>CM074432.1:12288766-12773644 GCA_037101425.1 Elopichthys bambusa | reverse complement strand
CTTCGTCCCGAGTCCAGAGGCGACTCTCTCTCTCTCTCTCCCCTTCGTCCAGAGGCGTCTCTCTCTCTCTCCTTCGTCCCGAGTCCAGAGGCGACTCTCTTTTTCCTTCGTCCCGAGGCGACTCTCTCTCTCTCTCTCTCTCTCTCTCCCCCTTCGTCCCGAGTCCAGAGGCGACGCTCTCTCTCTCCCCTTCGTCCCGAGTCCCAGAGGCGACTCTCTCTCTCCCCTTCGTCCCGAGTCCAGAGGCAACTCTCTGTCTCTCTCTCCCCTTCGGCGGCTCACACTCTCACTCACTCTCTCTCTCTCTCTCTCTCTCTCTCTGTCTCTGTCTCTGTCTCTCTCTTCCATCCGTCTTCCGTCGTCAGCTCTCCATTCCCTGTGGATCCTTCACCTGCATAGACATTCATCTATTAATTCTCCAGCTCCAAGTGACTGTTCCAAAGTGCTTGTTCATTGACTCACCTGCATTCTCTGTTTGCCAGTGTCCGTGCCTCTGTTTAAATAAACACCTGCTGATCACTTACCTATCTGCCTCCGTCTGTGTCCCTGACAATAATATTGTGAAATAGTACTACAATTTAAAACAACTGTTTTCTGTTTTAATATTTAAAATGTATTCCTGCAATGGCAAAGCTGAATTTTCAGCATCAATAGTGTAGTCTTCGGTGTTACATGATACTTCAGAAATCATTCTTATATGCTGATTTTGGTGCACAAGAAACATTTCTGGTTATTATCAATGTTAAAATAATTGTGCTGCTTTAATATTTTTGTGGAAACCATGATACTTTTTTCAGGATCCTTTGCTAAATGTTCAAAAGAACGGCATTTATTTGGAATAGATATCTTTTGTAACATTATACGTAAATGTCTTTACTGTCAATTTTGAGCAATTTATTGCATCCATGCTGAATAAAAAGCACTCCTTTCTTTCAAAAAAAAAAAAAAGCTTTCTGAACAGTAATTTCAAACTTTTGAAATATGTATCAGCGCCTATTCGATATATGGAATGTTAATTGTATGTAAGCTATCATTCAAGAGTCTCTTTGGGCCCTATCATACACCTGGCGCGATACGACGCAAGTGATTTTTTGCTAGTTTCATCCCGAGTTATCATTTTCACGTCCAGCACCTATGTTGTTTAAATAGCAAATGCACTCACGCCCATCTGTTCGCTCATGGGCGTGCTGGTCTGAAAACGAGTTGTGTTCAGGTGCATTGTTGGCACATTGCTATTTTGAGGCATCTGAAAATTACTGCGCCATTGACCAACTGAAGCCTGGTCTAAAGTCAATGGCGCAGTATTTTTAATTTTTTTTTTGTTATTTAAAGAGCGTGTTAGTAATATGCACCTATAGGCGGGTGCACAACGTGCGTACACTCTGCTTGTTACACACACAGGGACGCAGCAGTACACAAACATTTTTAAATATTAAAAATAAAAGGATTCTTCTCTGGAGAAGCATTCAGTCTTTCTGCTTGCAAATTCTGACATGTAAACAGAGAATCCTCCATGGTGCAAGCACAACTAGCTTTTAAAGGGAATGGGAGATGAGACTCTGATTGGTTTATTGCACGTTATGCAAAAGAGGATTCGGACACGCCCTAAGTGCAACTGCGGCATGCGCTTTAGACTATGCGCTTAGATCGTTAAAATAGGGCCCTTTCGTTTTTAAGTGGTACATTCACAGACGGCCACAAAATCAGTTTAGGGAAATTTTACTTTCACTGCTCTGTGCTGGTTGAATGATCTTCCCTGAGTCACTTGCAATTTCAAGAAACGACTACAGACTTATCTTTTCTATTTTTTATAAGAGGAACTTATTAAATCCTGTCAATGCATCTGTCATGTTACTGCCTCCTTAGGATGAATCGCTTTGTTGTATTGCTCATTTGAAGTCACTTTGGATAAAAAAAAGCATCTGTTAAATGAATAAATGTAAGTGTAAGAAAAGAGATTATGATTTGCTAGGCTATGAATTTTTGGCTGCGGTATGATGAATGAAATAGCATAATTGAAAATGTGATGAAACTAAAAATGAGAAAACTTGCAATGGCAACAGATGGTTGGTGCACACAGAGAGCTAAGCCTTTCAGCACAATTCACAAATAAAAAAAAAATGGTTCATTCTGTCTGTTGTCGAGGCCAGTTCAGCCACATGGGGCTAATCTAGAGACCTATTTTGCTGTGAGCTTCCTAACAACTGCCAATATATCCCAAAAGTTCAACACAATCACACCCACTCACACTTTATCTTACCAAACAACAGCCTGAGTGACATTAACATAGGTCCTGCTTTTCACATCAGCATGTTACCCTAATCACGCCATGAAATTACCATGGCAACACTACAGACCCAAAGGTGGGGTGAGTTGGAGAGAGAGAGATGGGCATGGGTGGTACGGCAGGACCCTTCTGCTCCCATGTCTCTCCCAAACCACATCGCTAAATCTGTCACTTCTGAAATGAATAAAAACAGGGTTGCAGACTGAGAGGGGGAGAAAATGAGGCATAGAATATATGAGAAAAAAAGAGTAGTTGAGATGAAGAAGTTTACAGGGAGATACACAGAGACAGTCTAGACATGTTGTCTTCTAGCTAGCCAGTGGTGAAACCATGACTTCAACAAAGTGAAAGACGTTGTATTTTCCATATGTGAAAAAGATATTCATTTAAATTTTAGGATAACACCTTCTTTTTTGCACTAGGGTTGTGCGGTAAACAACACTGCAATACCAAAAATGTAAAACTGTTTAATACCAGAACTGCACACATTTCGGTACCTGAAGACAGTTCAGCATTTAGTCAGTACTACATGCAACAAGCCAAGTAAGTGATAGAAATGGCAGAAAACACAAACGATATCTCACCTTCAACTCACTGAAATTATGGCATTACTCTGAGTAGAGACAAAACAATATACACAGAAACTCCAAAAGATGTTTTAAAGAAACAATTTTCACCAATTATTCACCCTTATGTCATTTGTAATTTTTTCTTTTGTGAAGAAAAAATGTAAACATTCAAAAGTTTGCAGCTAAACTGTATCGTTAAATTTAAATGTATTTATTATTTTAGTGATTATATATTAATCAAAAGTTTATCTACTGTGTTCTCCTAATACGTTTGAGTTTATTGCTCTGTTTTAACTGTTGTGCCTTGTTGCACCAATGATACACAAATCTACACATCTTGTTTGGACAGCTTTTATGTTTAATGTAAGGTTTTATGCAGGGTTGTTAATTAAATCATTTTCATTTTCATGTCACCAGTCATCTAAGGCAGTTTATTTGTTGCCTACAATAAAAGGTACAGAACTACAGCTTAGTAACATACCGAAGCCAAAATTTTGGTATCAATCAAATAACTTTGTACAAACTAGAAATTCTGCAGTGCTGCACTGAACCTATTTTAACCTAGTAACCTAGTATGACCTGTAATGCTGCCTGAATCATAATCATGCCACGTTCATTGTTGGCCAGAGAAGAACTGGCCGCCCGACTGAGCCTGCTTTCTCCCAAGGTTTTTTTTCTCCATTTTTGGTTTTCTTGCCGCTGTCACATCTGGCTTACTTAGTTGGGGACACATTGGGCTCTATTTTAACGATCTAAGCGTATGGTCTAACCCTTACGGAACAAAAATATATGGGAATATACTGCAAAATATAATGCGATATATTACATAATACGTTTCCATATATGGGAAACTTGTGCTTATATTTTTCAATATACTGCAATATATGCATTGACCATGTATGGCTATATATTGATACATATAAAATATTTATAAATGAAGACAAAAATAGCATTACATTCATAAAGTTTTATCCTTTATTGTGTACATATATTGCACATACATGTTCCCATATAAATGTGAATGTATTGTACACACATATATATACACATTCATGGATTACAATCAGTAGTTACAACAGACTTCTAGTTCCCAGCATGCTTTGCTTCTGACTGTTAAAGGAGAGTATATGTTTATTTGCTATTTCATGTGTTTTGCTCAATACTGATATAGGGGGAGATCTGCTAGTGTTTAAAGTTGTATTATTTTGGAATTTAAAAGGTTCTGGTATGTGTCAGTTTTTGGGGTTACCATTGTGCTGAAGAGTAGAGCCTGAGGTTAGGTTTATGATTGGCTGAACACCATTAAGACTATAATAACTTTATTTAAAAAGTAACGACTGTGCACGCTATAGCACAGTGATAGTCTCTTTGGTAGAAACTTTAGTACATGCAGGTGTGCTTTTGTTAACTAACTTGAAAATATGAAACATTTGAAATGTAAATAATTATAAAATATAAGAAATGTGTTACATAATATATTTTACCATATATGTGTTTATACTGCATGAGTAAATATATCTGCAATATATTATGCATGCAGTACCATATCTGATCACATATAAATCTATATATTAGTATATTACTGAATATAAAATTACATACATTATTATATATTAGTAAATATATTATCTCATATTTTTCAATATATGAAAAGCAGCAATTCCTTATGTATTATTCCATATATTGTTGTTACAATACAGAAGGGTTGGAAACAATAGATAACAGGTATGGGGTGTTTATTGAACAACCAGCAGAGACAACAGGAATGCAGGTGAGTAAACGGTAATATAGCAGGTGAATGGTGACTAGTAGAATAATGATACTGTCCTTTTGTGTTGCAGTGATGGTGAGCTGGGATGGCTGGCGAATGGCTGGCGAATGGCTGGCGAATGGCTGGCGAATGGCTGGCGAATGGCTGGCGAATGGCTGGCGAATGGCTGGCGAATGGCTGGCGAAGCAGAGCAGAGAAGACACTGGATAACTCACACGAAGACGGGAGACACAGAAGGAGACTTGGAACACACTGGAGACAGGTAAGTAGAATACAGGAGTCCTTGAGGTAAGCATGAAGATAAGTCTTGATGTGAACAAGACCGGACAGTGACTGAGTGCGTGTGAGTGTCTTTTAACTGGTGACTGATTGGAGTGCTGATTGAGTGCAGGTGCGTGTGATCAGTACTCTGGTGCACAACTCTGGAGTGCGCTGTGATTGGGTGACGTTGGAGCCTGGCGTGTCTGTGACAATTGTAATATATTTACGCAATATATTTTTCTGAATATTTTCAAATATACTGTTAAATCATGTAATATATTGATCATTCATATATAGGGAAATATATTTTCTTTCCATAAGGGAAAGTGCACGGCACAAGTGCACTTAGGGCGTGTCCGAATCCACTTTTGCTAGTTTAACGACGGGAAAAATGGTTGTCACGCCTGGCGCATGGTCTAAAAAGGTTGTCCCTATTCTCTTAATGAGTAATGGGTGTGTTTTAGGCGTAACGTGCAATAAACCAATCAGGGTCTCATCTCCCACTCCCTTTAAAAGCCAACTGCGCTTGCGCCATGGTGGATTCGCTATTTAGATGGCGGAATTTGCAAGCGGAAAAACTGAATGTGCGCAAAGTTAAAGCGCGTGAGCAGACCATCTATGGGACAAGCTGGATTCCACCAAAGCATTTTTATCTTTATGCACACAATAATAATCTTTTACATAGTAATCCCATGGGCGCACAAATGGGCGTAAATGCATTTGCTATTTATGATGACTGCGTCGGGCTGAAAATAGCAAAAAACACTTGTGTTGCACCTGACACTGCCTTGCGCCAGGTGTATGATAGGGCCCTTAATATTCAACAATGTTTTTGATCTGCTTGCAATAACACCATTGTATGTGGACTGAACTGAGCTGGACGATGATATCGCTGTTTTCTCCAGAGCTGCTGTATAGATAAATGAACTAAATTAACAACTAATGATTTTTACAAAGGTGATGATTCTGAATTTTCTGTTTTTATGTGGGTAATATACCACAGAAAAATGGCTACCAGCTAGACTAATATGGCAGCCGGGAAAAAGACCATCATAAAATATTTGCACAAGAACCATCCTACTGTTCCCATTTCTTAGAAATAGTAAAGAGATCAGGTGTGAGAGATGATGAGACTTGAACCATGGGTCTCCATGAGCCAATAGCTCATACACATCCTGAGCATGTGCACAGTCCACTGCAACACAGCTCTAACAGACACATGCTTTGTTAGTGATGTAACAGAATGTACATTTCTAAGACTCCCTGATTTATTTTGTTTCCTTGTAAAACTTGGAAAAGTTAAAGCAATGTACTAGCAACACTGTGAGAAGCATATTTACTATGCATTAAAGATGCATTCTTCTTTTTGCACATTATTCACTTAAACTGCTGTACCATAAAATCAGAGGTCAAGTATCCAGTGGCTCCAACAGTCTCAGAGTGCGTTCACTGAATATACATAGACTTTAATGTTATGGTAATGTAGTCACTTGAGAGAGCAATTTAAATCTCTTCAGCTCAAGAGTTTAACCACATACTGCAAAAAGACTCCAGAGTGTGGTTACGAGAGCATTCATCATGATAACATCAACAATAGCTACAGTTCTCCAGCACAGGGTATCAAAACAGGGTTGAATTACTAACCTGAACTCAGATTTATATGCAGCATCTGTCATGGGAAAAATGCAAGTATTGTTATCCAAACTTTCCTTTGGAATGGCCCACCCCAACTTCCAGGTAATGTCAACATAGAAAACTACGCTAGTCAAGATATTTAATGGGGTCTTAAGAAGTGTATGCATTACATGTAATTTATGCATAAGGTAAGTTTTATCTCAATAAATAATAATGCATGATACTGCTGTCACCACTATGCTTTACTATAGGTATGGTATTCTGGCGTTCTTCTGCATGTGTCAGCCTGATAATGAGAGGTAGCTGGTTTTGTCAATCGGAGGAAAGGGTTGATATGTGAATTTTACACAGGAGTGGCCTCCATTTAGCCACTCTACCACTGAGATTTATTTGATGGAGTGCTACACAGATGGTTTTTCATCCCACTATTTTTTCCATCAGCATTTTGGAACTCATTTAAAAGGATATTTCACCCAAAAATGAAAAATTCTGTCATCATTTATTCACCCTCATGTTGTTCCAAACCAGTAAAGACACACTGGGCAATGTTCATGATATTCTTGTCCATGCAGTGAAAGTGAATTGAGAAAGGAACTGCTTTCATACTAATCTATTCTTTCAACCATAATTGAACATGGAAATGGTTGCAGAGAATTTTATGCTTGTAACTTTTAAATAATTATGAACACATAAATTAAACATGACAAACAGTCAAAAATATAAGACAAAATTATATTTTTATGAACTGAAGATGTTTATGTGTCACCTCCAAAGTGTCTAATCAATGTCTGAATTCGCAAACTTGTTTTCATTCACTGGTTCCTCATATAATGAGCTATGTGGTTTCACTATGTAGTGCATAGAAAATGCATGAGCCAGTGAGAGATTTTGAAAATGGCTCTAGAGTCATTCAGTATCTGAACATTTTGATAGAAGTTAAATTCAATAAAATTATATATAAGCACTTTCTTTTTTAAAAAGCCTTGCAAATATTTAAAAAACATGCACACTCATAAAAATGATTTTTTGATGTTGTTCACTTTATTTAAACAACTTATTTTGATTCAACACCATTGTATTAGGTTTCTGGTTCAAACTGAATTGCTTCATGTTAAATTGACTTGAAACGATTACTTTTTGACATAACTTGATGTTTTCATATTAAAATAACATGTTTCAATCAAGTAAACTCAACCAGGACTCAATCAAACAGGACTTTCACTTCCCATCATTTTTTGCAAATGGAGCTGATCTGAGAGAGTAAATGTTGAAATAAAGTGTTATTGTAAGCAGTTTTTAGCAAGATGAGAAAATGGAGAGACTTTTTAATGTTTACTTTCTATTATGTTGGTATTTAAAAGTTCCTGTTATATTATTAATAATTTGGGGGTTAGTATTGTGGTGAAGTGTTGAGCTTGTGCTTGGGTTGAGGACCTGCTAACAAAAATTCAAATTACTTTAATAACAAAGTATTCACTATGGTAGTGCTCTGGGCTGCGTTTCCCAAAAGCATCGTAAGCCATTGGTGGCAATGGAGCTACGGTCAACTTAGGCTTACGATGCTTATGGGAAATGCCGCCCTGGATGAAACCAGTATCACTTCTAGACTGCCAACACAGAACATCACAAAAGTTATGTAAATCACAAGACTGAACAAGAAGCAATAATTGTAGGATTATTTGTATAATTCAATTAATATGAAAACTAAAACCATTCATTCAAGTTAAATAAACACAACTGATTCTAGTTTGTTTAACATGCTTGATTCTATTGGGTTTTACTTGTGTCAATCATGTAGAACCACTGTCCATAATTGAATTGAGTTGGTTGGACATAACTATTTTACATAGATTCTTCCTTAGTCAGTTGTGTTGTCACAACACAAGGATATTGCATAGATTAAAAATAAACCTTTAATGTTGATAAAAACGAAGTCAGTTGTGTGGAACCACTGTCCATAATTGATTTGAGTTAGTTTAAAGTATCATTTTTTTGAGTGCATTCTTAGTCACCATGAAATCAATTTTTTTTTTAAAGGAATGTTGCACTGTTTTATTATAAATGATTTATTAGTGCGCTACATATCATTATTTTCTTTAAATTTATGTGCCCTCATAATCTTAAAACAAAAACATTGACTTCCCCTCCCCCTCGCAGTCGTTTTTACTCCGATATATGTTACAATAGGGAGGAAAAGTCGATCGCAAGTGTTCATAGTTACAGCGATTAAATGGTACTGAAAATAATTTGAGTTCAAATGCCCCTTTACTGTTAACATTATCAAAAAATTACAATTCAATTTTATTTAAAACAATCAAATCAATGGAAGGAATTAAGTTGTCTGAATCCAAAACATGATCAAGATACAAACAGAAACCTAATCTCAGCCAACTGTACAGTATCTTTCTCGCTCGCTCACACACACACACACACACACACACACACAGTCTTATTTCCTTCCGCAGGCACACAAAATATTAATTGTGAGGTCCTCCTAACACTTGAGTTTGTCCGTTGGAAGTTAAAAACAGGATGTCAGACAGGGAGGGATGCTAGACCTCAATGTCGGTCTAACTGCTCACACCTAATTTTGTAGGGCAGCTATATCAAAACAAAGTCAGTGTTTCAGCATATGTGTGTGTGTATGGGTGAACTGACAAGAGGTTCTTATCCTATTAGCTGCTCTCATCAGAACAATCAATAAAAAAGCTGGTATGGACTTGATCCAGCAAAACACAATGGACTACATGACCTCAAATTTCCCTTTACTAGACATATCTGTCAGACTACAACAGTCCAGTCAGATTAGTGAACTGTCTGTGACTATACTGAACAAGGGTGGGCAGCACTGACCCTCGAGATCCACTTTCCTGCAGAGTTTATCTCCAATCCTTATCAAACAAACCTGAAAAATCTAATCAAGGTTTTCAAGATTTCAAGAAAAGTCTCCAAGGTTAGCCAAAAAAAAGAGTAATGCTGCAGTACACAGGGAAGGAGACCAGAGGCTGTTTTTTTGAAAGGATGTCAATGGAGGACAGGCTTCACTACACAGAATAATCTGCTTCTGTGGGAAAACAGCTGATCATTTAAATGACTTGACAGCCTATCAGCTTCAACACGTTTGCCCTTGTGAAGGAAATTTTTAATTAATCATAACTAACATTCCTTTTTCTTGCAGGATTAACATTCATATGCTTTTGAAAACAAAATGCCCCCAACACTTGGGCTAAAGTTAGTGTGTGTGTTGAAATATCGGATGCAGATGGACAAGACTACACAGCTGTGTAAATATATAACTTCATGACTTGAATAACAAGCTGTAGTAATCAAGGAATCCATATTTGCATTTACCTAGTAACAGAGGAGGGTTTGCTGAATTACACATATGAAGAACCAATCATATTAGAAAAAAATGATGTAATTAATCATGTCACCTTTGCCATGCACTTATTCTATATAAACTGTTGTACTCTTTTTGTTGTGGGGATTCTCTGTGATTGACATGAGGTCCTCCTGGCCATTATTGAAGCATTTCAAGGCATTGTTTGGAGTCTGTCTGGTTATTGCTGTGCAGCAGGTTAGTGGAACACTAGAGACGTTATTCCCAAGTGATAGTGTTCATAGTAGGGTTGGGCCGATAGACAATGCCATCGTCCATCGCTGATAGCTGACAGACATCACAATGTTGAGCCGGCATTGTGATTCCCCCCACCCCCCGCAACCCGCCCACAAAAAAAACATCTTAATTAATCACACTATATCGCCCAATGCAATGCATGCTTTCAATTTACGTAGTTACTTCAAATAATTGTTTTTTACTGATTAGGTAATGATAACATAATGAATGAACATTGATGTTTTACATGAACTAAACTACTAATATTCAAATGGCGGACCGGACCCCGGCATGTTTCCATCTGGACCGCGAGAACGGTAGCACCATTTTTCTGTTTCTAGTTGAAGTGAGCAGTGCATCAAAACAGCGGTGCGGATCACACCACAAGCACTCAGTATCGTTTGTGGTAATGATATTTCAGCGCTATATCCTCTAGTAGTTTTATCTAAAGCCAAAGAGTTATCTACAGCTCCGTGCACATTCTCTCTTCCTCCATACATGCTCCACATCCACTGGCGCGGAGCAGAGCGAGTGTTTTTAATTCATTCCAATGGAAGTTGAGCATTTTTAATTCATTCCAATGGAAGTGTTAGTTCACCCAAAAATGAAAATTATCCGGAAGCCAGTGATTATAGTTTATAAAGTTATAAAGTTATTTTTCTTACAAAAATGCAAGGCCTTTATTAACCCCCTGGAGCCATATGGAATACTTTTATGATGGATGGATGTGCTTTTTTGGGCTTCAAAATCTAAGGTACCATTCACTCCCATTATAAAACTTGAAAGAGCCAGGATATTTTTTAAATATAACTCCGCTTGTGTTTGGCTGAAAGAAGAAAGTCATATACACCTAGGTTGGCTTGAGGGTGAGTAAATTATGGGATAATGTTCATTTTTTGGTAACCCTTTAAGTGTGTTAAGAAACAGTCATGAAAGTGACTCTCTTTAAGTACACTTAAGTGGCCTTTTATTCTAATAATATTATAAATAAGCACACTTCTTTTTCACAAGGGCAGATATTATGCAATCTCTAGCCCATCCCACTTTCCAGGGTTGTATCCTCTTTGGCTTTGAGGCAGAAGGACAGCCAAGAGATTTGCTCTAGATTTACTCTGTTAAGGAAATAAAAAGAGCACTCCACCCTTTTAACACACTCAAAACACTCAAAATTAGGTAAATATTCAGCTTGAAAAAGTGGAAAACATTGAGACATTTAAACTGAACAAGCCTTCTGAGATCCAAAGCTGCCTTACCCCAACTAGAATTTGACAGTCTGTATAAATTATTGCAGTGTTAAGTATGTGCCACCCAGATTTTAAAAGTCATAAAATGAAACCAATAGACTATAAAGTACTATTCGGAATAAGTACGTGTAAATGAGAGTGCAGAGTTCAGGAAACCACTTACTATTCGATTTACTTTAAACAGGAGGAGAAAGAGAGATTCCTTAATTTTAAGCAAAGATATAATTTCAAGTTGTTTACAAATGTGCAGACATAAACTTGCCCCATCATCCCCTATATTTGAATCATCTTCACCTGCCCTCCCTTGATTTCTAAATTACTACCTATCAGATCACACAGAGATTTGAATGTTTGGCTCTGTTTCTTGAATTGATGTCTGGTTTGCTCTTTTACCCTGGGAATCTCATTTTACTCAGTCTTGTGGTATGAAATCCTGAGACTGTCGACCGCAAAACCTTAATTAAGGTAATTATGCAGAAAACAAGAGAGGGTTCAGAGTTTTGGCAGAAATGTGCGCACAGTACAAAGCATCACCCGAAACCCCTTTTAAATTGAGATTTGTTACATAGCTGATTTCTTTCTCTCTTTTTTATACTGAAAGTATTAAAAATGCCTGTTGAACTCTCCGTAATTCCAATGGTTGGCAGATGATGAAGAACATAATGACCATATTTGATAAGTACAAAGGCCAATGCTCACCTACTTTCTCAGTGAGTAAGAATATGTCATAACTAAATATGTCCTCCTACCTTCATGTTCATCTTCTGATGATGGTGTCTCAAGGCTATGGGCTGGAGATCTGTCTGAGAGACTCTGCTGTAATGTGATGTGAACCACCAGAAGCCTGCGCAGACTCATCAGATCCGAGTTTTTAAGGTCCTGCTCCAGTTGTCTGAGGACTGTCTGTCCTGACTGACAGGTTAATACAGTCACCTTGAAAAATGTAAATTCATCAGTTTGAATGCAGTTGATAAGTCACAAGTCAGCTAAGCAGGCATGTCTGTTATATGTAATAATTCACTTTATAATGTATCAACCCAAGTTTTGGTGAATGGATTCAAGATTTAAATAGCCAACAGAAAGTGATTTTGAGAAAATATGCTACATTTGTTTCTCTGTAAATTGCAGATAATGCCAAATTTCTGCTGACATTTCCAAACAATACTCACACAGTGGACCCAAAAGGCTACAAAGCTGGCCCTGTTTTTATGATTGCCCGGATGAAAACTGATTATGGTCATTAGCTGTCTCTCTTGTTGATATACATTCCAACTCAGAATGTGAGCGAGATATCTCTCACAAACTGCACAGCACAAAAACATCTACTCTGAGGTTTAATTGTGTGTCGAATATGAGACTATAGAACATATTTAAAGATACAAATAAATCAGTCATCAAAGCTGTGCCCTGTGCCACATAAATAACTAAAGTACAAATCATTGCTACATGATCTGTTGCATTTTGAACAGAGAGAGTCACAAAGAGAGTGCTACAATCGCATACATGAAAGCTTCTGCCATCTCTCTCATCTTATGATAGACATCTGTGGCATAATTACAATAGCTCTGTTGTGTCTATGTCACTGCAAAGTGAGACCAAATCCATATACACCATATAATCCCATTTAGGGCACAAAAAATATTCTGTATAATCTGATTAAATGCACTTGTCCTCTGCTGTGCTTCCTGTGGTGGGACATTAGTGCTGGGTTTTAATGGAGCCTTCTGAGGGGAGAGTGGCTGCTGAGGGCCATGTGGTCTGTGTTAGTGCGCCAACATCTTCATTCAAGGCTAATAGTAGAGGGTAAATGAGCTTTGGATTCATTGGTAGGAAATCTGAATGTGAATGCCTGTGCTTTGAAGAGGCCCAATACAGACGAGACAATTGCTTTACTTGTGATGTGAGGTTTGAACAAAGCAGTGGGGTGAATTACTCTAAAATGAAGCCAGGGAGCAGATGCATAGATCGAAAGGCAGTGAATGTTGATTTGAAGGATGAGTTACCAGGGCAAAAATTATAGGACAATTTTAAGAGATTAAGGCATTTATGGGTGAAAATCAAAATAACTCATTATTGTGACATTATTTTTAGGACAACTGAGCACATTTTACCCCCCAATTTTCATTAGTGTAATGCGTTTGGTTTTGTAACTTTTTAATGGTTTTCTTTACTGTACAGAGAGCCCTCATGAAATACGTTTTATTTTTTCCCCAAATTTTAATAAAAAAGATGTAAATCAATTTAATTCATAAAATTGTATATTAAAATTTGTATGCATTGTGTTTTATTAATTTTTTTATTTTATCATATAAATGGTATTTATCATAATCAAATGAATGCATAAAACTTTTTAAATGTTTTCAGTTGAATTCATCTTTTAAATTGTAATTCATTAAATTAAATTAAATTTGAACAATTCCTTCCATTTTTTGGCAAAAATGTAGCGTGATATTGTGTAATGTTCCTTAAATGATGTATGATGTTTCTCCAAATTTTACCCAATTCCTTGACATTCCACGTAATACAGTAAATTTCATTTTTATGACTGGATTCCAGAATTTTCTACATTGCGGAAAACATGGCGCCTCAAATAGTCATTTTTTTACTGTGTATTATATTAGTGTATTAAATAATTTTGCAATGACTACAATGATTTTTTATTTTATTTTATATAAATTCATTTTACAGCAAACAGTACAATAATTGGTGGTACCATCATGCATTTAGATATTTGTTTGTTTGTTTTTTTCATGCTACGGTGCTAAAAACTAGGATGACATTAGCTAAAATATCAAGATCTCTCTTACAATGCAAAAAGGGTCCTTATCTTTTGTTTCTGCAAAATACCATTTTTTTTTACTGATTTTTTTGTTGAAATGTGATCAAATTTGATGAGATTCACCCATATTTAATAGGAAATTAAGTGCTTTGCCAAAATCATCTTCCTTACAAATACACAATTGAAAGCACTTTTAGTTTTAGCTGTGGAAATTCTAACCTCCACAAAGTTGCTGTTGAAGTCCCCTTGAGCTGTATGGCACATGTATTGTTTAAACTGCTGCAGGCTGTCCAGCACTGCCTGTTTAAGGAGTGACCCCCGTTGTCGAACACAGCCCTCCTGAGGCAGAGAACGCAGCTCCTCTACACAGGACAGCAGACGTGTCAAATTGCCCTTAACTTGCTGGTGAAGAGAATGAGATGAAGGAATGAACAGGTTGGAAGACATTTAAGGAGAGATACTTCATTTTTTTAGTCTATTAAACACCTACCTACTGTATCGCACCTAGTCAAACATGGATACAAAAACATATATACTCATCCTCACCACAAAGGGTAGGAGGCACTCCAGCTGTACACTGATGGCAAACACGCTAAGCAGTGGCAGACGAACAGGTCCTGCCAGACTACTGGCCAGAAAAAAGAAATCCTCCAGGGCCTGACAAAGAACAGTGCATGTCTCTGACCACCAGGGCAACGATGCATCTACGATCAGCACACGAGAAGGCTGTCTGGTAAAGGATGATGAACTGCATGCTTGGAGGATGGAGGAAGAGCAGGATCTGTTTCTGGCACTCATGGTTCTCCTACACAGGAACATGAATATGGATGTAATTATACTGAACTAAAATCAAATCTGGGAAAATCAAAGAAAAGGTACAAAAGGCATTTAATATTCATTTATTTAATTTACAACTTTTCCAGATCAGTTGTTAGTGATGAACAGTGTACGTGGGTGTTTTTTTTTTTGGTGATGAAATCACTAAATCTTTCCCCACATGCCTAGGTAGAAATCTAAATAAGAGCACACTAACTTTGCTCGTCAAAACCAAGACCCACTTCCACTTGTAACAGCTGATAATTCAAAATCGGATCAAGGAAATCCTTAATTAATTTCTCCATGTGGGAAAAAAAGAGTGACTGATACCCATAATGCAGTCACATTTCATACTGGAACACAAAATAAATACTTTAACAGAACAAAATGTCCTGTAATGTCACAACAATAATTTAGTAGGGAACATTAGCCATAACCACAGTAAATATGAACAAAAATGTTCTTCTGAGAAAAGAAGAAAGACTCTGAAAAAAAGAGACTCCTTATAAGTTCTTTTTCCAAAGCTGTAAAACACAATGAGTGATATTGTTAACCATACCAGGGCAGATGGGGCAAACTGGTTAAATAAGGCAGCAGCTCTCTGCAATCTAAGGACTCATCAATGCTATCCCACTTGACAAGAGAGTTCTTTGAGCGCACTAATGCTGCGCCTCAGGCCTTTCCCGCCGCTTAAGCACGACACAGGCGACAAAAGACACTTTGTCTGCTCTAAAAACAGCTCCACAGACTCGCTGCCCCAAGATGAGCAGCAGATAGTGCTGATGAGAAAGCTGAGGAAGT
Organism: Elopichthys bambusa; assembly: GCA_037101425.1. NCBI lineage: Eukaryota > Metazoa > Chordata > Actinopteri > Cypriniformes > Xenocyprididae > Elopichthys > Elopichthys bambusa. The sequence goes on along the minus strand of CM074432.1, from coordinate 12,757,865 downwards.
ATGACGAAAGAGCAAAGCAGGTGTTACTTCAGTATTCATGTACAGTCACTACAAGTACTGGTAAGATTCAGTAATACGGGCACTCTCCAGCTCTCTTTCTCGGTCCGTGGATTTCAATAGGGGCTTCGTTTGTTTACAAGCACTGTGAAGTAACAAATAATTATTTTAATTTGAATATATGTATATTTATTTTTTAAGGGCTGTATGTTACAAACATTTACCTGTCTTCACTAATGTGAACTAAATCTCGCGCCAGCTTGGTCAATTTTGACCGAATTTCAAAAACGTCTAGTTGCTGGATGCTCCAAAATATAGGCCTTGTTATTATTCTGACTCGTAGAGTGGTTAAATTGTCTACAAATACTTTATATTTACCTTCCACTTGTTACAGACTGCAGAATAACTAAATAACGAACGACACGATATAATCCATTTTAACTGTTGGCTTTCCCTGAATCCCCTCCCCCCGCATCTCTCTCATAATGATATCGATTCGTGAACAAATCGTTCTATTGAGTCGGATCTTGTCAATGAATCAGTTTAATTGTTTTGATTGGACTGGTGCTATCGGTTCTTGAGTGAATCGTTATTTTGAACCGGTTCATTGATATCAAGAACTCCACTATAATTAATATAATATAATAATATTTAACAGAAAAGTGGAAAAAGCTTATATCCATCAATCCCTTACTTTTTAAATTTACTGAAGAAACTAAAAAAATTCTCATCACTATTCCCCAGGTGCAGTTTCACAACTTCCATGTAATGGGGATAGTAAAATTATGAAATCTAATCTGTGATGTTCAGTTTTCTGCATGAATAAAATCAGTGATTTGCACAGGGATGGTTGCAGACTCACTTACTGAAGCCTTAAGAGGCTTTAGCTGAAGGCTGTGTTGTGAAATCAGTACTGACACATGAAGACACATCACCTCTTCGTTATAGGCAGGAATCAGCGTGAAACTCCCACATCTGTTCATTGGAGATAAGGGAAAGCAGGCAGAGGCTTCAATCCCAGTAGTGACGTTGTTGCCGAAATTGGCAAAACGGAAATCCTAGCTTTGGAATGCTTGGGGGACATTTCATCTCAAAACAGTGTGTGTCTACAAGTTAAGAAGGAAATAGGAACACAAGCCATTTAAAGATGGAGTTTGTTTAGATGTTTTGCACTCTGGGACTTACTTTGCCACTGTAACGTGAGCATTACCAGAAACAATTTAACATCTCACTAAGCATTCCAGACACCTCTTTTTAAATCCCACCAGAGCCAAACTCAGGTTCTAATGGCTTTAACCAATGCTTTTTAACCAATGATCCTCTAGGGTCAATAGTGTTTCCAGAGAACTTAAACAAAGGAAGGTGATATTATCCACACTGTCAGTCATGGGTAAATATGCACAAGAAGCATGGTAAAAGTGAAACCATGCAATGAAAAACTATTAAGGTTAAGTAAAAGTTGCAAGCAAGTAGTTACTCTTTAAATTTTGCATATTCATTTCCTTACCTCCTTAGTAAGTACACGACTCTGTAGTGCCCCTGGAAATGTCATAGAAGCATAAAATAGTCTCACTATAAAGATATTTTTAAGCAATAAGATACATATTCACCACCTTAGCAGCTCAATTATGCATTATTAGACTAAAGGGGTCATATAAAACATTATTTGTTAAACTGTTTCAAGTTACTTTAGAGGGGAGAATTATTTTGCATAACCTATATTACCTTCTCCATTTTCAAATGATCAAGGTTTGATTGGCTCTTTCCCGGTACTCACAAGTTTCTTAATTTGGAATCTGTTCAGCCATGAACCCAATCACTAGATTCACATTAAAAAATTCTTGCCCCAGGATTAGGTAAATGCTTCTTGTTCTCATGTTGATGTATAGAGAATAAAAGGTTGATCCCCACTAAGCAGTATTAAAGTCTCCCTTCAGAACAGAGGTGGGGGATTTGAGTTACATGACTTGCACATTTAAGGACTTGTGACTAGAATTTCGTTCTAGAATTTCAGTCAAATACAGGCTATTTTCGCTGTGTATAAAACATACAATACATTTTAAATGGTTATTCATATATGTAAATATGCACTATGTTAATGACAAGGCGATGTAGCTGTCGTGAAAAAAACAAAACAAATAAAGTATACCAGTCACAGCAGCAATTGTTCTTTCCTCCGCCATGTTTAAAGGTTATGGCCCGCCCAACTCCAGAACTTGGGTATCAAATCCCTGAGCATCCAAATGCTAAATATGACTTTAGAGGGCCTTCATGTCCAATTTAACTAGGAAACTCGTATTTACGGTAATTCCGATAGCACATCAAGGCAGCATAAACGCTTCAAAATTAGTGTATTCATAAAAGGAAAATTTGCAAAGCCAGGATGTTGGACACGACCATCACAACCTCGAACTTCGTTCAGGAAAGATATGTAAGCTAACCTGTTTGTTATCATTCATTTGACTAATGTCTAGAGTGAATAATGTGTAAAGCATACTTCTTTATATAAAATTATGTTTTCAAATGTATTTTAAGACTGCTGATAGATTAAATTGTTATTAAAGGTCAGCAAAAAATGCCTCTGGACATCAGTTTAAATATCATGCCTTAATGGGAAAGTTAATTTCTGTCACTGCCCTGCAGGTGATATTTAATAGAAAATATTTAAGCAAAGTTAAACATATGATTGTCAGGTGTACTGTTTTATGGATGTTTACATGACACCGTAAGAGAAAACCTTTAATGCGTTTTGGCTATTCATTTACACAACAATGGCGGCCTGAAAATTCAAACTTTTGAAAACGAGTTTTCTCAGTGTAAACCACCAAAATGTACATCTGAGAAAACATCATATGCATGCGAATTGCATATTCAGTCTATAGGTGCGTAGTGTTTCTTTACAAAGTGACATCGCCAACTACTGGCCTGGCATGCATAATACTGTGATTTTAGTAGTTTCTGAAGATCTGTGTGAACAGGGATCAGTTTGACAACATTGTTGTCTGTACGTGAAACTTTTCAAAAATGCAAAGGAACAATTTTTTGTTGTGCAAATGTACCCTTAGTTTGTTTTACCTTGTTTCCTCTTTCCTTTGTTCCTCATGTTCCCGCACTTGATTTGTTTCTGTAGCAACATTGTGTTTACCTGCGTCTCTAATATTGTAAATGTTCGATGCCTTTTTTTTTTTCTTTTTTTTTTGCATGAAATTTTTTGCACTTTTAATTTTTCCTGCGCAAGCCAGGCAACTGCCACTGGGATGAGTAACAGCTTCATTATAGATTAGAATAAAAATGTATTATAGACCTTCTCTGACCAAGGAAGCAAAGCAGATGAAATGACTTCCATTTTAGTATATCCTAGCCAAAATGTTTGGATTGTGTGGTGTGGCTTTTTAATTCACATTTAATTCACGTCTACGCTAATATTAGTCTCTCTCTGTTTATCTCGAGGTCTGCCGCAGCCTGCCAGATCCAGGCCATATCCAGATGAGATGAAGGACCTGCGCCTAGACATGACGATAACGCAGCCCTGACATTTCAACTAAATTATCCCCTGGGAAGGCCTCATTCCCATTCCTTTCCTTATGTATAGATAAAACGTTATCAAAATTATTCCAGTTGGCATAGATCCGCGGACACAACAAATTTTTCTGTATTATGCAGAAGTAATATCACTTTTTAAAAAAAAAAAAAAGAGACCAAGCGTCTGCGCAAATACACACTCAAACACGCAAACCTATAGACAAAAACTAAATGCATTAGAATGCATTAAAGGTATTCAGGTTTTTTTTTTTTTTTTTTCTTTCAGTAGGAAAGGTGTCATTTATGCGGCCCCTAAAGTAATAATTAACAATTTTTACAACTGAAGTAATTCAATCAAAAACCAACTTTAGCTCAATAATAATTTTCCTCTTGTCACTGTAAAGCTGCTTTGAAACAATATGTATTGTGAAAAGCGCTATATAAATGAAGATGACTTGACTTGACATGACTCAAGTGAAAGTTTCACTGTCTGCCTTTTTTGTGTTTCCATTATTTGCTGAGCTGTTTGTTCTCGGTTACATAAGAATGCATGCAATGTATGGCTGTTAAACATTTAGAGTAGAATAAGATGTCGTATGAAGCATCAGAGATGATATCACAAGTGGTATAACTTCCTTGATGGGGTCATCATGCACTTTCAGGATCCTATCTGAGTCCTGTCTCCCCACTCAGTCATGATGGTATCCCTTCAGTATAAGATTTACTGTTCTTTGACCTCATTTTCTAGCCCACTGGATGGCCTTCTGGGTGATTGCATCAGCTTCAGATTAAGTCTCTCTTTGACAAGGTCATGGCCTTACCAAAGATGTGTCATCTAGGTACAGGTGTCTGGGGTGGATTTACAGTACTTTTGGCATATTTTGTTATCTTAGATTAAAAACAGGGCATAAAACGGTATCCTAAACGGTATGTGGTGTGTGCAGCCTTTTACTTTGTCAATGATTTCTGTGTAAAAAAATTATATATTAATTATATTATATATTCTGTATATATTATATATTCTTATATATTATATATTCTGTGTAAAAAATTATATATTAAGAAACAAAAGTGCTTTACATTTTACTTTAGCTATCAGTTATGTAGTTGTGGTGCCTTTTTTTTCTGAATACATGGAATACTGCATGCAGATATCAAAATAAATCATAAAAATGTGTGTACATGTCTGCATTAAAAGTATATGTTAGACTGTTACGTTGCTGCATTGAATGGCTCTCTACAGAGTGAAAGGAAGCGCTAACAGGGATGCTAGACAGCTAAAGGGGTTCCTCTCATTATCCTATTCATGAGTCCGTCGCATGCTGCTTGATTATGTTGTAAGAGAATGGAGGTGAGAAGGCAGAACCGAAAGGAAAATGGAAAATCTTCACACCTCTTCCAAAAAAAAAAAAAAAAGTACTTCTGTATGACAAAAGCTTTTGAGACTTGTCTTTTTATATATAGTCTAAATGGAAAAGAAATGTAAATACAGTGCTCAGATTTTATCCCAAAATTGCAGTGCTCAGTGGTTTTCCTTTATGTTTCTTTTTCAGGCACTCCGTTCGCTCCCCTCAGAAATCATCAAGTGCCTTTGAGAATCAAGGGTCTTCACAATTGCAATTGGTGCAAGTATTTTTTTTTTTAAACCTAATCCAGTCCTGTTGTCATGGAAATGGTCCTCTCAAATAGCTTTTGAAAAGTCTTACATGAAAGATGATTTTGAGGGGGTTGGATTTGAGTCGTAATCTTCTCACACATAAAAATGACAGTGAGAAAAGGTGGAAAACTGACTGATGATTGGTACTTTATTTTTAAAATTCTGAATTTTTATGTTCTCACTCAGAATATAAAAGCCTATTTCCCCCAAAAAGTGTTTTAATTTAGTGTAAATGGCACTTGAGCTCTAAAATGTAATTCTGAAATATGTTACTTAAAATACTGTACTTTTAAAATGATAATCACTTGATGTCAGGACACAGACAGAGGCAGAGAGATGAGTGAAACACACAAGTTTATTAAACAGGCACGAACACAGGCAGACGGTGGGTGCAGGTGAGTAAATGAACAAGCACTTTGAAAGGTAACTTAGCTAGCTGAATATGTGTGGATGTTGGTGGGCGTTGGCTGTGACTCGATCCGTGACACTTGAATTCTTATGAGATCATTTATTTTAGACTATATTAGAAATATCATATCTTTTGTGCATTGCCGGACTGTTTGATTTCACAAAGCAAAAACAAACAAACAAAAAGTTATATATATATATATATATATGTTTATGGTATATATAATTTCCTTATAATATCCTCTGTAGTGTTCCACAGAAGCAAGATTAGCAAGTTTTTGGGTGAACTATCTATTTGCTATTTACTACTATTTCCTTGATCTCACTGTTGCCTTTGAACTTCCACTATCATTACATGAAATTGTGGAAAAATCAGTCAAAGGATGTGATTTTTTTTTTTTTTTTTCCCCCCACAGCTGTTTTTCTGGTTACCTGGTTTCTTTAAACAGGCCCAGTCACAACATGGAACATCACCCCTGTGGACAGGAAGTGTGCTAGTCATTGCTCATGACGTAGACTGATGTTTTTGTTTTTATTCGCTGAAATATATTGTTACTTTTTCCTCTTAAGAGAAAAACAGAACTGCATAATCAGTTCAGTGGTTTATAATGTGCTTTGCTTATCTTAACTTTCGTTCTGGTTAAAAGCAACCATCCAACAGCTCTGGGGTGCAATGGTTGAATCACTTTGCAAAAAGTGTTGCTTTAATGTTCTCTATAATTCACAGCCTTATCTGTCATGTCTCTTGAGGACTCTACCAGCCTGTCTCAAGAGACAATAAGAAAATGTTGGCTGGGGAACCTGACCTCTGAAGTCCTTCTTTTGTTCAAACTGTGTTCCTGATTGAAGTATAGAGAATGAGAGCAGCAGGGCATGGCTAATGACTAATTTCTTTACTGAAATAGGGCATGACATGTGTTGAATACACTGCAGGTACAAAACACAACGCAAAGCGCATTTAAAACGGACATTATGCAAACTAGAGATATTGAATCTGTTGAAAAAATTCTAAGTGCCTATTACATGAGTAGTTCTGTTTGTGAATGAAAAAAGAAATCTGTGTGTGTGCACGCATTTTTGTGACATATCAGGACACAAATTTGTATAATGACATGGGTATGACATACTGTAGGTAGGGTGACTTATGAGGACATTACCCCATGTCCCCATTTTTCAAAAGGCTTATAAATCATACAGAATGAGTTTTTTTTTTTTTTTGAGAAAGTAAAAATGTGCACAGTTTTCTGTGATAGGTTTAGGGTAGGGTTGGTGTAGGGCGATAGAAAATACGGTTTGTACAGTATAAAAACCATTATGCCAATGGAATGTGTGTGTGTTTCTCTGTCTGGCTTTCTTGTCCCCCACCCTATTTTTAAAGAGCAAGGCACTAGTCTCTGCGCTGGTTTCCTCAGTTACAGCCACTGTTGCTTGAGGTACAGGAAGCAGGTAGCGGAGATGTGCGGACTTAGGTCAGGAAGAACAGGGACAGGATGTAAAGTCCTCAAAGATGGACTTTTCCCTCTGTAAAACAGTGGAAAGAATCAATACTGTACTGCTAGGAACACTAAATGTGCCAAACTAGCACTAGAAGGTTACAGGCCAGTTGACTTAATGTGCTTTGTGTGAGATCATCATGAAGAGTTTTATCATAGGAAGCTAATTAAGCTAAATAATATTAAAGGCACAATATGTACAATTTTCGCCGCTAGATGTCACCTATTCAAAACAAAGGCGTAGCTTGATGACGCCAAGTTTGAGCGTGGAATCTTGGAAGATGTCGTCTTCACCTCACAGCCGGTGGAAAAGAATCGGGATAGGACTCGGACAGAAATCCTGTTCATGGATGAGATTATTAACGTTACTGTAGTATAAAGCAGAGCAGGGCGAGTGCTGTTGGAGCTGAACGAGGCCACTGGAGAGATTGCTAATGAGAGACTAACATGACACACGCCTCGTGAGCAGTGGAGCTCTTATTATGCCGCATGCAATTAATTGCAAACGTATGATGGAGAAAATGCTGTATTATAATGTTACTAAAAATAAAGCTGCAACTGATTATGCTATGTTAGCTACTTGACAAAATTGTGGCATGGTAAAAGCATGGTACTCGTGGAAAATCAAGAAAACTAGATTTAAATAATAAGACTAAATGTGTTGAGCTATATAACAATCATTCGTTTTCTGTCTATAAATGTAACCAAACAGTTGTTCCCTGTCTAATAAAACATGTAATATATTAAAGTGTCTTTGGTGTTTCCATGGTTTCTAACAAAACTGGAAATTGAGGGTAACACAGTATAAACGTCACTGATAGGCGAAGACACGTCCATGTCCTGGTTAAAAATTGCTTATTTCTCTGAATTTAAACATTCTTGGAAACATTTGGGATAATGTACGTACACAAGTCAATAAAATATATAACACTGTTCTAGTGGTTTTTGGATATTTTAATCCAAAAATCGAACATATTCTGGCTTTAAGGCAGTGACAGGTGATATACAGTGACTGATGAAGAAGTGTTCACTGCACCTCTGTCAGACTTTTTTATGGCAGGCATTTAGACATTTTAAAATACGCACATTACAGGTGCTGGTCATATAATTAGAATATCATCAAAAAGTTGATTTATTTCACTTATTCCATTCAAAAAGTTAAAAAACTTGTATATTATATTCATTCATTACACACAGACTGATATATTTCAAATGTTTATTTCTTTTAATTTTGATGATTATAACTGACAACTAAGGAAAATCCCAAATTCAATATCTCGGAAAATTAGAATATTACTTAGGACCAATACAAAGTAAGGATTTTTAGAAATCTTGGCCAACTGAAAAGTATGTACATGAAAAGTATGAGCATGTACAGCACTCAATACTTAGTTGGGGATCCTTTTGCCTGAATTACTGCAGCAATGCGGCGTGGCATGGAGTCGATCAGTCTGTGGCACTGCTCAGATGTTATAAGAGCCCAGGGAGCCCTGATTTCCAAAGGAAATGCAAAATTTACTTTCATCAGAGAACATAACTTTGGACCACTCAGCAGCAGTCCAGTCCTTTTTGTCTTTAGCCCAGGCGTGACGCTTCTGACGCTGTCAGAGTGGCTTGACACAAGAAATGTGACAGCTGAAACCCATGTCTTGCATACGTCTGTGCGTAGTGGTTCTTGAAGCACTGACTCCAGCTGCAGTCCACTCTTTGTGAATCTCCCTCTCATTTTTGAATGGGTTTTGTTTCACAATCCTTTCCAGGGTGCGGTTATCCCTATTGCTTGTATACTTTTTTCTACCACATCTTTTCCTTCCCTTCGCCTCTCTATTAATGTGCTTGGACACAGAGCTCTGTGAACAGCCAGCCTCTTTTGCAATGACCTTTTGTGTCTTGCCCTCCTTGTGCAAGGTGTCAATGGTCGTCTTCCCCATGATTGTGTAGCCTACAGAACTAGACTGAGAGACCATTTAAAGGCCTTTGCAGGTGTTTTGAGTTAATTAGCTGATTAGAGTGTGGCACCAGGTGTCTTCAATATTGGACCTTTTCACAATATTCTAATTTTCTGAGATATTGAATTTAGGGTTTTCCTTAGTTGTCAGTTATAATCATCAAAATTAAAAGAAATAAACATTTGAAATATATCAGTATGTGTGTAATGAATGAATATAATATACAAGTTTCACTTTTTGAATAGAATTAGTGAAATAAATCAACTTGATAATCTAATTATATTACCAGCACCTGTATGATGGATAAATATTTGAAAGTACACTTTTTAAAAGAGGATAAAAAAAGTAGTAAAAACATTGTTAAACAGTCAATTTGACAGCAGTGGTTCAAACTTAATTTTATGAAGTAACGAGAATATAAATAAAACAAAAAATAACGACTTTATTCCTCAATCTCTTCTTTTCCCTGTCATTATCCTTACGCAGTTGACACAGTAAGCACAGTGAAGGCTTCCGTGTTTACGTCAAAATGCCAGCTCATTTTTGGCCAAAGCTGCACACGAGAGAAGCACAACGTATGCGTGTAATGCTGACGCAGGAGCCAATAATGAGTCAGCATTCTGATGTAGAACTTGGAAGCACTGAGTGTAAACAACGTATGAGAATGTCACAGAAGAGAAGATATTGTTGAATAAAGTCATTTCGAATATTGTTTTTTTTTTTTTTTGCGCAAACAAAAAGTATTCTCATCACTTCATAACATTAAGGTTGAACCATTGTAGTCACATCAACTGTTTTAATTATGTCATTGATACCTTTCTGAACCTTGAAAGTGTTGATTATATTGCTGTCTATGGACGAGTCATATACCTCTCAGATTTCATCAAAATATCTTAATTTGTGTTCTGAAGATGAATGAGGGTCTTACGGGTGTGGAATGACATGAGGGTGAGTAATTAATGAGAATTTTAATTTTTGGGTGAACTAACCCTTTAAAGAGAATAGCCTACCTTTGCTATAATCTATTGCTAAATTATAGTGCTGAAGATGACCTTTTTTCTTTTTTTATTTCTTTTTAAAATGCAGATATCAGCTGATAACCAATATGGTGCAAATATAATGTGCAGCCCTACATTTTTTTTGCTTTGTGTTAGATTTTTTTTTCTCATAAATGTTATTAGATGATGTTATGAAAGATCGTCATTTTAATCGTCATTCCCATGGTATGTTATCTTGGTATCTTATATAGTCAAAACTGACTGTAAAAGACTCATCATTAGCCTTGTGCTTCAGGCAAACAACTATTTCCACAGAAAACAGATGGGCCTCTGTGGTGCTCTGTATCATTGAAAAAATAGTCATGCCTGGCAAACTTAGATATTTTCTTGAAAGCATGAAAGAATGACAAACTTCAGAAGTTATGCCCTCACTCCTGTCACTCTGCACTCGCAGAAATGAAATGGCAAAGAGAGAGAGAGAGAGACTGCCAACTGGTACTAAGGATTCTAATGCAGTGTCACATCGCACCGTTCTGCCAGCAAGCTGTGAGGCCTTATGGCTCTTTCAGAGAGATGCATGCTGGTACTGTGGACGTGTCTGGTCAGGCTTGGCTGCACAGATGAGGGAGGCAGTCGAGCTTCCTCTCCTTCCTCCTCCTCTAGTGACTCTCACCGAGACGTCTCTCTGTAAGGGTCTGTCAACTTTACCTGCCCTAGATATATTTAGAGAGGCCTTTTTAATATTGCAGTTTTTTTCATAGGCTTCAGAGTGGATTTCTCTATGTTGTTTTTCCCAAATAGATTGTATTCGATGTGAAATACAATGCTGTTATTATTCCTCACTCTCTGTGTTTATAATTACTGAAGTCTTTAATTAATTTACTGACTACACCCTAGATATTGAAAGCAGCTAATTCATGAGTATCTGCTTAGTAATCTCTTTCCTTGCACCCTCTTGTGTTGTAGATCTACAGCAGTGCAGTCATTTCATAGCTGTCATGAAGTGGTTATATCCCATCTAGCAGTGGTTCTTAAATTTCTGACTCCAAGGCCTCCCTTTGTCCAAGACAATAGCCCCTTCTATGTATGCTGATTTGTACATCTTGTATTTCTTTTGTAATAAAAATAACTAAACTGTTTAATATTGTACTTTCTTTTTAGTGTTTTTTTATTTATTTATTTATTTTTAAGATTATATTAATATTAATATAATATTAATAAGACAAGTTGGTTGAAAGCTACTGCTTATAGGGGTGGGTTATACCACTTTTCCTTTCAGTCTACTAGAATATCACATATGTATATAGACTACAGTATATATGCTATAAAATATCAAATATTTCTTAGGTCAAAATCATTTATACCAGCAGCAGATGCTTTTATTAAAAGGAAAATTGTTTGCATTTCTGGGGTTTAAATAGGTCATTAAAACTCATGATTTTATTATGATACATGTTCATTCTCTATATATTACAAAATAATATATAAAAATAAATAAAAATAAAACATTAGTATTAAAAGATCAATCCACCCATTCCTCAGACCCTATAAGGATGTGTTGGCTTGCTACCCACTGGAACATCTACTTTTGTGCAATGGATCCATTGTGGTGATGTCATGGTAAAATGGATATTGGCATTTGGTTATGTATCTTCTTATGCCTTGCCATTACTGTTTGATAACAATAGCTTTTGTCACTCTCTCAGATAAATATTAAAGGATTAGTTCACCCAAAAATGAAAATTTGGTAACACTTTAGTATAGGGAACACATATAAACTATTAACTACGAATTTTCCCTCAATAAACTTATAATTAACTGCTTATTAATAGTTATTAAGGTAGTTGTTAAGTTTAGGTACTGGGTAGGATTAATCATGTAGAATAAGGTCATGCAGAATAAGGCATTAATATGTGCTTAACTAGTACTAATAAATATCCAGTATTCTAGTAATATGCATGCTAATAAGCAACTAGTTAAAAGACCCTAAAATAAAGTGTTACTAATTAAGATATTTCTGATTTAATCCAAGAGCATTCTGGTCTCCAATAGACTGCAGTGTTATTACCACTTTCAAGGCCCAGAAAAGTAGTAAAGACATCATTAAAATAGTCCACGTGACTACATTGGTTCAACCTTAATGTTATGAAGCAACGAGAATAGTTTTTATGTGCAAAAAAAAACAAAAAACAACTTTATTCAAAAATGTCTTCTCTTCCATGTCAGTCGCATACGTTGTTCATGTAGTAAACAGTGCAGCACTTCCGGGTTCTACGTCAGAACGTCAGCTCAGTATTGGCTGACACTGTTCACGTGAGCAGCAAGACGCATGTGTGTGATGCTAAAGCAGGAGCCGGCGTAGAAGACTGGCAGGGAAGAGAAGAAATTGTTGAATAAAGTCTTTATTTTTGTTTTTTGCGCACAAAAAGTATTTGTTACAATACAGAAGGGTCGGAAGCAGAAGGTAACAGAATGTGACAACCAGCAGAGTATAACAGTAGTGCAGGTGAAGATTACGTGGGTCTTGCTGTGCAGAGTGAATGTGTGTGAGCGTCTTTTAACTGGTGAGGCTGAGTGAGCTGATGAGGTGCAGGTGCGGGTGATCAGTACTCAGGAGAGGGAGTGAGCGGTGATTGGATTGAGTTGGAGTCTGGCATGTCTGTGAAAGTACCGCTACCCCCACCCCAGTGGGGGTTGGTAGCCAAGCACGCACTGGAACGGAGTGAGTCCAGTGGTTGTCAGAGAGAGTTTTGTGCGTACTCGGCCCAACCCAGGTACTGGTTCCAAGAGTCCTGGTGGTCGTGACAGAAGGTACGGAGGAAGCGACCGATCTCCTGGATCTTCCTCTCTGTCTGCTCGTTTGACTGCGGATGGTAACCCGAGGATAGGCTGACGGTCACACCTAGGAGCGAGAAGAAGGCTTTCCACACCCGGGAGATGAACTGGGGTCCTCTGTCTGACACTATATCTTCAGGGATTCCAAAGTATCAGAAGACATGGTTGAACATTAGCTCAGCGGTTTGCATGGCAGTAGGAAGTCCTCGTAGGGGAATTAAGCGGCAGGATTTGGAGAACCGGTCTACTACTACCAGGATACAAGTATTGCCATCAGAGGCTGGCAGGTCGGGGATGAAGTCTACTCCTAGGTGTGACCAGGGTCGGTTGGGAACAGGCAGAGGATGGAGTTTGCCAGATGGAAGATGGCGGGGGCTCTTGGAGATGGCGCATTCCTTACCCCCCTGCACGTACCCTCTGACATCGGATGCCATGTTCGGCCACCAGAAGCACTCTTTTAGCAACGAGAGGGTTTCATTGACTCCCAGGTGGCCAGTGCCTAAGAATGCGCCGTGACTGGGTGGTGTATAGCAAGCCTGGTAGGCAACCCGGCGGAGTGTTGGTGGAGGCATTGGAGGAGGGCAAGGTTTCTTCCGACCAGGTTATGGGACAGACGATGAGGGTTTCTGGGAGAATGGATTCGGGTTCTTCAGAGCTTTCCTCAGGAGTATGTAGACGGGACAATGCATCTGCTTTGATGTTTCTGGGGCCAGGACAGTAGGAGATGGTGAAGTCAAATCGAGTGAAAAAAGTGACCAACGTGCTTGTCCGGGGTTGAGGTGCTTGGCTGTTCGTAGGTATTCAAGGTTTTTATGATCAGGGTTGAGCTTGCGGGAGAAGAAGGCACATGGATGGAGTCTACTTGGATTCCCCTGCTGCTGAGATAACACCGCTCCTACTCCAGTGGTGGATGTGTCCACCTCCACCACAAAGGATTTGTCAGGGTCTGGATGGACAAGGAGAGGAGCGGTGGTGAAGGCTTCTTTGAGGGAGTTGAAGGCCTCTGTGGCTACTGGAGTCCAGGACAGAGACTTGGGCTTATTACGGAGGAGGTTGGTGATTGGACCGGAGATGGTCCTGTAGTTCTTTATGAAGCGTCGGTAGAAGTTAGAGAAGCCAAGGAATCTTTGGAGCTCTTTGAGTGTGGATGGGGTTGGCCAGTTACAGATGGCTTCCACCTTCCTCTTGTCCATCCGGATGCCACTGCTGTCGATGTTATAGCCAAGGAACTGCACTGAGGGCTGGTGGAAGGAGCATTTTTCGGCTTTCAGGTAGAGCTGGAATTCCCTCAGGCATTTCAGGACCTCCGCAATGTGTTGGCGATGTTTGGCCATGCTCCGGGAGTATATCAAGATATCGTCAATGTAGACCAGGACAAACTTGTGGAGGAACTCCTGGAACACCTCATGGATGAAATCCTGGAATACGGAGGGGGGGTTGACCAGGCCATATGGTATAACAAGATATTCATAGTGGCCGGTAGGTGTAACGAAGGCGGTCTTCCACTTGTCCCCCTCACGTATCCGGATGAGGTTGTAGGCGCTGCGGAGGTCCAACTTGGTGAAGACAGTGACACCACAGAGATGTTCCAGGGCAGCAGGGATGAGAGGAAGGGGGTATCGGAACTTGACTGTAATGTTGTTGAGGGCATGATAATCTATGCAGGGCCGCAAGCCTCCGTCCTTCTTGGCCACGAAGAAGAAACTCGAAGCAGCAGGGGAAGTAGATGGGCGGATGTAACCTTGCGCCACAGCCTCTTCGATGTATTCCTCCATGGCCTTCTCCTTCGGGATGGAAAGGGGATAGATCCTTCCCCTTGGCACTGACTCACCCGGAAGCAGATCAATGGCACAGTCCCATGGCCGGTGTGGAGGCAGTTTGGAAGCTCTTTTGGGGCACAAGATGTCGCTGAAGGGGGCGTAGCAGGATGGTATTTCCACCGAGCGTTTGTCCAATGGACTCTCGATGGAGGTGGCACAGACTGGGAGATGGTCAGGAAGTGGAGAGGATGGTACAGGGAGATTGGAGAAACAGCCCGGGAAACAAGCATCGCCCCACTTCAGGATCTCACTGGTCTTCCATGAGATGATGGGATTGTGCTTCACGAGCCAGGGGCGCCCTAGAACCACGTCAGCGGTGGATCCCTCCAGAACTCACCATAGGAAGAGGAGGACGGATCGGACATGCAGAGATTACATGCCCGGGGCTGCCACAGTACAGGCAGAGATTCTGGGTCAGCCGCCTCTGCCGTTCAGTGTATGGGTTCATAGGTGGGTTCTGGAGGGCTGACGGGTTCTGGTCGGTGGAGGATGGTGTTGAGGGATGGCTGGCCCTGGTGCTCTTCGAGGCACGACTGCATACAAGTGGCGAAGCGGATGGAGAGCTGGATGAAACGTTTCAAGGCCGATGGAATCCTCGTATACAGCAAGATGCAACCGCACTCGAGGATCCAGTCCTTGCCGGTAGCTAGTAATAAGAGCCTGTTCGTTCCAGCTGCTTGAGGCAGCGAGGGTCCTAAATTGAAGAGCATATTTGTTCACAGTTAAAGAGCCCTGCTTTAAGTTGTATAATTTCTCACCAATAGACGAATCACCAGAGGATTTCCCGAACACTTTCTTGAAGTGGGCCACGAAGCTGGCATAGGACTGGATGACTGGATTATTCTGGGACCAGATGGAATTGGCCCATTGCAGAGCTTTGCCATTTAACTGTGAGATCAGGTATGCTACCTTGGAGGTTTCAGTGGGGAATAAGTGCGGTTGCATCTCCAGGACCAGAGGACACTGCAGGAGGAATCCGTTGCAGTCCTCCGCCGATCCAGAGTAGGGCGCCAGCTTGGCCATGGGACTGGCGTATACCGGTGGTGGAGGAGTGAAGGTAGCGTTGTCTGTGGTGATGGCAGGTGGTGAGAGCTCGTCGTAGAGCGTTGACAAGCTCTTAAAAGGGATCCGGGTGGCTCATGCTGGTGTCAAATGGTTATGGTCCGGTCTTCTGTTACAATACAGAAGGGTCAGTAACAGAATGTGATGTTTATTGACAACCAGCAGAGTATAACAGTAGTGCAGGTGAAGATTACATGGGTCTTGCTGTGCAGAGTGAATGATGATGTTTCCAGTCCTTAGAAGTGGAGATCTGGTGCGGGTGATCAGTACTCAGGAGAGGGAGTGCGCGGTGATTGGATGGAGTTGGAGTCTGGCGTGTCTGTGACAGTATTCTTGTCGCTTCATAACATTAAGGTTGCACCACTGTAGTCACGTGGACTATTTAACCATATCTTTGCTACCTTTCTGGGCCTTGAAAGTGGTAAAAACATTGCAATCTATCGGAGGCCAGAAAGCTCTCGGATTTTATCAAAAATATCTTAATTTGTGTTCTGAAGATGAACGAAGATCTTACGGGTATGGAACAACATAAGGGTGAGTAATTAATGACAGAATTTAAATTTTTGGGTGAACTAACCCCTTTAAGGGTATCATAGCTTATATTTAGCTATTGTCAGGTTTCAGGTATTTTTAAATGTCTTCCCATTGGGCATACAGATTGTTTGATAGGTCACTAACATTGCCAGCGATGATGCACTCACCTGTAAGTCATCTGTAAGTATAAATATTTACAAACCCAAGAGCTGTGTAATCATATAACTGAGTGTCAACGAGTGCACCTCTTTTCTCTTTTTCTTTCTCTCTTTGTCTCTCTTCAGTTTTTCTTGCTTTCTCACACACAGGCTTTAAAGCGTGAGATGTTAATCATGTTGTACTCTAACATTAAACCAAAGTGACACTTGTAATTGAACTCTTTTTCTAAGAAAACCTGAAGTGAGGAGAACATGGGCACAAACACTCACCATAATGGAAACTATGAAATCAGTTTCTTAAAATGTAATTTTGGGGTGCTTTAATTCCATCTTATGCCCAAATTCAGTATACATAAAATATATAAATAGAACAAAACAAACAGAGGGAGCTGGCTTTGATTAAATTTAGCCTATTAGTGCCAGAAACAGCAAGAAGGCATTGCATCGCTTGGATCTCTAAGCCCATATGGCCAGGAGCCAGTCTTGCTGATGTGACATCACAGAGTCACAGCAGTGCTCAAGCTTTTGTGTCTGTTCCAGCTATACGTATCCATGGCGTCATTGTCCTGTGCTATTATTTCAGTTTTCCCTGTAGGCTTTGGCTTTTTACCATTGAATATTGCACAATGGAACCTGCTGCCTGGGACCAGAAATGTCGTCTTCTTTTTCTCTATATTTACATTGTTTATTCTGGGTCACATGGATAATCTCTTATTTATGAATACCATGAAATCAACAAATACTGATGTTCAGGTTTTGGTTTTACTGTGGATGGAGCTGTACAAGGTGAGAAAACAGCTCAGACTCTCCCTGGCCAATTAAAATCTAGGGCCCAGTTTTAGGATGCTGATGGACATTCGGTTTACTCAGCATTGAGTAAGTGGATTAGTTACCTCCCCACTTGGAAGAGTACAAGAAGGGAAATAGAAATCAGGCCATTAATCCTATTGTACGAGAAGAGGAGTGAAAGAGAGAAGAAGAAAGCACGAGAGAGCGCCTTTGTGTCTCCATCAGATAGAGAAGGTCAGCTTTTCCAAGGAAAAAAAGTGCTGCACTTCACTGTCTCTGCCTATGAGTTACGAGGAGTGGGAATGCTTTTGATAACCAGAGAGAGTGAGAGTAAGATTTCCATTATTATGCCTCTATGGGTGGTTCAATTATTTCTTCTCTCCAGCGAAGTGTTTTTCAGATTCCCGCTTTCTTTCTGCTGTGATTCAACTACCACAGATGTCTTTCCCTTGTTTTGCTCGCAGCTTTCATGAACTTTCATAAAAGCAAAAATGTTCTCATGAACACAATGGGGAGAAGAATTACATCTTAAAATGACTTCAACTGAACGGAACATTTTCCATTGACAGAAATACTGTATTTATTAAATGTTGTGGCAATCTTGCCAGTAATGATATTAAAAAGAAATTATATTTATCATATGGATCAAAGCCATCATACTGACCTGATTTTCTATCTAAACACTATGTTAAAAAGATTTTTTAAAAATTCATGATTTACTCACCCTTGTGTTGTTCCGAGCTGTACTGATTGAAAGTTCAGTAATAATCTTTCCCTTCAGTGATCTGTTGACTGTTGTGATTGGATTCTTGAGTCAGTTGAACTGAGTTGAACTCGAGAACCCGATCAGTCTGACTCATGATGAACAAAACATTCAGGCATACATTAATCTAGATAGTATGGCTTTAGAATAACAGGAAAGTGAGACAGTTGATGATAGAATTGTAGGGTGAACTGTTCATTTAAGGTGAGAGTCTGGACCACATCACTGAAGGAATCTGATTGTGATAAAACAAACCTTCATAGGCAACCATAAATAAAAAGTTTTGCTTGGCAACTCTGTTAATGAATGTCTGCCATCCTCATATTGTGGATGTAAACATTTATGTAAATGCCAATCACGTTGCACAGAATGATGCTGCATAACTAGCACTATTCATAAGTGTTCCATCTGTGTGTCTATTTTAAGGAAGTTTAGAAGGAAATATTAATCCTATAATGTTGATCCACAGTCATTGCTTTGGCATTATTATCTTTTCACAACAAACATAACTTAGTCATCATTTCAACTCAAATGTCATAATTAATCAGACAAATCCCACCTCTGAGACTGTATGATACAGCAAATGTGGAGAAAGAGACTTGAAGCCATTTGAAGGGATCTTAAATAGACTGACATTTTACTTTATTTACATACTTCTTTTTAGAATGCAAATATTGAAGCTAGTTGTCAACAAATCCATTACATTCCTCAACAAAAGAAAACAACATACATAACACCATCACAACGCACAAAAGAAAATGCCTTTAAAATGAATCTCTGTAAAATTAACTTCTAAAACAGGAAATACCTTTCCCATGTCTGTCAATATACTTTTTTTTTTTTTTTTCTGAGTTATGGATTAGGGCCCCATAACATCAACTGTCTGAATAGGTCACTCAATATTTTGTGCATGCTGTCCTCTCTCCAGCAGTCCGCTATCTCTAACACATTCAGAATGTCTGAAAGCAATGAATGCCAACAGGCTTTTATCATGTGATTGTTCACAGCAGCCTGTAGCACTTTACAGATTTCGTATATCAGGGAATTTGTAGATAAATATTGTGTAGTTATATCTGACAGAATTTAACTGATGAAAGGGTATAAGCAGAATGTAAAGGTATTTGTAGCAATGCTGAGGTATACATTTGAACAGAGTCTAAATGAATTAAACATCACCTTTTTCTTTACACACGACCCATGTGGTTAACTTTTTAAGCTTTTTTAAAATTATAATCCAGGATTTACTAATCTTAATCCAACATAGAAGTGATCAGTCCTGTCTGGATGGTCTAGACTGTTTGTGTCTTGTCTACTCTAGGTTTTATTTCTGTCTCTGTTAAACAGTGAGCATCTGAAAATCCAACAAATCACATCTGCACAAATTAAGATCGTGTTAACATCAATGAAGCAAGAACGATCAGTATAAAAGTAAACAAACAGAAATCATTTAAATTTAATGTGCCATTTATTGTGGTTATTGTCACTATACTGTTCCATTTTCTTTGGCAATCATCCTGTGACATCTCTTAATTTTTCCAATGGGGATTAGAGATTCCTGCTGAGGAAGATCTTAGTTTAAGCTGCATGATCACCAGCAAGACACTTTTACTAGATTTAATGTGGAATATCTGTCTGTTAGTCTAATCTCTGTCTATGATAACAGCTTTACTCAATGTTATCTTTGATGTCCTTAATATTCTGTTAACATGCATAACATTTATTGTTTACTTCCCCATTAGCCCTCCTGTTCTGTTTTGGGTCTGAGAGACAAACAGAGTAATAACACTAATGACATCCTTAACATTGAAATGTGCAGTTGATTTTTCATGACTTTCCTAATCCTAATTGATTATAAATAATATTTCTAATGGAAAATATGCATCCAATGTCCTCTGTGAAACATTTTACATTGTCAGAGAATAAAAATCACTCTCCAGATGTGTACTACCCTACTACTTTGTACTATAACAAACAGATTAAAGCTTCAATAATATCTGATTAAGGTTTAGGTCTAGGACTGTAGATTAATAAAATAATTTAAAGGCAAAATAAAGGTTAATCTCAAATACAGCATTAGGTCACGAGGCCAAACACAAAGAATATACTGTAAAGTTAATCTAAACAGAACACAAAGGTTAAAAAACAACTTAGGTTCAATATTTAATTTAATTTCACATTATTAAAAGAGTCGAAAAAGTTGTTCAATTGAACTCAAGAGTTCTTACTGAGCAACCAAACATGAGGCAGGTTCTCACATATTTAACCCTTCTGTGTTTTACTCTCATGGTGCTTTGCTTTGATCTGAACAAAGACAAAAATTAGGTCAAGTTGATGGGGAAAGAGGCATGTTAGATCTTTGTTTGTATGTAAACATATACTGCAGGAAATGGTTTACAGAATATCATACACTACACAGCTATATAATTTGACCACACACGACTAAGCCCGGTCCCATTTATCATTTGCTAGCTATTCATTGCTTTGTGTACTGTACATTTTGGAGCCAGAATAGGGGGTAATTAACATTAACATACTAAAATTAGCTGGTTGTTGTTATGCTAATGCTAATTCATTTAACTTTTTTAATATAGCCTACTTCCAAAGCACTAATCTCTTTTAAAATTTCACTTCTCACTGTAATTCCTTTAAATACGTTTCATCATATCTCAAAACATATGCCTTGAGGTCAACATTACCAAAAATATTCCCCACAGAATCAAGACATCAGCAGCTACCACATGTGCTAATGCAATCCTCCTGTCATACTGAGCGGCAGCTTGCTCTCCCAGCCCCATTCACAGCCAGACAGTCTCCATATGATGCCACATCTACGCAACACCTGATGCCCCCCACCTGTGTATTTGCAATGCCTTTTGTGCGATTCCGCCATCTTGGCTCTGCAGGGGGTGGCCTGCAGTATTGGCTTAGAGCCAACATGGTGGCAGATGGATTGTTTGCTGCTGGCCCCAGGGTCCTAAAGCCACTTGCATTTGACACATCCAAGGCCAAGCAGCCTCTGGTTAAAGGACTCACAGCTTAGTCTCACAGTTTACAGTGTGTACATGCAGTTGCCATGGGAACCAAGAGATCAGCTATGCTGAAGAAAAAGAAATTATTTCTCTACATATATAAAAATGTTTATACCAGCTGTTAGGATTTTTTTTTTTTTTTTTTTTTTTCTGAGGGAAGTGGTGAGGGTGATGGTTCTCAATTAAACCAGCAGCTTTAGTCATTATTTAGAACTTATAATACTGAAGCAGCCACTTAGTCTACATCTGCTTCCCATTTCTACATGTTTAATTAGTGTATTTCTTTATGAATTTACTTTTTAATAGCTTGTCTGGCATCTATAGCCTTATAAGATTCTTGCTAATAACATTACTTCAGTTGAATTGCAGTTTTGTCAGGCAGGGTGACTGGCATGAATTTGACACTATTCCTATCTCTGTATTTTGCTGTCTTTATCCATTTTTCACACTTTATCCATTTGTCTCCTTTTCCTAAAAAATGTTGCTCATGGCAAAAGATAATGAAGCTTTGGGCCCAGTTGATGTGTCTGTGTTTTTTCATAACTTTTTGTGATCTTCCCTTTTTGAAATGGTGTAAAAAAGTATGTTATTTAGAGTGTCATTGTACTTGATCTGAGGTTACAGTGAGGCAGTTACAATGGAAGTAAATGGGGGGCGATTTTTTGAGAGATTAAAGTTGGAAATGTGAATCTTATAATTTCATAAAAGCACTCACATCAAAAACTTGAGCTGTAAAATCATTTAAATCTTTATTTTTGTGCCATTACATGGTTTATGCTGTCACATTGTCAAAAACAAACTTATAAAACTGAATTTATTGTAGTCTAACTTAACACAGAAAACGTTAGTAAGTGATTTTAAACACTAAAAATCATGTTAACATGCATATTGTTTATGTTTTGTGGCTATATTATTATTATTGAAAGTATTTTAATGTTACAGATTGGCCCCATTTACTTTCATTGTAACTGCATCACTGTAACCCAGATTTGTTTTTTGTTTTCTTAAGAAAAATTATATATATATATATATATATATATATATATATATATATATATAGATGATAATTATTATGCCACAATTATTGTAGATTGAGCTTCATTTGTACTGAACCCGGAATATTCATTTAAGCAGTGATGTCCATCATGATGTCCATCAAAATTTGTGGCATGTATGTGGTCAGACTTATGGGGCTTAAATCCATACTCATGACTCATAGACTAATTTTAAAATAGTTCCTTACATGATCCTTATTTTTGGAATATAGTTCCCTTATGATCCCAGATGAATCATATTCTATAATTATCCATCATATAGAATTCATCATTAGCACAGTGCCAGCATAACATCATGCATAAACCAGTAGTTTATTGGACTGGAGTTGCAGAACTTTTCTGAGCCCTAGTTTGGCTTCATTTGACCTGTAATCAGAGAGAAACATTCCCAAAGCCGCTTCAGGGAAGGACTGAAGTTTTTTTTTTTTTTTTTTTTTTTCCGGAATGTTCTGTCATCTTGTGTTTGCAGCATTGGGGAGTGTATTTGTGGAAACATGATCCCAAAAGCAGCCATCTGCCCAAATCCCTTCCTTATGTGAAAACATTTTTTTGAAAGTTATTTATTTTATTTTTTTTTTAAATGTGATGCATAATTATATATTCATAACCCCTATTTATTTCATGCTTGTGCTCTAGTTTACTGGCAGTCTTTTGCCACATTCAAATTTAATCCAAGATACAGAGTATATCATCCTTCATTACCACTCGTGACACTGATTCTCTTTATAGTGGCTAAAAAAGTAAACAAAATATCCCATAAACTTATCCACCCGCTTCTTTGGCATCCCTAGCTGTTCTGCATCATGCATATTCATTACTTAATTAGGTAGGGCATCGACTGAAAGCATAATATCTGCCCTTCGTTGGATTTCTAGGTCTTTCATGGTGGATTAGTACTAATGACTCATTGTAAAGAGTATGTATGGCGAAACCACTCACTGACATCTTGTCTTCTTTAAATGCACTGCTTAATCTATGCATACTGCCTGCTTGTACATATTCATCACTACTTATAAGGAGACCTGTTTTCTGAGACTACTTATCAATCCTATATGTTTTATGAACATGTCAGAGAAAATAACGAATAATACTCTCTCTTATTCTCTTAAGACATGTTTGTTTATATATATAAATTTTTATATTTAGTGTGCTCTTTTCTTCAACACAGCTATCCCATAAAATTTTACTCAAAGTTCATGTGCTAATCTTTGAGCCTCTTCCAATACGACCTGACATAAACAGCTAAACAAAAATTTCCCATCCTCCATTTAATGATTGTAGGTCACCCTTCCTTAAGGTATGCAGATTAGTCATGAATATTCCGGTTTGTTTAGCGAGGGCATGTTTAGTAGTTCCTTAGAGACCTGTAAGACCCTGATGTTTGCTCAGGAATAATCAGACAGTGATTTGTTGGTGGATGATTTGATATTTTGTGTGGCGTGAGATTACCACAATCCCCTTATCGCACCCCCTACTGTGGATGTCTGTCCTGCAAATGGTAGAAGAAATAAATGTCTCGGATTGAAGCATTTTATGACTTTATTGCATTCAGTCATGCCCTAATTATTAATGCTGGCACAATGATTCTTGGCATTTTAGTTTCATTTAATCATCTATTCTACACATTTGTGCATTTCAAACTCAATCAGGAAAAGTAGCAAAATCTAATTTCACTACTCTCCGTTTTCTCTGTCTCAGAATTTACTCTTGTTTTTCTTCTATTTCAATCCACTACCACCTTACTTTCATTGTCTCAGATTCCTTCCATTTTTCTGTCCATCATTGTAATCTAATTGAATTAAATGTGGTTGAAAGGCAGAAATGTGCTCGATGGGCAGCATGGATGGGGAGACTGAAAGAAAGAGAAGGCAAAAGCATGAGCATTATGTTTAATGGGTAAAAGCAAGGTTTTTATATGAGAACACACAGTGGAAATGAGTGCAAGTGTTCGAGTGTGTGTCTTTTTTAGGTGTGAGTGTGTCTACCTGTCTGAGTAATAGGCTAATTAGTTTTAATGGAAAGTTCATCTTAATAATTGAGCAAATGGCTCTTTCATAAGGAGCTTATTAAATCAAACAGTCTTCTCAGTACAAGAACAAACTGCAGTACACTAATGATATAAACCAACATTAGAGGTGAAGTTTTGTTGGCACAGAATGGCTTGACATTTCTTTGTTTGTGAGTGTGTGGGTGTAGATAGTCCAAGGTTGTCTTTTTTTAAACCCATGTATTTTTGACTACTTGTTATATCTGAGTTTCAGCTGATTTGCTAAAACAAAGTCACTGTTACCAATTCATGTCATAAAAAGTATGCATATTGTTGTATTCTTAATTATACAACCGTCTTCAGGTCCTCGATTTTGATTATCCAAACATAGACTTTGATAGACTTTCAAGAGTGTTGGCAGCCAGTGGTGGTGAGGATTTTCAGTGTCTCAGCAGCAGGTGGCGACAAGTAACTGTCTTTATGTGTGATTTATTCAATAATTCACTTAACTGATTCATTCAAAACACCAATTCACTAAGTAACGAAACAAATGAAGAGCTGCATCTGAAGTCGCTCTTTCTGAGGTACTTCTGAAGTAGTTACTTTTAAACCATTATAGAAAGTATGTTCTATACAGTATGAATGTGTGTGGTATAAATGAAATTCAGACTACATTCCTCATGCTGTTATTGTCATGTGAACTACCAGCAGTGTTGAGAAAAGTTACTTTTAAATGTAATGTGTTACAATATTGTATTACTCCCTAAAAAAGTAACTATCTGTGTTACTCAATTAATTTTTATGGAAAGTAATGCTTTACGCTACTTTTGTGTTACTTTTTCTCACCTGGGATGGGCTTGCTTGTTTTGTTTTTTTAAATAACAAAAAAAGTTATATTTTTGGCAAATGTAAAGGCCTTTTCACACCAAAAGTGAAATGAATAAGCCTCAGGCTGAAGGAAATGAAATTTTACACCTGTACAGTAGAGGGAGCAGCTCAAACAAACATTTCAGCTGTGCTGCTATTCTGGACTGTAGAAGAATAGGATGCAGGAGAAGAAAGTTAAACACTCTTAGGCCCTGTCCCAAGTGGCACCCTAAACCCTCATAGTCTTCCTCTGAGTCCGCACTTTTGTGTCTTTTGTAAAGTCCTCTGCGTAGCTCGCAAACTTGCGGGCTCAGCTGAAGTGCGCATCGAGGGCGCATAGCGGCCACAAAGGGGGCGCTCGCGAGCACCCTTCTGAAATCTAAAATGATCAATGGGATATCCTATGGTCTCGTGGACTTAACGGACACACGTACGCGGCAGCCATTGCAAGTCCACAAGACTGAAAGTCCACAGAATTGTGCCATTTGGGATTCAGCCTTTGACTGTCGGGAAGAAGTCTGCTGTGGAGCTCGCTTCAGTGCGCATCAAGAGCGCATATCGACGGCAAAGAGGGTGCTCATAAGCACCCTTCTGAAACCTAAAATGACAAATGGCACACCCTACGTTTTTTGGTTAAAAATTATCCAAGTACATAACCAGCCAGTGTTCAAAACTATCTCCTTACTTTAGCCCGATTCACATCAGTAAACTTGTAATAATGTTTTATAATAAAATTATACTGGTGGATTTCCGCGGGAAATTCAAGCATGCAGCAGTTCGTCTTTGCGTCATTACGTCACGTCTGTAAACAGAAGGAAGGAGTCCCTGCATAGGATGCTGCTGGTAATGGATCATTTATAGCCTTTTCTCACAGCAACTGAAAAAATTAAACTTATCATTTTGATGGCGGATTGTAATCCAGAAAGGTCCAAATGACAATCATCAGTGACAACTGGAGATTCAGCCATGGTCAAAAGCAAAAGACTTCAGACTAAGGAGTGGCTACAGATATTGAAATCTACAGGTAACACTAACACACACTAATTACACATAGTCACGCAATGCTGATGTTGTTAACATTAACAATTTGAGATATATAACAACAATAATAATTTGCACGGTTTGATGCAATATGAGTTAAGCGATCGTTAGATTTAATCACCATTGGCAGTGTGATTTATTGTAGGCTAATGCTTTTTCCCCTCAGCTGGTCAGAACAAAAGTGTCAGACATGTTACTTAATTGTTCAGATGACATTTTCCTGTGAAAATTCCTACTTCAAGACTACAATCTGTGATTCTGAAGTACAGTATCCACACCGGTATGGTGACTGACACCAAACATTAGATTCATCAGCGCTGAGGGGCTGTGCAGATAATAATTCTGCATATAACTGCAATTGCAAGTTTCAAACAGAGATGGTGACTAAGAAGCAAATCTTACGGACAGCAGATTTAATTATTGCAGGTTTGCATAATATTTTAATTTTTAAAAATACCGAATCTGTTTTTGTGCAAGTGAGATGAGTAAATGCATTCTCACATTCAGTCTAAACTGCTATAACCATCATGTTTACACAGCGCACACAGTACCTCTGCACTTACTCCTGATTTCTCTCAACATGGGGACAGGAGAGCTGTCAGCCAATAAATGGGAAAACCAAGTAACTTGCATTACTTGTTTGAAAAAGAAACTCAGATATTTTGTTGTAAATGTAAAAGTAATGTGTTACTTTACTAGTTACTTGGAGAAAAAAAATTTGATTACATAACTCACGTTACTTGTAATGTGTTGCCCCAAACACTGCCTACCAGCATTAAGTGTGTCCATAGGCGGAGCGTGTGTAAGGCTGGCCATGGCCATACAGCTGCAAAATTAAACTAAATCTAGTAATAAAGTGAAAATGAAAATGTCGATTGCGGCATTTAATCATCTGCTCATGTTGCGTTATACTTTTTACGCGTTTTACAGCGATGCGTATTATAACCAATCACGCACGATTCTGTTGAGTTTACAATTGCAATGGCCAATCACAGGTGTTCAGATTAGTCATCGCTGAGACGCCGGAGTTTTGTTCAGTGCGCGAGCTGAACTCGGGATTCTGACTGAATTCTGCACTCTCGCTAATGTTTTCAGTCTCATCATAAACAGATAAACATAAACAGATTGTGCTCTTGAGAGCGTCGAAACTAATATAAACAGGTTTTCCTATTTACAACGTATTTTAGCAGCGTTGAGCAATGTAGCCAATCACAAACGTATCTGATGATTTCTTGTCCAGTTCTGAGATCTGCACACTCAAATCCTCTCATTATAATTTAACTTTTAACAAAAAATATAGTTATTATGTAGGCCAAATAAGATATTCATTGTACAGTCAGCTTAATCGATTAGCAGAACTTTGTGAGATCGCGATGAATTATGAGTGACAGCTTAGTGATTATAAAGGAAGCGGTTTTATGCACGCTTTCTAGGCCTAATTTATTCAGATTTTTTTTTTTTTTGCGTTTGTGCTGGGATGTGTAGGTTGCTGATAGACCAGTTGGTTCACCCTCCGCCTATGAGTGTGTCTCTTTGCTGCCATTCACAAATCCATAAAGTGTTATGTGCGCTTCAGAATCTCAGAAAAGATCTTTTCACCTACTGTTTCATGAAAACCTTGAATTCGGACATACTACTCTTTTCAGTTTTTAACTTGCTATGTAGTAGGTAAGTGTGCATATTCACTTGTAAAAATCCACTAAATCAAGACCCCTACATTTACTTTAGGCCTATAAATTATGATGCAAACTCAGAATAATGCTGTAAATTTTTCCTTTCGTGTCTACAGCATATTTTTAATTAATAATTCTGAATAATATTATATAATTTCTCCCTTAAACTTTGTTTGCATGAACTCACAAGACATTAAATCTCCTCTTGACATTCTCAGTGATTCCTTTTCTTGTCAAGGATGGGGGATGAAAAACATTCATGGTACATATAACACCGTACCATCCCCCTCACCAGCACAGAGCTAGAAATCATCTGACATGTCTGTCTACTCAGTGGCAACTAACCAGATTGGCCATTTGGAGATGTGGACAAGAGATAGTGAAAAGATATCTCTAGAGATGGTATCACATCACCTGTGTCCTGCTGGTCCAGTTGCCTGAGGTGAAGGAGTGAGTAATACTGTTATTACACGGGTGGAGAAGACCACGGGGTAAATGGCAGGACCGCTTAATGACCTGCAGTTCTGCTGCTGATGACTCAACATGCTCCCTCAGCCAGTCAATGAACAGTGTTGGAGTAATGAGGTAGACTGAGGAAGGTGAGGACTTATTGGAGGTGAGAGGCAAGGGCTGGGGGGAGGGGTAGAAGTGGCCAATGTACTGGAATACACATACTGATGAAATTTGGCTCTGAAAATGTGTGCCCACATTGGTGCATGAAAAACTCTTTCCACAGCTGTCGATATTCCAGAATTATTATATGCATTAGTCTGCACATTTCTTTCCGTGTTCGTACTATAAGTCCGTTTGATTTGACCTGGTGCACACTGGGTTGGCTGGTGCCTGCCAAAGCCATCTTGGACAGCTTTTGGTCATGAAGCACTGCTTTATAGAATTACAGAATATTCTGGGTTCAATACAAGTTAAAGTGGTCCTTGATTATGACTTTTTTAACTTTAGTTAGTGTGTAAAGCCCAAAACACTCCAAGCCGACGTTGACGAACTAGTGGTGACGAAAGCAGACTGCGGGGTTGGCTCATGTCGGCAGCGTCTGGGTCCGAAGTTGCCCTGACACACCAAACTGACGCTCGACACCCGACGGCCTAGTAGCACGTCTGTTCCGCGCCTACGTAAGAAGAAATGCCTTTCTGTACCTGTGGAAGTAGCTGAACAGCCAATCAGAATGATCAGATGGCCCAACTGACCGACGAGCTCTGACGCCGATTCAACATGTCGAATCAGCTGAAAAAAAGAGTGACGAGGACCAACTTCAGCCGACGGTGCGGAACACACTGAGAAAACTTAGTCGGCCGATGAACAAAAATTGCCAACGGCCAACTGTCGGCTTGGTGTGTTCCGGGCTTAATGTTGCTGCTTGAACATAAACAACATCTGCAAAGTTACGACGCTCAAAGTTCAATGCAAAGGGAGATATTTTCTTTTACAGAAATCGCTTTTTAAGGACTACAACAAACGGCTGGTAGGGACTACAACGAGCTTCTTCCCGGGTTGGTGACATCACAAACCCACAAATTTACATAAACCCTGCCCCCGGTTCAGAAACGTCCAGTTGCATTCAAAAATGTGTAACTTCTTCTTGAGTCTCTCTATCAGTGCCCGACTCCAGTTTGAACAATGTAAGGCTGAATTCCTTACTGACAATCACCATTTTGGCTGCGTGAGATTCTACAGCTTTATTGTTGTTGAGTATCTGTTAAAGCTCCGCCACCTTTTGGAAAGCGGGCTGGGAGCAGCAGCTCATTTGCATTTAAGGGGACACACACACAAAAATGGCGTGTTTTTGCTCACACCCAAATAGGGGCAAATTTGACAAGCTATAATAAATTATCTGTGGGGTATTCTTCAGCAGGGTAAACTTCACAGACACATTCTGGGGACACCAGAGACTTATATTACATCTTGAAATATAAGGGGCATAATAGGTCCCCTTTGAGCTTAACAGCATTTATGGCAGAATGTTTATTACCACACACACACACAAAAAAATAATGACTCAATTTGACTCGTCCCTCATTTTCTTAAAAACAAATTAGGTGAGGCACTTATGAAAGTAAATGGGGCAAATTTTGGGAGGATTTAAAAGCAGAAATGTGAAGCTTATAATTAAATGTAATTTTTTTTTTTTTTTTAAAGAAAAGAGACAAGTAGAAATTAATTTTCACTTTTGCAGAGCTTGCTCTATTTTGGAAGACCAATATTCATATATTCCTATATTTTTATGATCATTTATGATTTTGAACTCTGTGTATTGTTATCCTTATAACAAATAACTCATTAACATTTGCTTCACAGTGTCACTGACCTCAGTGCACTAATACATTATCTAGTCATTTTAATGAGACACATGCACGTATCTAATTAATGAGGGTTTGTATGCTGTGACTATCCAGACAAACATTTAATCCAATTATGATACTGTTTGTCCATAGCTGTGCCTGTTTATGTTTTCCTGCAAGGTCATCTTTTAGTCTGGGACTGATGGGGACAAGCAGATACACACACATGAACATAATTAAAGAGCTTGCTAACTGTTTTCCATTTAACTGATCACCAAGCAATTCATTCAGTCTGATTTTATGTCATAAACTCCATAGTTTCAATCTCACCTATGCACAAATCCATTGATATTGACAGACACTGACATAGCCTACATTTTTATATTTTAAGAGTTAACTCATTTCACACACACACACACACACACACACATTGTTGGATGTAAATGCAATAAAGTCATAAAATGGTGGATGTTGGATTTTCATGTTTTATGGGGACATTCCATAGACACAATGATTTTTATACTGCAAATTGAATATTGAAAAAACCTAAACCCACCCATCACAGAACACTGTCTGCATTTTTACATTACATTTTCAAAAAACATTATTAGTATGATTTATAAGCTGTTTTCCTCATGGGGACCCAAACATGTCCTCAGAAGGACAAGGATTTCGGATATTACGATCTTTGCGGAAACATTGTGTCCCCATAATGTATACCTGAATCACATACACACACATAATTCCTCCACTTCCCCCCATTAAGATATTACATTGTTGATGTGACCCTTTAGAAATATCCCAATCAGAGGTCTCTGTAGGGGTCTTTATGTAAACCGCGACACTTCTTTCTTTATGCTCAGGGGACAGCGAGACCTCACTTCAAGGGTTCAGGCCCCACACTGTGTGTTACTCGCTCAGCTCAGGGGAAGAATAATAATGTCCTCCACCAGATAAGTTCCATGACAATCCCTTTAAGGTCTTTTCAACATGCCATAGCTGATTGGTCTTTCTATAAATGACCTTTCTATAAAAGTCCTTAGAAGCTGATCAGAGATCAGTTGTTGTACGTAATCTGCGATGATGAAGTTATGGGAAGCTGATATTGGAACAGTTAGGCCTATTAAAAGCATGCAGCACATTTGGGCCTCCAGGAATTCACCTATGCTGTCCTTTTGTTTGGTCCATAAAAGAGTTTTTTGGAGTTCAGTAAGGTTGAGTGGAACTCATGCCCAGCTAGATGAGAGTTTAAGAACATAATAAAGGCATAGTAATTAATTATAGCTTGGTTATTTACACAATGGCAAGAAAACTGGAACAACTGGCCATTGTTTATTGTTCCTAGCTTATATGAAAGTGTCAACAAGTTAGTTTTGCTTTTTTAAAAGGAATATCTTTTACTTTTATTATCATCCAAATTTCTATACTTTGTTTCTAACAGAACTAGCTACTTGTTTGTGTTGTTTTCACCAAAAACTGATGTCACTATGGAGGATATGACATTCATGACCTGGCTTTTGTTAGTTCAAAAGATATTAGCCTACAAAAGGACAGAAAACGAATGCAGATAAGATATTTGAAATGGTCACCAATTAAGGTAATATTACCAAAATGTTCCTTTAATTAGAGAAAGAACAAAAAATCAAGCACATACTTATCCAGTAAAACAGGATGCTCACCTGTCCAGAGGGGGGCGTCGTGAGGAATGTCAGTAATTAGAGCCTATACAAACAAACTGCGCATTACGACACTTGCACGTAATGCCGAAAGGATCGTTTAAACGACAGTCATCAAGTATGGTTTGTTTTCAGTGATAACCTGGATGTTGCTCGACATATATTTCCTCAGAAAACCTTTATCTATTCAGTCTGCAACTTGTTCCTCCGCCACCTTTGACCGCTCGTCGCCTCTTAGATTCGCTGGCCTTTGTCCTGCTGCCCCGTGAAATCCAGAGAGTGCTGAAGCCCTCAGATGTCGTTGTTCTTACGCGGATTACAGAGAGGCAGATGGACAGCGGGTCGTGGCCTGCGCAAATCCGCCCTCCCCCGTGCTTTTGTCGGGAATAAGAGTAGATTTATCAAAGCACTCCCTCTATGCCCTTCTCGTGCACGTTCCCGTCGCAACAACGACTTGCATTAATCATAAATAATAGAAATATATGACAGCTCCTCCTGCCATATAAGCCTATCACTAATTGGGACAGGTTTTGTTTGAATTTTAAGTAGCCTATTTTAATAGAATGAATAGAAATATGTGGCTATTTAATCGGACTTGTGGGAAAATGAATAATCTAATTATTATAATTACTACTGACTAAGGTTAGAGATTTTGACCGCTATAAGGTCTTATTTAAAACCGGTTTCATTTTATAGCCTGATTCAAGAACGAATAATTTTCTTTTAACGTGAATCAATGCCTATTTTATAAAGAATGAATGCATGAAATACCAATATGCCTACTTTTTTGTTTGTTTAATTAGCCTAATAGAATATTTCTAATCAATATATAGCCTAGGTTAGGAACAAATATTGAATTGCATTTTTATGCTGCCCCTTTAAATACAAATTTTGAAAGAATTGCATTAAATCTATTTCTGATTTAATATCTGTAATATCATTTGGCAACAGACTGCTGAGGGCAGCAACCTACAATAATTATTAACGGAACAGAATCGTTAAATAGTATAAGAATTGGCATCAGAATTGTTAAATTCATCACGATTCCTTTCAAATCAAGACGCTTCACCTGTTGTGACGTAGACAATGGGGCGGGCATCTAGCACTTGACTGTGCATCTGTGCCTATTAGAGATTACTGAGACGGCTGGAAAGCGAATTCACGCTTTTGGTTTTCTTTCTCAGGCTTGTACATTTGGTTTTTTCTGTTGTATATGTTTTTGAAATCCCACGTTGGACATATTCAGATATCATTTACTCGGACGGGAATATCCGGTGGTCATACGGGACAATTGAATTTGTGTTCAAGCTAGAGCTGGAGGATTTGAACGGCAGGGCAGGCTACACGCGCTTCTTCTGCTTCAAGCTTCTGGCAGCGAATGTATTTCACATTGGATTAAACTTCGGGAAAGTTTAACATTTTCTCGAAAGCAAGCAGATTTGGTTTACCCATATTGTGCGATGAGCTGAATTGTGCTGGTGATTATTTCGAGAGTCAAAGAAAAAGGACAGCGTGGACGTTTTGAATTTCTGTTCTGTTGCGGACAGCAAGAATATGCTGACTTTAAATTAGTTTATTAAAAATAGCATCCATATTTTAACTATTTAATCTATTTAAACTGTGCGTAGCCAAATCTACAATCGCCCTCGTTATAATGACCTGGAGCTGAGACTGGAAACAGACTAGTAGACTACTAGTAGAAGAGCGGTTCCTGTTGTTGGAACATGAAGTCAGTTACTGGACTGTTTGCTTCAACTGTGTTGCTGTGTTACACGATCTCATCTTGTAGCGCCACTATCAACAGCCATGGAGGTGAGTTCAGTTCAATTGATGCAATAAATAATAATAGCTATTAGAATTACATCTCTCTTTGAAATGTTTGAAACACAGAGAAGTAGTCACACAAAAAGCTGTTTAAAAGTCAAATATTTAAAGTGTTATTTGACACTTTTGGTGTGTGTGTGTGTGTGTGTGTGTGTGTGTGTGTGTGTGTGCGTGCGCGCGCGCGCGTGCTTTTGCATTTTCCAAAGCAACGAAAAGTCTGTGAACGTATAGGCGGGAGGCAGGTGACAACCTGTGCGCGCGCACACATGGAAGCTATGGAAAAGATAACCATAGAAATAAAACACAACAGCGGTGTAGTTTAATTTGTGGCAGTTGTCGATTCAGTATTATTTGTGTGTATGTAATCGTAAGCTTTATGCATCTTCACTGGTTCTATAGCTACTTCACGAGTCCTATAGGCTGTAATAATTCACAATAGATAGATAGGCTAAATGTCATGAATACATTTATATATGTATGTATGTATTTGTGTGAGACAAATCCTTCCTGGGGGCAGTCATGTTCCCTCTAACATTGTTTTTCTGGATTTGTGAAAGTGAATGATGTTTTCACTCGCGTGTTTAACTTTATTCTGGCGATACTCTCTCACTCAGCACTTCGCTCCTCGTGCAGATACAGTCAGACCTGCGCATTTATATGTAGGCTACCATGAAACAGCGGTTGACAGTTTGGGGCAGACTGCATAATGCATACTAGACAGTGATTTTCGCTTTCCATAAGCATGCTGGTGCTGAAATTATGTGAAATGCCACTCATGAAAGATTTAGCTACTTGAAAACACTAAAGCCACCCATCTTTGAACAGAAAGTCCACTCACAACACACTATAAATAACACTAAACTCTGTCACACTGCAGACTCCTTTTTGCATCAAGCTTATTCTGTCCATACAGTTATTTCTGACAGTCATTTAAGTGTTTAAAAGGGTTTCTTAAACTTGCAATTGTGCTGTTGTATTTGATATCCACACATCACAACATTTTTGGGAATGCCATGAACACAGGCGGCTTGCCTGTGATGTTATACTAGATATCAGGAACATCTTTTGACCCATTAAACTAGAGCACTGTTGTATGAAATGTACATTGAGACCTGCAGTGAGAACATGTTTATCTTTCTATTCTCTTATGTGTTTGTAGCTACTGTGGAGATATGGGTAGCCATGGTCATACTTATCTTTACTCCTGTGATAATCAAAATGTGTTACATACTCCAGTGCAGTCCATGTATGTCTGACCTCTCTGCCTGAGTGCGTGGAGAAAAATCCTTGGCTCATATGGGTACCCTCGAATAGTCATGTTTCTAATTCTACTCACATGAACATGATTAGGAGCTCAAACACAGTGGTCACCGTTTCAAACCTTAATGTGACGTTATGAAGCATGACTGAATCAAAATCTCCTGTTTTGGAAACATGCTTTATACAATGGTGTGCAATTTGTAGAATTCAGGACTTCCATTTGAACATTCAGGGCTGGTTGTTTGGTGACGTGGAATGGGCAGATTAATGTCTTTAGTAGAAAAGGAGTCTCAAAACAAACATCAGAGCAGCAGTTAGGAAACATGGAGTAGCAGTAATAAGTAAAGGAATATATAAGTAGACAGGTTTAATAAGGTGAATTTTGTTCGTTGGTTTCAGATATTTCTCTTCCACCTACACATGGTCATGACTTTTGCATTCTTCTCACAGCTCACTCCTACAGCGTTATGGGCTTACGTGCATCAGCAGAAAAACTCACAGACGTTTTGTGCTGCATTCCTAACAAAGTAGCAATGGGTTTTTTGTGTTAAATGTCATAGCTAGCGTAAGCACACTGATGACAACTGTATTAATTTTGTGGTATAACAGTTTAACTCTGTGTGAAGAGTTTGTGTACTGCATTTTGCAAATTCTTTTGCTTAGTCCCCCATAAATATACCAAATATTTTCTATGACACAAGGTGCACAATTTATCTGATCCTTTCTTGAACATGTATTTTGCCAATGTTAATGTTTTATAGCTGTCTGAGAAGGGGCTCTCTTGGGAATCCCTCTAATTTAATTTCATGTCTTTAGACACTTTAAAGTGCAGTGTTGATTAGATTATCTCTTTTCAAGGGTATATTCATGCAAACGTAATATAACAGAAACAGCACAGCAGGCTAACGGTACTAATAAAGGTCCTTCCAGGCATCGGAGGGTAAGACCAGTGTGGCAGACCGCTTAGGTCAAATGTCAAAGGTCCTGCTGCATTTGTGAATAGGTTGTCTAGTCTGTTTAAGGATATAAGCTTTGCTTAAGCTTTCTTGTTTTTCTCTCTTTCTCTTGCTCTTGTTTCTCTTACTCTTCCTCTTGCTCTGCATCTCCATGTTACAAAATGACTATGAACTGATTAAGGGTCAGACAGATTACCTAACAACCCAGACTGACAGTTTCAGCCATGACAACACAAATCCACGGCCTTGTCCCAACCGATTCTCAGACAGGGATGCTAAATCCGTCACTGAGAGCCAAAACTATGTGTGTTTGCCGTCTGTCTGCTTGACTCTGTAATACAGACTTGGTGAGGATTGTAATGTGAGCGAAGCCATATTTGATGCATGTCTGTGTACATATAACTAAAAAATGTGTGCGCTTTACTTTTCTCTATCAGTTCGCACACACCTATGTCTGAGAATAGCCAGATTTTCCATCCATAAAGCATTCTGTTTTTTTTTTTTAACTCTTTCAGTATATAAAAACCTACCTGAATAAAGTATTTTATTCA
Organism: Elopichthys bambusa; assembly: GCA_037101425.1. Lineage (NCBI taxonomy): Eukaryota > Metazoa > Chordata > Actinopteri > Cypriniformes > Xenocyprididae > Elopichthys > Elopichthys bambusa. The sequence goes on along the minus strand of CM074432.1, from coordinate 12,721,664 downwards.
GAATTTCATTTTTTCGAATTTAACCTTTTACAAGTTTTACACGCATACACAAGAAAAAAATTGTGTTTTAGTGAAGAGTATGTATGTATGTATGTATGTATGGTGCGGGTCATCCCCCTAAGTGCGTTTCATCATGTTGAAATCATGTGACCCATGGTGTTTCAAAAATTAGACAATTAGAAATTAGACATACTTATTGTCATGCTTTACCAGTTACAATGGGATAATCAAATGCCTGAAGAAGCAGAAATGTTCTGAAGCCAGAAAGTCCTACAAAGACAAAAAATGAGCACAAGCCTTGGTACCGCATGCACAAGGTAAAGATTTTAATGGAGAAAACCCTGAGTAGTGATGCCATGCTTGCTTCTTTTATTGTTGGACAGATAAGGGAATTAATTATTGCGTAGACCGCTCACTAAAGCTCACTAGTGTCAGTTTAATTTACATAGACAATAATGCTGATCCAGTGCAGCGTCTAACACCATTGTAGTATCGGTACTTAAAGGGTTAGTTCACCCAAAAATTTCTGTCAATAATTACTCACACTCATGTCGTTAAACACCCGTAAGGCTTTTGTTCATCTTCAGAACACAAATTAAGATATTTTCAATGGAATCCAAGAGGTTTCTGATCCCTAATGGAAAGAAACGTAATTACCACATTCAAGGTCCAGAAAGGTAGTAAAGACATAGTCCATGTGACTACAGTGGTTCAACCTTAATGTTATGAAGTCATGAGAATACTTTTTGTGCACAAAAATAACAACTTTATTCAATAATTTCTTCTCTTTCCTGTCAGTCTCTTACGCTGTTGATGTTGTCGGCATTCTGACGTAGAACCTAGAAGCACTGCACTGCATTTACTACGTCAACTGTGTAGGAGAATGACAGGGAAGAAATAGTTGAATAAAGTTATTTTTGTTGTGCACAAAAAGAATTCTCTTCACTTCATAACATTAAGGTTGAACCACTGTAGTCACGTGGACTATTTTAAAAATGTCTTTACTACCTTTCTGGACCTTGAATATGGTACTTGCGTTGCTTTCTATGGGGGATCAGAAACCTCTCGGATTTCATCAAGAATATCTTAATTTGTGTTCCGAAGATGAACAAAGGACATGAGGGTGAGTAATTAAAGGACTTTAAAGGACTATCCAAAGGACTACTGAATGCACCTTTTAAACTAATACGAGTAGGACTGTAAAAGCTCTTGAATGCTCATTTTAAATACATTTTCTCATTATTGTCATATTTTGCTCTTCACCCCAGTGCCTTTTACTAAATGCGCTGACGCACATATCCTACACAAAGGCTCACACCCAATAAGATACACACCATATAGTACTTCTAATCCATTAGTGCTCAAGCTTAACAATCAGATCAACTTTCTGGTACAAAAGTGTTTTGTGTTGCAGGAGGCTCCAAGTAGATCTTCAGTCTTGATATATCAGAAATACAAAGACAGATGTCTGTATCAGCCACACACACCCTCTGATCTCTGTCACACATACCCGGCTAACTGTCCCCAGCAGAGGATGAGTGGACAGTAATGCAGTGTACTGCCTCATCAGTATGTGTTGAGTGCTCACGGACTCCTTTAAGCTTACCGGGATTTCGCTAAGTAGAACATAGTCCTGGAACAACATTCCTGTCAACCAATCAAAAGAGCACAAATGTTGAGGTCATTGGTATGCTTTGTATAATGATGCAGCAGCTGACATTATTGCTTAATTTTTTATAGCTTATAATAAAGTTCTTCAAATTGCTTCAGAGGAATAACTGATTTGATTTCAGCAGCTCAAGGCTATGCAGTAATGTAGCTACTGGATGTTTATAGTAGCAGACCTTTGAGCTTCTGTGTGCCACACCTGGAGATGTAACGACCTGTTTCTGTGGTGAAGTGTGACATATACACACACTATGTGTGTGCTCCCTCTGGGGGAGGTGGGACGGTCCCTACTGTGGCAACCTTCGCTAGAAGAGCTGAGTAAAGACTGCTTCACCCTCAATAAAACTCACACTGCAGGGTGGTAGGAAACAGCTCTCCGTGTCTCATTAAATGTTTCATGTGCTTATTTTTAATGAGTGTCTATCTGTTTTCCTCAGCCTGGATCTGTCTGGTACAAATGTGCAGTACGGTCCCATTTGTCTTTGTTGTGGTCTTTGCATTAACCTCTTAGGGTGTGTTCACACTTGGCAGGTTTAGTTAGATTAAAACAAACTCTGTTGAGAATGCTGCCATCCGAACCCTGGTGTGCACCAAACAAGCGGACCGAGACCCACCGTTTCAGGGGTCTCGGTCCACTTGTTTGGTGCAAACAAACTCTGGTATAATTCGACTGAAATAGATGTGATCCTAAAAAAACCCAAAAAGCTCAAGCATGCCTGTTTTTTCTCATCATAGAAACGATGTTACCTATTACAATTCGGTACAGGCGTCGGAAATGCCATCTTTATTGCAGCATATCTTCATTTGAGTGTGTAACGGAGGAATTCCTGCCACTGTTTTGACTCCTTTACACATTTTCTAAGCTCTTCGCAAGTTCTAAAAATACCATCTTATGTACGCACATACAGTGCGTGCTGGGCTAAACGCATTGTTTTGAATGTTCAGTAAGTTTCATCACAAAGTACACTGAACAAAATTATAAACCCAACACTTGTTTTTGCCCCCATTTTTCATGAGCTGAACTCAAAGATTTAAGACTTTTTCTATGTACACAAAAGGCCTATTTCTCTCTAATATTGTTCACAAATCTGTCCAAATCTGTGTTAGTGAGCACTTCTCCTTTGCCGCTTTGCTGCTGCAACAATCTGTTTGCATAACCAAAGAATTTCTGCTCATCTGCATGCTTGTCTTCCTCATTGGGGTCTCGACCTGACTGCAGTTCATCGTCGTAACCGACTTGAGTGGGCAAATGCTCACATTCGATGGCGTCTGGCACTTTGAGGTGTTCTCTTCACGGATTAATTCCAGTTTTCACTGTACAGGGCAGATGGCAGACTGCGTGTATGGCGTCGTGTGGGTGAGCGGTTTGCTGATGTCTACATTGTGGATTGAGTGGCCCATGGTGGCACATTTTAGAGTGGCCTTTTATTGTGCCCAGCCTAAGGCACACCTGTGCAATAATCATGCTGTCTAATCAGCATCTTGATATGCCACACCTGTGAGGTGGATGGATTATCTCGGCAAAGGAGAAGTGCTCACTAACACAGATTTAGACAGATTTGTGAACAATATTTAAGAAAAATAGGCCTTTTGTGTACATAGAAAAAGTCTTAGATCTTTGAATTCAGCTCATGAAAAATGGGGGCAAAAACAAAAGTGTTGCGTTTATAATTTTGTTCAGTGTATATGCCATAAAAGCCTTGTGGTTGTTGTTGTTGTTGTTGTTGTTTTGTATCTTTAGGTTCGGTGATATGTTCACACTGTCGTTCCTGGCCTCAGTTGCGTCCAGTGTAGACAGCCTCAAGCTCTTACAATTCTTACTGATCCCTTAAAATGGTATATTTCTTGTATATTTCTCAATAGAACACATTTAGTTACCTGCTCTCATTGGCCAGTGACTGACTCAGCTCATGAATATGTGATAAGCTGTCATGATTGATGAAGAAGGTGCTGTGGGTCAGCGAGAGGGGACAGAGTCTAGAGCTGCTGAGCTCTGCACTGATTGGAAAGTATTGATCTGAAGGAAAGATGGGACATGATGACACAGTTCAAAGAAATATGTGTGTATTGATCTGATCTTAGGTATTGAGTTAGTTCTGAATTTAAGCCCTTTCTTTTGGTTTTTGATGCACTCTGGCATACTGTTACTTTTTCACCTCCATTTTTTTCTTTGGTTGAGTGCTGACTATTCATACTTGGGGATAGAGATTTTTTTATTATTATTATTTTTTATATATAACCCATTAGACTTCGGCTTGCTATCTTTGTACCTGTTTCTAAAAAGATAGCAAAGATGCATGCTCCAAGTTGGGGTGAAGTGTGGTCTTATTAGGGCTGGGAAAAAACTCTTTTTCTGATTTAATCGCAGTGTTCATTTGAATAATTTGATATAAATTCTTAAAATCCTGAGATCAGTCTTTTTTCTTTATGCTAGTGCTTCCAGCAACTCACCCCCCCCCCCCCCCCCCCTTTTTTTTTTTTTTTTTTAGTGGTTATGCATGTTACTGCTGAATCTATATCCTTGATTATGATTGGCTGAACCACATTGGAAGCTGTTATAAAATACTCTATAAACGCATGACCTAATTAGTATTAATGTGCTGCTGTGGTTGTGTTGCTTTGCAATAATTCTATTCAAACATTTCTGAAGAACTACATTGCTTGGTTGAAGAATTTTCGGTTACACGTTATTTTAAGGTGTCTTTGTTACACTGTAATTATACATTTAAGTACTGAGTAATATTAAGTAACTACATGTACTTACTATAGGGTTAGGAGGAATAGGGTTTGGTTTAGGGTTAGTTGCTTATTATGTGTAATTTATAGTTATTGCTATAGTAAGTACATGTAACAAATATAACAATAACTCGGTAAAATAAAGTGTTACCGAATTTTATTATCAATAAATGGTTAAAGTCTTACACCCTCACCTAGATTGGTAACCATATAGCGACACTCTGGCAGTGTTATTTTCGGGATCTGCTCCAACCATGACTGTGCCAGCAAGGAAACCCAGCAAACCATTCAAACTCTTAATGGCAGGATGCAGCCTTGAGAGAACAAAGGAAGACTGGAGTTCTGTCTACACACATATACACAAACATGTATACTCCCCTGTTTCGGTCAGAAAAGGCCTGACTAATGGAAATCACTGATTGTGCTGTGGAGGTGAAGGTAGAAGATGTAAAACCCATGCCATTCTCTCTTTCATCCCTTTCTTTATTGCTGGCCTGTAATTGGCCACTGGAGGTGGTAATTAAAACGGGATGGCTTGTGAAACACTGAGGAAGGTTAATTTGTCAAATGGAGGTTTTCCCCGACTGGTCTCGTTGCAGGTTGCCTGTTTATGCCGATCTAGGATCAGCCCTTCCAATCCTGAGCCTGCAATCTGATCAGAGTGCAAAGAAAAGCACTAAAGACTCCCTGTCGTGGCCATATGGGAAGAAGTGGATGCTGGGAAGTCCAGACACAGCCTGAGCTTCTGTGTGGTGGCTGTAACATAGGAGGGAAATGGGGAAAAAGATGCTGAATGATTTTTTGCATATGTTTCGGGTGGCTGTGCAACAGATGCCGCCCTCTTTTTCTCTTTCTCTATCTAATCAAGCTAAAAGGTTGAGAATTATCTCTTTCAAGCGAGCAGGAATAAATCTCAGACAAAGAAATTATTTTGATGCATGTCTCTCTGGAGAGATTCTTTCACAAATTGAAATGATTTGGAATGAAGCCAAGCAGGGCAAGGAAAGCGTGTTACAGAAAGCAGAGTGTGTATGTGTTTCCTGCTCTCTCTCTCTTTCTCTTTCTCTTCCCTCTGGTGTATGTGCTCCTCTGGTTTTGGTAAAAGCAGCATGGTAGGAAACCATTATTGCCTTGTTCCATTATGGTAATTCAAGTGTTGTGTTTTTGCAACGTAAAAGGGGTTCTGAGTCGGGCATGATCGAGAGATGCATAGAAAGAGGATGAAACTCTAAAAGCGCAAACAGCCTTTGATCTCATACTTCGACTTAACTGAGTGAAAATATTAACCAGGCTGAAAGCTTTGTGATATGATGAGAGTGACTGGAGTTAAAGAACACAGAGAGAGAACAGAATAGAGCAGATGAGTATAACGAAGAGGAATGAGAGCATCACCAGAAGCGACTTCTAATAGTGTGGTTTAGTGTTGTGTATTATCCACTAATAGGATTGCATTAGAGGGGTCTGTCTCAGTGTGATACATACAGTCTTTGACCAAAAATGATCTTCTTACATGTGAATCCCATGAAACCGCTCAAGAACTTTTTTTTTTTTTTCATTGTGACACCAGGTCTCATTCATGTGTAGCATGTGAATTTGTGATTCATTAATAACTTTAATTCTAAAATGTATCCTAAATTTATCCTGACAAGGGCCAAATTCTGATGGCTAGACAACTGGGTCATAGCATCTCCAAAACTGCAGCTCTTGTGGGGTGTTCCCGATCTGCAGCGGTCAGTATCTATCAAAAGTGGTCCAAGGAAGGAACAATGGTGAACCGGCGACAGGGTCATGGGCAGCCAAGGCCCATTGATGCACGTGGGGGAAGAAGGCTCAAGAAGGTTTAAATTGCTCAAGAAGTTATTGCTGGTTCTGATAGAAAGGTGTCAGAGTACACAGTGCATCACAGTTTGTTGCGTATGGGGCTGCATAGCAAGAGACCAGTCAGGGTGCCCATGCTGACCTCTGTCCACTGCCGAAAGCACCAACAGTGGGCACGTGAGCATCAGAACTGGACCGCGGAGCAATGGAAAAAGGTGACCTGGTCTGATGAATCACGTTTTCTATTCCATCACGTGGATGGCCGGGTGCGTGTGTGTGTCGCTTACCTGAGGAACACATGGCATCAGGATGCGCTATGGGAAGAAGGCAAGCTGGCGGAGGCAGTGTGATGCTTTGGGCAATGTTCTGCTGGGAAACCTTGGGTCCTGCCATCCACGTGGATGTTACTTTGACACGTACCACCTACCTAAGCATTGTTGCAGACCATGTACACCCTCTAATGGAAACTGTATTCCCTGGTGGCTGTGGCCTCTAATAATGCGCCCTGCCACAAAGCAAAAATGGTGTAGGAATGGTTTGAGGAGCACAACAACGAGTTTGAGGTGTTGACTTGGCCTCCAAATTCCCCAGATCTCAATCCAATCGAGCATCTGTGGGATGTGCTGAACAAACAAGTCCGATCCATGGAGGCCCCACATCACAACTTACAGGACTTAAAGGATCTGCTGCTAACATCTTGGTACCAGATACCACAGCACACCTTCAGGGGTCTAGTGGAGTCCATGCCTCGACGGGCCATGGCTGGATTTGTTATAAATTGTTTTTCACAATGAATTGAATAAATTCTGCCTTGGGGAGCATTAAACACTTAAACATGAACTCTTATAGAGCCCAAACTTTTTGAATAGTAGTGTAGTAATAATGCATTGCAGAATATAATATCACAATGTGACATTTTAATGAGATTTTCTTTCTGTAAAATGTCATTTTAAATGTTTTTTATTTGGCAGGAAAATGTGATGTAGACATGTCTTCATGAATTGCGCACAGACAGACCGTTATCTGAGAGATTAAGAAGGTGATTTCGGTTTTAGTCACTCTCCCAGTTTGGGTGGGAGGGGAAACTAGAGTAATGCATCATCATCATCATCATCATAAAAATTCAGTTGGTTTGTATGGGTGTGTCTTCGATTCTGCATTAATGTTCACAGTCAAATATTCCAGTCAACATGTAGGTCACTAAATAATGCATTGTTTTCCTGGCTACAGTTTAAAGCTCTTACTGATTCATGGATTTTCGCCTCATCTCTTCTTTTATCATTTTACAGACCTATTTTATTTTATTGAGCCTTCAATGACTCACCCCATAAACCACCTGTTACTCATTTCCTACTGTTTTTGCTTGTCCTCGGTGCAAAAAACAAGTGTTTCAGTCAGACGCTCTATGCTCACTGGTTAGTGAGCATAAATTTGCATAACAGAAGCTTGAAGATTGTCATTTGTAAATTTAAGAAAAAAGTCACTATAAAATTTTTATTTTTAAATGTACCAAACATTCAAAAACATTTGTCCAATGGAGATAAGTTATATAACTCACTCTCTCTATCAGTCCCTTTCTTCCAGTCTTTCGAAGACAGGAAGTGCTTCCAGGATGTTCTTTTACAACAGGAAATCATTTTAGATCTCACCTTCTGCCGAAGAGAAAACAAAAGGCATGTTGCACATAATATTTGTACACATTGACATGGATGGTATCAGGCTTCATAAAATAGATGTTTAATAGGACATCTAAGATGAAAGATCAGATATAACACTCTTAGTCTGAGTGTGTAGGTGTGTTTTCATATAATCATACATTGTTCCAGTTAGTCCTCTCTATATAAAGCACCCAGTGGTTTAGAGTACATTTACACAACAACGATGAAAGAAAAAACAGAAAAGATTTTTCTTTGTATAGTTGACAACCTTGTCAAAGCGATCCCGTTCACATGGATCTACGTAAACAACTAAAAAATCTGTATTACGCATATTAGGTCAGTGGCGATATCACTTTGTAAAGAAAGTCTATGCGCCTGCGCACATACACATTCTTTTACAGAGCACTCGCGCAAAACACGCATGTCTGTAGACTAAACACATAATACGCATGTGCATACTGTCACCATTTTCACAGATCTGCGTTTTTGTTGTTTACATGGCCAAAACGCATACGTTTTGTGTTTTTAGTTGAAATTGGTGTTGTGTAAATAGCCCCTTAATTGACCTGTTTCTCTGGTCGACCTCCCTTTAATCTGAGACGTGTAAGTTCAACCAAAATTCAGCCAAATGGAGAATTATGGCTGATTCCATAATTGCTTACTGAGTAGGTACAACATGTGATGAGGAACGTACTTTATGACTGTTTAAAATATGATCTATAAAGTATGAATGTGTATAGGATGAATGAAATCTGGATGTACTATATCCATCATGCTGTTGTTGGGATAGACAAGTGTTCACCAGATGTGGATTCGAAACCTTGGCAAAAGTAGTAGATGATCCGGGTACTTTTCGTCTACTGTTTTATGAATACTGTGAATTCAGACATACTACTATTTTCCACATAATATATAGTAGGGCGGTAGGCATATTCGAATGCAGGGTATGTCTTTATTTTGGGTATGGTCATGAATTCGGTCATACACAACTTTAAAATGGTTGTCACTTGAGAATGTTGTTGCAGTTTGGGGCAGTTGTGGGCCTAATGGTTAGAAAGTCAGCCTTGTAACCCGAAGGTCATGAGTTCCAGTCTCAGTACTGGCAAGAAATGTTGGTGGGGGAGTGAATGAACAGCGCTCTTTTCCACTCTCATTACCCACCCAACCCCCAATCGCGGCATGCGGCACCAAACCCCCAATCGCTCCCCGGGTGCTGCATCAAAAATGGCTGTGACTTCACTTCAATATATCTGTCTATCAGAAATAAGGTTTTGAGTCAAAAGTCCAATTGTGTTTTTTCTCTAGCAGTGGTCAAAACCATCATAAATTATAATTGTTTTTGTGAATTTTATCGTCCAAACTAAAATGTCAGTATCATCATATTTTTGCTATATAGCTATTAGGTAAAGTAAAGAAGTGAACATACTACTTTTTCACATAATGTTTTCCACTTACTATATAGTAGGGTCGTAGGCATGTTTGAACTTTTATTTTGGCTATGGTGATAAATTCCATATAACCGATTTCTCTGTTTCTGTTCTGTTATTAGACTTAAAATGAAAGGATTAATACTTCAGTTAACTGACACTATCATACAGAAATGCAGACAGTCATCGCTTCATTATTTAGCTAAATGGTAGTTTCATAGCACAAAGAGATTTTCAGTAAATGTTTTTACTAAATATAACTGGCAGTTGTGGTTGCCAGCATAATTCTGTAACAGTTACAGTAAAAATGTATAAACAACTTTAGAGCAAACTGTGAATTTTACAGACTGTTGTCCTTTACAAAAAAAAAAAAAGTACATTTATGAAGTAGCAACACTTTCACAAAAATTTGTTTAGTAACTACCATAACTACCTTTTTAACTGTAAATTGTATGATGTCTTCTCTCTTCTTTTTTACAGTGTTTTACTGTAAAATTACATGAAAAGACCTGGTTTTTCATCATATATAGTAAGGGAACTTATGTTTGCCTAATATTAATAAAGTGAGTGATTTCCCCCAACGTCCATCACAATGCTAGAACATTAACTGACACAAAGTAACGTTTGTTCAATAAACATTAAACCACATGCTGATAGACTGTAACCAGAACACATCATATGCACACAGAGACAGAGGTTCGATAGCATCAGTTTATAAATATATAGCAGATCAATTTACAGATGTATAGTGGGTTTCTATAAGCATGTGCGCAGCAGTAGTGTATAAACAGTGATGTCACTCTAAAGATGTACAGCATCGTAGAAAGTCTCAAATAAACCAGGTAAATATCTAACTGTATCTTCTATTATGACATTTAGTCAAACATTTTAAATTGTGCAGTTTCATTTTAGCCACTAAAGCATATTAGAGTTTTGACCATATATAGTGTTAGGACTTAAGCTATTTGAAATGACTGAATGCAGACTATTGTGTTTGTTGTACATGTACAGTTTCAAAGGCTGTGTTGACAGTGACACAGGCAGCTGTGTTTTACATCATTCGCTCTCTCTCTCTCTCTCTCTCTCTCATTAGTCTTGAGGGCTCTCAGAGTAAGACGTAAGAGCTTATGTCCAGAGGTACCAGGCAACCATGCCTGACAACAGTCAGCTGAGATTTGTTTCTGTGCTTGTTTGTTTGTTTGTGTTATAAATATAGACTCGGCACAGCTTGTTTGCTTGAAAAATGTATGTGTTGTTGTGTCTGACGCACATGTTTGAGAAGGAGCTTAATATCACACAACTTTAAATTAGGGGCTAGTTGTCACATAAGAATGTTGTTGCAATATACACTGCTCAAAAAAATTAAAGAAACACTTTTTAATCAGAGAATAGCATCAAGTCAGTTAAACTCCTGGGACATTGATCTGGTCAGTTAAGTAGCAGAGGTGGTTGTTAATCAGTTTCAGTGGCTTTGGTGTTAATGAAATTAACAACAGGTGCGCTAGATGGGCAACAATGAGACGACCCCCAAAACAGGAATGGTTTTACAGGTGGAGGCCACTGACATTTTCTTCCCTACTCCTCTTTTCTGACTGTTTTTCACCAATTTTGCATTTGGTTAGGGTCCGTGTCAATACTGGTAGCATGAGGCGATATCTGGACCCTACAGAGGTTGCACAGGCAGTCCATCTCCTCCAGGATTCCACATCAACACGTGCCATTGGCAGGTGGTTTGCTGTGTCTCCCAGCACAGTCTCAAGAGCATGGAGGAGATTCCAGGAGACAGGCAGTTGCTCTAGGAGAGCTGGACTGGGCCGTAGAAGGTCCTTAACCCATCAGCAGGACTGGTATCTGCTCTTTTGTGCAAGGAGGAACAGGATGAGCACTGCCAGAGCCCTACAAAATGACCTCCAGCAGGCCACTGGTGTGAATGTCTCTGACCAAACAATCAGAAACAGACTTCATGAGGGTGGCCTGAGGGCCCGACATCCTAGTGTAGTCTGTGCTGACTGCCCGGCACCGTGGAGCTTGATTGGCATTTGCCATTGAACACTAGAATTGGCAGGTCTGCCACTGGCACCCTGTGCTTTTCATAGATAAGAGCAAGTTCACCCTGAGCATGTGACAGACGTGAAAGGGTCTGGAGAAGAATTGATACCATTCAATGGCCTCCATGCTCGCCTGACCTAAATCCAATAGAATACCTCTGGGACATTTATGTTTTGGTCCATCAGACTGTCCAGGAGCTCAGTGATGCCCTGGTCCAGATCTGGGAGGAAATACCCCAGGACAACATCAGTCGTATCATTAGGAGCATTGTCTTTTGCGTTGTCAGGCATGCATACAAGCATGTGGGGGCCATACAAACTACTGAGTACCATTTTGAGTTGATGCAATGAAATTTCAGCAAAATGGACTAGCCTGCTGCATAATTTTTTCACTTTGATTTTTGGGGTGTCTTTGAATTCAGTCCTCTGTAGGTTGATCATTTTCATTTCCATCAAATGATGTGGCATCCTTTTGTTCCTAACACATTACCTAGTTCATACCAGTACAGATATCCAGCATGATATTTTTCGCCATTGAGATCTGATGTGTTTTTAAAGTGTTCCTTTAATTTTTTTTGAGCAGTGTATATGCCAGAAATAAGGTTTTGACTCAAAAGTCCAATTATACAAATGTATTTTCTCTAGAAATGGTTTTTGTATGTTGGTATATTGATCAAAATCCACATAAATTATAATTGTTTATCCTCCAAACTAAAATCTCAAGATCATCATATTGTGGTGTATAGATGCTGTTGAGTAAACAAGTGAACACAATACAATTAGAAATTAATTTAAGGGCCACACTTTTAAGGGGTAATTCACTGCTGCTAAAATGGTCTTTTAAGAAATTTGCTACATGACTAGAGAAAACAGAGAAAAAGGACTGTGGCGCTCAATTTTGCCAAAAACTTCAACACCCAAAATGGACTTAGGATTTTTGGCGCTTTTGATCCAACTGTCCATGGGTGAGGATACAAAAATGTGGAAATTTGATCTGTAGTAACAAGGAGAAAAAGTACATATTGTCTATTTACTGACATTGTAACAATACAAAACTTATTCTTTGAAGTTCACCCCAAAATTAAAATTCTGTCATTAATTACTCACCCTCATGTTGTTCCAAAGCCATAAGACTTTCGTTCATCCTCGTAACACAAATGAAGGTCTTTTTGATGAAATCTGAGAGCATTCTGTCCTTCCATAGACTGCCATTGCAATTTCATAAAGAGATCGGAAAAGTCTATATGAATCGAGTGGTTTAGTCCAAATTTTCTGAACCGACTCGATCGCTTTTTATGATGAACAGATTTAATTTAGACTTTACTCGCATATAAACCTTAATCAGCAAACCTAAAAAGAAGCTCAACCGAACATGAATGACGCACAAGAACAAACCTCTTCCGGAAGCTCAAAAGTGCTGCGTAACCAATGAGGTTAATTCTCGTGTGTTACGCAGCATGTTATGCAGACACCAAATTATTACTCCCCTCATTGTGGCCGCTACCTGATTGCCTATAATCCTAACCCCCATACCTAATCCTAAATTTACCCATACGGCCAGGGTCAGAATACAGCACAAACCTTGCAATCGTTCATTGAAGTCTGTGATGTTAAACGTAGACCTGCTTGCTGTCAGGATAACCTTTTTACCATTTACTCTTAGTATACAATCATAAGATATAAGTTGTGTGCTGAGGAAAATGTGTATCAAACGCATTGAACAAAACATGCATCTGACAGTAGGGCAAGCCACATAGGTTTATAATTTCATAGACCTATAAATACTTATGTATATGTATCATTTAAATTACATTAATTACGTTCCGCACACAGAGAAGTTCCGCAAGTGTAGCAGTTAAAACAATGCTGTATTTGTTCGGTACACATGCCGAACCAAAAGACCCATATACAAAAATGTTTTGTACGAATATATGTGCCGTTACACCCCTATAATATTAAAATAATTCATTATACTTTTTTTTTTGCCAATTCAATGGTTTTATATGTATGTTACTTTTTGGAATTCCATGCATCATTTTGTTCTTCATAATTGTTTTACTGCTTAACTTTACCTGAAATCACAATAGGCCAATTTAATCCCAGGTCCCATTGTGACAACTTAATATAGAGTGAGAAAATGTCACAAAAGTTTAATATTTGTTCAATGAACTGCATCTTTTGTCCTGAGTAATAACCTGGAAATTACCCGGAAGTGTTTACTTTATTTTAAATATCTGTTTGCATTTAAAGGTCTGTGTCCATGCAAAAATTCAGTTTCAGAAATAAACCTGCTCTGAGAAATGTGACAACTATCCCCGGTCTCAATTACACAAGTTTTCCATCTACACATATGATGACACATGAATGTGTGCATGAAAGCAGCTTCATTTTCAGTGTCAGTGTTGAAAGACCAGATGAAAACCACCTTTTTTCTGGCCTACCTGTATGTGTGATGTGGATAAATATTTATTATTGTTAAAGGGTGTGTATGCTATAGACAAAATCATATAATAGCCTTGAAGAGTTAATTCATCGCATCCTGCCTTTATGACACACACACACACACACACACAAACTATGGCAATGACATCTGAAGGTGAAAGGCAAGACGTACTGAGAGAAAATAAGGCCTGATAGAAGACGAGAGACAGGAAAAGAGAGAGAGGTCAGATGTTAGTTCGTGGTTAATGCGTTTATCTCAACCATGTTTGTGCTTTCAGATGTGTACCATTGTTTTGTCCAAGGACACTAACTGGGAAAGTCAGTGCACTGCTGATAAATTTATTCCCTGCCATTCTGGTGTGTGTGTGTGTGTGTGTGTGTGTGTGTTACACTGAAAGAGCATCTATTCATGCTCCACAGCGACAGAGAGACACACACTGATGTGAAGTGATCTCCCCTCGAGGGGTCTTAGAAAGAGAATAAGAGCAAAAATAAAGATGCAGGATCTAAACAGAATCGCAGGCACTCCTCCATTTAGATAATCATTAATAATTAATGGATGAGTAAATGAACACACATTCAGCTTTCTCTAACCTCATGAGCAAATATTTTTGAACAAGGCCTTTTAACCGTGATTACAGCAGTATAACTGGAGAAAAAGCTTGTGTTCCTTGAATTAGAATGTGTGATAGAGATTAATGCGACCTCCAGACAATGCCACAGTGTGAGTGTGTTTGTGCGCCATTGTTAGTAGTGGAAGTGAGCCTTTGGCTCAACATTATCAGTGTGTGATAAAGTGCAAACAGGAACGCGGCTAAAGTGTAAAAATGACTGCTGCAGAGTACATAAACATTCACATACACATATAGTAGAGGCCACTTAGAGCATTTCTAGGTCACTCTGCAGTTTGGCCTTGGTCACTAAATGGGCCCACTGTTGTTTTTGAGTTGTCTTGAATAGTGATGATGGATATAAGCAGTCTTGGTGAGCATAAGAGACTTCTTTCAAAAACATTTAAAAAAATTACTGACCCCTGAACTCATAAACAGTAGTTGAGCTCAGTCTTATCAGGTCATAATATAGATATTGTTATAAATACTGTGTAAATACTGTGTTTTTGTCATAGTGCTATGTATACATTGTCATTACATCTGCCATCAGTCACCCTGTGTTGTAGATATTAGCCATTAAAACCCTTGTCGGTCTTGAGTTTTAAGCTAACAAATAAATACATGAAGTCACCCCTTATGTACACATGAAGTGAAATAAATGAGAAACTATAAACTTGAATCATGCTACCCGCATTCAAACAAAATGGCGATGACCTCACTGTCATTAATCTTGTCATAAAGAGACTGTGGGTGTAAACTGGTCTGTACACACACACACTAACACACACACAATAGAGATGTCTCTCTGCATTCACACAATTCTGCACTGCTATTTACTCTGTTTGTGGATTCTTTTATTACCGTTTATATGAAAATTCTGTGTAAATAAATATCCTCCCCGATTAAATATAATATTATATTTAATATAATAAATACTGCTCATCCTTCATTTCTACAACACCAGTTTAATCTCAGTCTCACCAGTTAGTGTGTGTGTGTGTGTGTGTGTGTGTGTGTAGGGCAGAGGGGCCGAGACCACCAACACTCCTCATCATGTAATTACAGTAGAGAAATCAGGTGATTAAGGTCTGGGTCATCTTGGTTTTGGCGGGTAAAGAAGATTAGCAACCAGACTGCAAGGATTACTGTTCATCTTGAAGAGGGCAGGCCAAAAAATGAGGGAGGGAATTCTAATAGTCCATAGAGTAAACAGAGAAGGCTGATGAGAATTAAGTACATAAAAACTTGCACAAATCGTTCACTAGTGTTGCACTCAGTAGTTGTTTCAACATTAAAAGGTTAGTTCACTCCAAAACGAAAATTGTCATTAATCACTCACCCTCATGTCGTTCCAAACCCGTAAGACTTTCGTTCATCTTTGGATCACAAATGAAGATCTGTTTGATGAAATTTGAGAGCTTTCGGTCCCTCCATAGACAGCTCGATCGCTTTATATGATGAACAGATTTAATTTAGGCTTTTATTTACATATAAACATTGATCAGCGAACATAAGCAGAAGCTCAACCGAACCTGAATAATGCTCAAGAACAAACTTTTACATGCATTTGATAAAAAGACTTTTACAACTTACAAAAATGTGTTTCAAATAATACTGGCTGACATGCTGAGATCATATGACTGAATGAAAACTACTCACTTTATCTCAGAAATCCCTGTTATTGGAGATGCTCACTGGTGACATTCATTTATTGGTGACATACGCCTGCAAATAGGGTATTTCTACAGAAAACTGTTGTGGCTTCTATGCTGATACGTGTATATATTGTGCTATATATAGTTATATATTTATGTATATATATAGTTATATAGATGTATAATAATAACCAATGAAATTCATATCAGCCAGTGAAACAAAACGAGTAATTACCTGTAACATAGTTACATTTAGAAATAATTACTGTCTAAAAACTGCTGAAGACTGTGTCTTTGTGAGCGTAGCAGGTTCTCTGATCCTCACTTTCAAAGCTTTAATGGAAAAAAAAAAGACAAAGTGAGATGCTGAGAGAAAGAGGCTGAATGTGAATGATTGTACTTTCTGCTGGTACACAAAAGCATAGGGACATTAGTAGTGGGCTGGCAGTAATCCTGGCTGCCCCTGGGTATTACGACCAACCCAGTATGAATAAAGAAAAAGGGTGAATTCAGCCTCTCTGTCTGGCCTTCATGACTGGACAATATTAGGCATAAAGCCCCACAGACCCCTTGCTATTCAGTAAATGGTCTGATCCGATCAGGCAGTGCTGTGACCAAAGGGAAAGTCATTGAGAGGGGAGAGGAGGGGGGATGTTTCTGTCATACTTTTTCATATTTTGAAATATCGCTGAATAACGCTGTGCTGTTAATGCACAAATTACTCTTCTTGGATAGCTACAGGTGTGTATTGTCATGTGATCCATCTTCTGACTGGCTTTTGCTAGCTGAGTGTGCTGGCAAAAACAATGTTTATCTTAATCAGCAGGTGGCACACAATTTTGTGTGTGTGTGAGGCTCAGACAAATTTCATGGAATTACTGATCATTCCCTAATAATACCCTACATTCCCAGCATTTATAGTGTCTCTTTCTTGTGTCCTTTCGTTCTTCTCATCCCTGGTCCACTTGGAGGGATGTTTATTCATGGTCGACCTGTGTTGCTTTGTTAACACACAAGCAGATGTTTTTTTTAATCTATCTACTTTTAGCACACAGTCATAATCACCTTTAGTACAAAATGCAATGGAGAATCTACAACTTAAACACTGCATTCATCCACCCACTAAAACTTGTTTGTGAGTGTATAGTCATATTCAGGAATTTGGTCTAACAGCTTTGATGTGTAAGGTTTAGAGATGGAAGTTAGCTGCTGCTTGTGGGGGTGTTTCTTGTTTTCATAATAAAGAATGATAAGACTGCAGATGAATTACTGAACCTGATTGACCAGTTTTACGGTAAACATGACACCAGGAAAAGAAGATCAGATGTATGTGCATAAATGTGTGTGCTTTGTATTTTGCTAGGCTAGTGCACCTATGCATATGAAATGTTTGATATATTAGTAATACATATCAAATGTTATTAAAAAGTTCATAAAGACATCGTAAAAGTAATCCATATGATTTGAAGGGTATATGCTGCCTTCACGTGCTATCGGAATTATCGTAAATATAAGTTTCCTTGTAAAAATTGATCAGGAACACCCTCTCCAGTTGTATTTACAACTCGGGGATAATTTTGATACCCAAGTTCTTGAGTTGGGTGTGCCATAAACTTTAAACATGTAGGAGGGGAGAATGATTGCTGCTGTGACTGATATGCTTTTAGTTTTTTCCACAACAACTACATCACCTTGTCTTGTCGTTAAAGTAGTGCGTATTTACATATATGAATAACCATTTGAATTGTATGTTTTATTTACAAAGAAAATAGCAAGCTAACAATCTAGATAGCACAGTGAATGTTTATATGGTTGTCAGTGAATGGGACGCTAAATATAATTTTGGCTTCAATAAGACTTTCCCAGTAAGTAGGTAAGAATAAACCTGGTGTCCTCCAAGATCCACACAAACCAATGAGATTTGTCCTTGTGCAGCATTAGGGTTGAGTAACTGATGAAGCAAATTTTCAATTTTCAACTTTTGCTAACCCTAAAAATCCACAAACTTCTTTGATTAAAAAAAACCCCCACTGTCATTTATTTTAAAACACACTATTTAAATAAACAAATAAGTATATGTACTATTTATAAAACTATTGTACTGATATGCTGTTCAAAATTAAGAGAAAGTGTTTGGATATTTTCAAGTTGTGGAGGAGAGAGGAACTAGTTTTACATCCACAAAAAGTCAAGTCAAGTCACCATTATTTATATAGCGCTTTTTACAATGTAGATTGTGTCAAAGCAGCTTTACAGTGATAACTGGTACATTATTTTGGCTGCACAGCAGCTTGTAAGGAATAGTGTCAATGCAGGCAGATCAAAGCACTGTTGAATATCAAATGTCAATTGTCAAGTGTCCCCAACTAAGCAAGCCAAAGGCGACAGCAGCAAGGAACCCAAACTCCAACAGGTGACATCAGGTGGCAAACAGGTGTTAAAATGGAGAAAAAACCTTGGGAGAAACCAGGCCCAGTCGGGGGGCCAGTTCTCCTCTGGCGAACAGTGCTTTGTTACGACTCAGGCTGCTATCATAAGTCAGATATGATATCGCAACATTCAAAGTGTTTTTATTCAGTTCCATCCAGTTGAGGATCGTATTCATCACACCGGTATGGACGGTTGTTGAGGAGATGTGCCACTGGTTGTCATGTTGATGAGGCCTTCATAGTGGATGATCTAGTTGACTCAATCTCTGCTGATACTTCAGGGCTGTGTTGTGGTTGTGTAATGGCGCAGGTCCTCGATCTCACCCGGATACGGCCCGGATCCGGCTGACTACGGTAAACCTCGGGGTAAACAGAAAGACTAATATTAGCGTAGATGCCATTCTTCTTCTGATGTAACGAGTACATCTGGTGTTATTGGAAGTGTTCCCGGTTCCGGCTGACCTAATTTATGCAGCCTAATAATCCTTTAACGGATTTGAAAAAATAAATTGATAATGTGTTATGTGTATGCCAGGTTAAAGAGATGTGTTTTTAGTTTAGATTTAAACTGACAGAGTGTGTCTGCTTCCCGAACAATGCTAGGAAGATTGTTCCAGAGTTTAGGTGCCAAATAGGAGAAGGATCTACCACCTGCAGTTGATTTTGATATTCTAGGTATTATTAGCTGGCCTGAATTCTGAGATCGTAATAGACGCGAAGGACTATAATGCATTAAGAGCTCGCTCAGGTACTGGGGAGCTAAACCATTTAGTGCTTTGTAGGTAATTAGCAAGATTTTAAAATCTATACGATGTTTAACAGGAAGCCAATGCAGTGTTGACAGAACCGGGCTGATATGGTCATATTTCCTAGTTCTAGTAAGAACTCTAGCTGCTGCATTTTGTACGAGCTGTAGTTTATTTATCAGGCGAGCAGAACAACCACCTAGTAGAGCGTTGCAGTAATCTAGCCTTGAGGTCATGAACGCATGAACTAACTGTTCCGCATTTGTCATCGAGAGCATACGTCGTAATTTAGATATATTTTTAAGATGGAAGAATGCGGTTTTACAGATGCTAGAAACATGGCCTTCAAATGAAAGATTGGTATCAAAAAGTGACATCGTTGGTTAACAAGCCATTTAAAACTAGTTGCAAAAATAGCCTACGTAGAAAAATGTTAGTTCTGAGAAAACCATCATTTGTTTTTAGAAGACACTTAGATTGATATTTTGTATCTAATGTAATGACATTCTGACATCGTACTAAAGTGTCAAATGCTTTCTGGGCTACTGTACGTCTGATTTAAAGGCATTTTGATGTAAAATATCTAAATATATTTCTGTCAAGATAACTCTCTGGATATTGGTATGGTAATTGAGATTAACATTGTCATATCCATTACCATGCCAATGTATTTGGTCTACTGCCAAGACATTGCTGTGAGCATGTAAGTCATGCTGCTGGACATGTAACATACATGAATGAACCCCCCAACAAAGCAGGGAATTGAGAAAAGGGCAGAGCCTTCTTCAACACAAACATCTAACAGATCATTACAGATGTAAGGCAAAGCCAAAAAAGCTGTGGTGAAACAGCTGAAGACGAGTATTGCTATACATTGTAAAGTGACTGCTTTTGAGTGAGAAACGATACACATGATGACATAGACAGGAAGGGATAGAACAAACACTCCCCAAACAAGACCGGAAAGGATAGACAAACACCCCCCAAAACGTCTCCGGTTACCTAACGTAACCTCGGTTCCCTGAGAAGAGGGAACCGCCCGCCGATGGCGTTCAAGCACGTGAAATAAAGGCGGGCTCCCCCGCATTATAGGACGGTGCTGAATGCCATTGCCTCAGAATCTTGGACTGAAGCAGAGTTCTGTCGACAAAGACTCTGAGCTAAGTAACACGGCAGCGTATGCAGTGTCTCATTCCCTCTTCTCAGGGAACCAAGGTTACGTTAGGGAACCGAGGTTACGTTAGGTAACCAGAGACGGTTCCTTTCGAGTTGGTCTCTCGACACTGCGTCACCGAATGTGGCGCTATGGGGATCTATACAATCCTGCCGTGTTAATAGCGAAGGACCAGATCGACTGCAAGCCAAGCCGTTGACCTAGCTAAAAGTACTTAATGCGACAGAGACCTCATAAGCTCTGCAGCATAGCGGCTATAAGAGCAAGTTGCACAAGCATGGGCTACTGCAAACACATCGCAGAGTAAAGGACAGAGGTCTTGCCTGCATCCTGGTTTAACCATACACACTGCCAGCATTCATGTCGCTCTTGTCTCCAGACTGCATCAACAACGCATGGAAAGGTGCATGGATAGGCGGCGGCACTATTGCCTAGCAACATTCAAACCGGGACATGAGACATCCACAACGTGAGGCTGAGCACTGAAGCAGTGTGCTGGTGACCGAATAACGCATGCGTCAGTAAGCAGATATTATGCATAATGTAGCAATCAGTGGCTATGTTGCGGTGGAGGTCGTGCCAACGACTAGTAATGTCTACTGCAGCGGCGACACCGGTGTGGTCATGAACATAATACATAATACATAATACAAGTGTGGTAACATTTGTTGAACATTTAGAGCTCGGTGGCTGCAACAGCTCAAGACAAATGCTGAACATTGATTCAGTTAGCCTGATTCCCACACGGACAATTCATGCATTTCAAGGAACATCCATGTTATAAATTTTTTACTGTACAGGCCATAGCAACATGCATTGGTGCCTCATAGCCAACCTGGCATAGGTTTTCCACAAAGGTTGTTACCTGTGTGGAAGAAAACTCAAATGATGACGGATCCATGTCTGCGCTTTTACACCATGAATGTGTACAACAGCAGTGCGCATAAAATAACCCACAAGGGTGCCATTCGCGCAGAAAGGCAGCAGCGTGTGCGCCTGTAATGACTGACTGCGAATGGCTAAACGACCTAGTTGAATACCGTTTAGCAGGGGGGTCAACAACTTTCGTAATAGTCACATGACCTATCTGACAACACTCTCAAAGTCAGTTCATGTTGTAGATATAATCCTCTCGCAAAGCACACCGTGATGCGAGCGAGAACTTAAAAATCACAGAACGATCAAAGTGGCCAGCACGAGAAGGGCGAGGGCAATCAGCCGTTCTTGTGCCACTCAAAATTCTCATCGACAGTGCTCTATGCCTGGCGACTATGAATATGAAGGCGACATGCCGTTATAGCGGTATACTTAAAACAGAGAGGGCATACCATCGCTGTCCAAGTACTCTTGCAAAAGACAAGGCCACTGACAGGGGCTGTCTGACCAAAAAGATACACATCAGGCACAATGATATAATCCAGCTGCACAGCAAAACTATCCTGACACGCAGGCCATTATTGTAAAGGGGAGATAGTCACACTCAACATTCATAGTTCGTTCATTGAAAGGGCCTGCAGCACCTGCCTCACTTCGGCTGGGTACTGGACCTAGTTGAAACACCAGACATCACCACGCAACTACACAGTCGAGAAACGCTGGACTAATGAATGCAGAGCGTGGAATAATAAGCAACAAGCATATTGGTGCATACACATTAAACCAGCTCTTATGATTGTTACAGTCGTAGCGCTTTAAAAATAATAGAAAACAGAAGGCTGTGTCGTGAAAGCATCAGCTTGCATATGTCGTTGCTAATCGTGCGAGCAGTGGCGCTGTATATCAGTCTAAACGACCTAGTTGAGACACGGCCAGAGAGGAGCGTGGCCCTAAAGCCTTTCAGACATTCAGTGGCTGCTCAGTCGTCTTCCCCTGCACAGACCGTATGCAGTGCAAAAAAGGGAATTTCCAGGTTGTAAAACTTGTCTACAACTGTCACGCTGCAAACAGAACAGTCATTACAAAAGGCGGTGTTACGGCCACAAACGTTCTCTGGATTCATAGCTGGCTCAGGCCCTATGCAAGCGGCTGAGGCGTGGCTAAACAACAGCCAATAGCGCTAGGAGTGTTGATAGGCAGAGCCAGGCCAATGAGCTGCCAGCTCAAGTCCACCAAAATTTGCATATCAGCTAGAATGGCTGGCTTCGTTGAAAAATACAGGGCATTCGCGGCTTCGCGCTGCTCTGAGGCAGGGCAAGTAATGCAGTATTGTTCCTGAAGGATTGGTTGAGAGGAATGCGGATGCTAGTCAGCATGAGCTCATCATTGGGGTCCACAAGGTTCACCGCTGTTATTGAGGGCAGATGGACTCACGTAGCGCTGCTCCTGAAAAGGCATCATCCAGGCAGAAGCTCGAGAATACTCGTCTTCAGCTCTTTTTCTGAGGAAAAAGTGTCATACTCACCAGAACACTACAGGTTGGAGCAGCCATCCTAGGCAATGAGCGTACATCAACAGCAAGCTGAGATGGCTTCTTGTAGCTGAAGGAAAAGATTCTGAGGCAATGGCATTCAGCGCCGCCCTATAATGCGGGGGAGCCTGCTTTTATTTTGCACGCTTGAACGCCATTGGCGGGCGATTTCTCGCCCATGGGATTTCATAAGGTTTCAGTAGAATGAGGAAGGAGAGGATAACCCCATAGTGCCATCTTCGGTGACGCAGTGTCGAGAGACCATCTCGAAAGGGAACAGCAGATCTATCGCCACAACATATGTACTGCAAATATTTTTTTTTATATATATATGGGACTGCATGTTTTACTATCTATGTGCGCCTTGGCTACCTTGCCGACAGGCTTAACACTAGTGAACTAAGACTATGTGCGCCTTGGCTACTTTGCCGACAGGCTTAACACTAGAAATGCATGCTGTGTTCTCATGCGCAATAAATATAACATTGCAAGCTGATAGAAATGGGACCCCAGCAACCACCTGAGCAAATATCATAAATTAGTCATTTGATAATGATAACATAACCCTTATGTTTTTATTTGATATTATTAAAAAACTTTAAGAGTGATAATGAATGACTGAGCTGCATCAACATGTTTGCATAGCTAAGAAAACATAACCCTTGAATAAATGATGTAATTTTATGCAGCTGAACATCTAAACATGTATGTTAATGCTTATTTACTTTACCTTCTCATCCATGCTTAGACAGCATACACACAGAAATATACAACAATAGACCATTTGCTGCTGCATAGACAAAACTGCATAACGATCCAGCTTATGCTTGGACGCCACCAGATTATAAACAAACATGGCGCTTAGTATTAACTGTGTTGATGGTTCTTTTAAGTGACTCAGAGTCAGACACAAGCATTTGAATCAACCACAGACATTTAGCATTGCTAATAAACATTGATACACTAGCACTGAATGAGTGGTATTTGTGCATCTGAAAAAGAGATCTAATATTGCTTATAGACACCCTGTCACACACAGGCCACAGGCCACTCCACACCTCACTCAAACCTTCCTGTTAGTCCTCATTTATGTGTGGCAGTTTCTCAGCAATTCTCCAGCAGTGTTGTTGTATTTGGGAAACCCTGTTATTGTGCTGACAGGCAGCCAGGAAGGAAGAATCCCCACCCCCTGGCTTCCGACCCAGCACCTAGTGAGCTGATGCCATTGAGGGAAATGCCTTCTAACCTTTTGCTCTTTACCACTGCACACCAGTACACTGAGGAAGTGAGACGTTTTACATCTAGCTGCTGCTGTTATCTACAGCATATCTCCATATAAGATCTTAAAGGAGGGTTGTGTCATTTCTGCATCACTGTCAAACCAGTTAAGTGAAACCCCACCCCATTGCTGATATCATTGGTCAATTCAGTTACTCAGTCACCTGTCAACAAAAGTTTAGATTTCATGAATTCAGTTCACAGCTCAGAAAAGCCATATATGGATCCGATCACAACAAACAGTAATGCTGTATATGGAGTTGTGCCACCAAAGCTAGTCTAAGGTTATGGTTAGGGATTAGTTTAGGGTTAAGTGTTAGGCGATCAGCAGAGATTGACACAAGCAATGAAAACTTCAGTGGCGGGTTAGTTGACCCAAAAATGAAAATTTTAATTTATTTCTCACCCTCGTGTCGTTCCACATCTGTAAGACCTTCCTTCATCTTTGGAACACAAATTAAGATATTTTTGATGAAGTCTGAGCGCTATACAAATAAATGTGAATTGAATTTAATCGAATTCCACTTTAGACCTTAGTTGGGTTAGGCGCCATATTGAATTTAACACTGATGCAAATGAGGCTTTAAGGGATAGACTTGCACTGTATAAAGATCCTAGATCACATTTTTTACAACTTTTAAAACTGTTTCATTGAGTTTCTGTCTACTGACGGGTACAATCCGTTGAACGCACTGTATTTCTTTCCCTCACAGCCTTATTTTAATTCCTGTCAAAAATGTAATATGGCGCTACCCTGACTAAGGTCTATTGTTGTAAAGGTGCGGTTACAAACACTGTTGTTTGGCTAATTTTCACAGGCAAAATCCAGTAATTTCAATAGAAATCCATGATATTAGGAATTTTGCATGATGCCTAAATATTTCCCCTCACAGATTTTGCAACTGGTTCAAGTTTGTCACTTGAAAAATTTGCTGTGTTGACCAACAGAAATCTGTTTTGTTTGAAAGTACTGTACTGCATATAAAGTACTGATAATAGACAATGGACATTTTTTGCCCACAAAATTTCACTAAATTGACTGAACCTTAATGGTACTGATGTTTTGTTGCTCATATGAGGATTGTTGTGTGTGTGTATAGGGCTTTTAGCTGATGGAATATGTAGTGCTTTCATTGGTACTGTAAGTGCAGTTTACAGTCAGGAAGCATGTCTTTTTTTTCCTTTTTGCATTTTGCTGTGGGCAAATGGAAGGTGTAATGACTGGACAAACATGGTAAGGATGCGTTCGTCTAGGGCAGGCTAGAGGGGGTGTGTGTTCAATCAGTGCTACACATCTGCTGAGAGTGGTTTGTGTTGAGCTTTGTCAGCATTTCTTCCTCTCTGTGTGTCTGTTTGAATATAAGTGTGTGGTAAAATAATGGCTTGTCACATAAGATTGATAACAGGATGTGCTGAAAAACAAGAGTAAGAGTATAGACATGTGTGTGTTGTAGCTATATGTATTGTAATGGACTGAGAGAAATTATTCATGGGGGAGGGTGAGGGCAACTGCAGTCCATACCGTCATCGCCCACAGGCCAGCTCACATCTCCTACTCTGTAAGTTTAGACCTACTGGCTTTATTGGCTCTTTGCCCACTGAGAATATCATAATTTTCACTGTTGGTTATGGGCACTGTAATTATACATCTCAAAAATATATATCCACCACACTACTGAGGAGCTCGGCAAAAAGAGACACACACACACACACACACACACACACACACACACACACACACACACACACACACACACACACACACACACACACACACACACACACACACACACACACACACACACACACACACACACACACACACACACACACACACACACACACACACACACACACACTGTGTGCTTGGCCTTACAGGGTTCTAGGACCATGCAGTTGCTTTGCCCATTTATAAAGATAATGTTGAACATGTTTACAAACAGTTTTAGATGAAAGGATTAGTTCACTTTCAAATGAAAATTACCCCAAGCTTTACTCACCCTCAGGCCAGCCAAGGTGCGTATGACTCTTTTCTTTCTGAACACAATTGGAGATATATTAATTAATATCCTGATGGATCCGAGCTTTATGATGGCAGTGAGTGAAATCAATTTCTCACACAATAATATTTAATTTTATTTGAAATGACAAAAGCATTTCAATTAAGATGTACATCACTGAATGCAAAAAGTATGGCTGTGCTTAATCGGTAAATTTTTGTAAAATTTTTTTTTTTTAATGGGTACATTCAAAAATCAAATAATAGTAGCGTAAGCTTTGACACCTTTCGCTGTTCAAACAAATTCAGCTGAACAAACTCAAGCTTCTCTTCTCTTGTATCAAAATCCACTAACTTTTCATTTAAAAAAAATCTTGTTTTAGACTTTGTGACCGATGCTTTGTTTTGCTCTATCCTCTGTGCTTCCGCGTTCTTCATTACGTCATGTGCCACGTCAGGGTTCACTCTTTCGCCATAAATCGATGTGTACGGCTGTCTGTCAGAAGCTAGTTATTTTAGTTTCTAAAGTTTTAAATATGGATATTTTTCTTATATAAACTCATTGCTTCATTTAGCGTGCCTTTACTAACCCCCTGGAGCCGTGTGGATATCTCTTATTATGGATGGTTGCACTTTCTTTTGGGCTTCAAAATCTCATCCTCTATTCACTGCCATTATAAAGCTTGGAAGAGCCAGGATATTATTTATTAGAACTTTGATTGTGTTTGTCTCAAAGAAGAAAGTCATATACACCTAGGATGGCTTGAGGGTGAGTAAATCATGGGGTAATTTTAATTTTTGGGTAAACTATTCCTTTAAGGCTGTGAAAATAAGTTATTAATTATTTTATGAGGATTAACTTAAAGTGACAACTATCAGTTCATATTTAAAGTCTGTTTATGAAGTATTTACATAGACGTTCAGAGCTTAAAGGAAGCACACTGAGCTTAATTGGAGCAGCAACAATTAATAAATATTACATTAAATTTAGGACAAGACAAGAAAGGACAAGATTTTGTAAAATAAATAATCTAGGTCATGTATTAATTTTATACATATTTTAATATGAACAACTATTATTGACAATATCTATGAAATTATACTTTTTCTTATTGATGTCACACTGAAGCAGATTTTTCAAAGTAGTGCACCCTTTAAAGCTGCTGTCCGTAACTTTTTTGGGTTAAAAATTATCCAAAATCAATTTTTGAGCAAGTACATATCCAGCCAGTGTTCAAAACTATCTCCTTATCTTAGCTCGATTCACAACAGTAAGCTTGTAATAATGTTTTATAATAAGAGCGACCTGGTGGATTTCCGCGGGAAATTCGAGCACGCAGCTGTTTGTCTTTGCGTCAATACATCACGTCTGTTAACAGAAAGAAGCAGGCTAGTCTAGGCTAGTCTGCTTAATCATGTGAGGATGCTGCTGGTAGCGGATCATTTATAGCCTGTTATCACAGCAGCTGAAATAATTAAACGTCAATCTTTCAAGACGTAGAATCTGTGATTCTGAAGTACAGTATCCACACCGGTGCGGTGACTGACAGCAAACATTAGATTAATCCGCGCTGAGCCGTGCCAAGGCACAACGCACATAACGATAACAATTCCGCATATGACTGCAATTGCAGGTTTCAAACAGAGATGGCGTCAAAGAGGAAAAATTCTGGACTGCAGCTTTAAGCTCACCTTACAATAATATGAAGTCTTTAAAAATTGCAGCAGTGTAAAACCACAGACCATCAATAAACTGTAAATTTATAATATTATGAATTTAATAGTACAAGCCAGTGATGCCTGTAAAGTAACATATTAGTGTAGCAAACAATCTTATACAGCTAGTAAGCTAACTATGTTCTGTAGCATCTGCGCTATGTTGCTAAAATTATCTTTTGGATTTTGCAGTAAGCAGTTATGCTTTCCCAAAACAAAGGCTTAACCGCCTTAAAAATGCACATTTAAGGGGCTCTTCTTCTAGTAAAAGTTTTCAGACAGCTTTCAAAATGGCCACCAGACAGTGTGAACACATGGATAACCATATCTCAGTGTGCAATAGTCAGATTTTTTTTTTTTTTTTTTAAATTACAGGAGGTATGTAGTAATAAACACAACAATTGGTTAAGAGTAGGATAATACATTATTTTTTTTCTTTTCATAATCTGAGCTTAAAGATGGTAGTGTACTTAATCGGTTCTTGAGCTTAATATGTTTACCCTACTCCACACGGCTCCGGGGGGTTAATAAAGGCCTTCTTAAGTGAATCGATGCATTTGTGTAAAAAAAAAAAAAAAAAAAAAATTAAAAAAAAAAATCTTAAAAAAACCATATTTAACGAGTTATGAAGTAAAATATCAAGCTTCCACCGGATCAATTTCCGTATTCAACTTATGAAGAAAGTGAAAACCTCTCGCAGTTCAAAACGCTTATGCTATGTCCTACGCCTTCTCTATTCAACTCACGGAAAAAGCTTAACTGATACGACGCCAGTTCCGCTTTTTTTCCCCTGTAAATTGAATATGGAAGGCAGATTAGACATGTAGCCATGTAGTTATGTAAATCAATATTCTGAATAAGTCTTTTTACGTGACACAGAATTTAGATTAACACAGCACAACATAGGCCTGGGCAATAAAACGGTATCAATATTTATCAACGGTACGTCTTAATCGATAACGATAGAAAAATGTTTGATATAACTCTTTATATAGTTTCACTTAAATGCATTAAAATGTAAACAGACATGAAGTTCGGTTACAGGAACAACTCTCAAGCTCGCTCCATCCCTGGATCACAAACAGACGTGCTACGAGTGACACGCAAACAAGTTGCTCTGGAGTTCAGATGCGCAATCGCCATGTGAAATCAGAACACACAAACACATTAAAATGAATGCTGTACCTGCTGGCGACGTGGAGACTGAATAAAAAAGGACATGTCAGCTTGTCTGTGGCAGTTTCATGGTTTCCTTATGTCTTAGAGTTGATCTGCTTCAAAGTACTTCAAAGAGAGCAGTTGTCATATAGGTATTAATAGCTGCACAAACAGTGTTTTAACCACACAGTATCTTTATTTCTGTGTTACAAATATTCAAATTATCACAGAAGTACTGAGATAAAAGTTTATAGTTCAGATAAAAACACTATGTTCACTACGATCAAAATAGAGCAAATCAGCTTTTGAAAGAAACTTGAACGCGCTGAAAATGATGCATTAATCGATTACATTTTCACCACTAGGTGGCAATAAGTGACTGTTAAATTTATTTGCCGTTATTTGGCGAATCTTCATTTAACAGATTCTTTCAAATACACTGATTCATCCAGTTATGAAACAAGAGTATTTATGGGTGTGTCATTGAATCATACATCCAAACAGGTTTTTAAAAAAATATATATTTAAAATAAAAAAAAAGACTGCAGCAATTAATATTTTGTCAGAACCTCTAGTAAATTATTTTGTTTAGTTGACATTCAGAATTGTGATCTGTTTGAAACAAAAATTCTCAATTTATCCAGAATTGTGCAGCTCTAAGTTTCTTTAACACTTATTTATTTAATCTTCATATAAAATATAAGAATTGTTTACATTTTATTTAGCTTTGTTTTAAAAATTGTTGTTTGCCTTAATTAAAAATGCATTGTTTAAATTCAAACACTTTTTTTCTACAAAATGTTTTTTTAATAATTATCAATACAGATCAATATGAAACATTATATTGTGATAGCGGTATATTTTTTTTAGCTGTATCGCCCAGCCCTAGCACAAACATATGCAGATTGTGTCAAAGCAGCTTTACAGTGATAACTGGTATATAATTTTGGCTGCACAGCAGCTCTTAAAGAAAATGGTGTCAGTATCCATCTTAAGTAAATTCAGTACTGGAGTAAACAGGGATGTTATCATCCAGCTCAGTTCAGTTCACATACAATGGTGTCAATGCAGGCAGATCAAAACACTGTTGAATATCAAATGTCAAATGTCCCCAACTAAGCAAGCCAAAGGCGACAGCGGCAAGGAACCCAAACTCCAACAGGTGACATCAGGTGGCAAACAGGTGTTAAAAAATGGACAAAAAAACCTTGGGAGAAACCAGGCTTAGTTGGGGGGACAGTTCTCCTTTGGCGAGCAGTGCTTTATGATTCAGGCAGCTATCATAAGTCCGATGGGATTGCAACAGTCAAAGTATTTATTCCAGTTCCATCCAGTTGAGGATCGTATTCATCACGCCGGTATGGACGGTTTGTTGAGGAACTGTGCCACTGGCTGTCGTTTCGATGAGGCCTTCACAATGTATGCTCTAGTTGACTCAATCTCTGCTGACACTTCAGGGCTGCGTTGTGGTCATGTCAAGGTGCAGGTCCTTGATCTCACCTGGATACGGCCCGGATCCGGCTGACTACGGTAAACCTCGGGATAAACAGAGAGACTAATATTAGCGTAGATGCCATTCTTCTTCTGATGTAACGAGTACATCTGGTGTTATTGGAAGTATTCCCGGTTCCGGCTGACCTAATTTATGCAGCCTAATAATCCTTTAACGGATTTGAGAATATAAATTGATAATGTGTTATGTGTGTGCCAGGTTAAAGAGATGCGTTTTTAGTTTAGATTTAAACTGACAGTGTGTGTCTGCTTCCGAACAATGCTAGGAAGATTGTTCCAGAGTTCAGGTGCCAAATAGGAGAAGGATCTACCACCTGTGGTTGATCAGCTGGCCTGAGTTCTGAGATCGCAATAGACGTGAAGGACTATAATGCATTAAGAGCTTGCTCAGGTACTGGGGAGCTAAACCATTTAGTGCTTTGTAAGTAATTAGCAAGATTTTAAAATCTATATGATGTTTAACAGGAAGCCAATGCAGTGTTGACAGAACTGGGCTAATATGGTCATACTTCCTAGTTCTAGTAAGAACTCTAGCTGCTGCATTTTGTATGAGCTGTAGTTTATTTATCAAGTGAGCAGGGCAACCACCCAGTAGAGCGTTACAGTAATCTAGCCTTGAGGTCATGAACGCATGAACTAACTGTTCTGCATTTTTCATTGAGAGCATATGTCGTAGTTTAGATATATTTTTAAGATGGAAGAATGCGGTTTTACAGATGCTAGAAACATGGCCTTTAAATGAAAGATTGGTATCAAAGAGCACACCCAGGTTCCTAACTGATGACAAAGACTTAACAGAGCAGCCATCAAGTGTTAGACAGTATTCTAGGTTATTACGTGAAGAAGTTTTTGGTCCAAAAATTAGAATCTCCGTTTTTTTTCTTCTGAATTTAGTTGTAGGAAATTACTGGTCATCAAATTTTTTATATCAGCTATGCATTCCGTTAATTTTGTAAACTGGTAAGTTTCATCAGGGCACGAAGAAATATAGAGCTGAGTATCATTAGCGTAAAAGTAAAAACTAACACCATGCTTCCTAATGATATCTCCCAAGAGTAGCATGTACAGAGTGAAAAGCAATGGTCCTAGTACTGAGCCTTGTGAT
Source organism: Elopichthys bambusa (assembly GCA_037101425.1). NCBI lineage: Eukaryota > Metazoa > Chordata > Actinopteri > Cypriniformes > Xenocyprididae > Elopichthys > Elopichthys bambusa. The sequence continues at coordinate 12,690,077 of CM074432.1, read as the reverse complement.
ACTCCATATTGAACTTGTGATCGATATGACATCTCTTTGTGTACTTCTACAAACTGATAACGGTCAGATAAATATGATTTGAACCATGACAATGCAATTCCACTAATGCCAACATAATTTTGAGTCTATTTAAAAGAATGTTGTGATCGATAGTGTCAAATGCAGCACTAAGATCTAGTAACACTAATAGAAAGATACAACCACAATCTGATGATAAGAGCAAATCATTAGCAACTCTACTGAGAGCAGTCTCAGTACTATGGTACGGTCTAAATCCTGACTGGAAATCCTCACAGATACTATTTCTTTCTAAAAAGGAACATAGTTGTGATGATACTGCCTTTTCTAGTATTTTTGACAGAAAAGGAAGATTTGAGATCGGCCTGTAATTGACTAATTCTCTAGGATCAAGTTGTTTTTTTTTTTTTAATAAAAGGATTTAATAATAGCCAGCTTAAAAGTTTTTGGTACATATCCTAGTGATAAAGATGAATTAACGATATTAAGAAGAGGATCTATGACCTCTGGAAGCATCTCTTTCAATAGCTTAGTCGGTATAGGGTCTAACATACATGTTGATTTTGATGATTTAACAAGTTTAGACAATTCTTCCTCTCCTCATGTGGGTCATGTGTTTACATGACACACAAATAACCAGAATATGATAATATTCTATTAATCTGAATTTTCATGAGTGTAACGTTGTCAGTGTTTCAGTCGCTCTCTGTTTGTCTTTTTTTTTTTTTTTTTTTTTTAATGCAAATCCCTTGTTGGATTCCTGGATGGATACTCTACAATAGTGAGTCATGTGATCAAGGGACTTAAGTGGAAGGAAAGCTTTATTGATCGATGGGAAGGATTCCAGAAAACACCCATCCACACACACACACACACACACACACACACACACACACACACACAGAGAGAGAGAGAGAGCTATAAAGCCTCTGAAGTTTCTCTGTTTATGGTGTGTGTTTAAGTTTAGGCTTGGCTCGTCTCTCATTGTTTAGGCCATCCATAAATCCAAATGCACAGTGTGCAATTTTTTTCTCATTCACCTAATATCATACAATTTGACAAGAAACAAATGAAAAAGTAAAAAATCTTGTATTTGCACATGGGATAATACAATTGAATTTTCAGTAGGCCTATATAGTCCAGTGTACATATTAATTTTTTTCATTACTGATGTTATGTGGTTAATATATTTTATCATTGTTTACTTAAAGTATTTCACAGTCCTGTTTGCCATCTCCAGCTTTGATGTTTTGGTCTGCGTCATCATGGCTGCAAGGGCAGGATGTTTTTAAGCACAGCTCTTGTTCAAGTGGAGCATGATAATTTTGCTCTAGCTGATAAAGTATTAAGCAGTGTGATAAAGTTAAGCCTTTCCACTAGCCTAAAGTTTATGCCTGAAAACTCTTGGGCTCGAGCCGCTTGTGTCCACAAGAAAAGACTTTTTAAAATCTGCTCCTCTTAACATTCACTGTGCCATGGTCTCTCATGTGAGGGCCATTATGTTAAATTTTTAAGTGTTCCCTGTATGATCTCAGAATAACTGAACCGCTCAGTCTGAATCTTGAAGAAATTCAATATGTCCTTTTCATTAAGACCATCATCATCACCTACGTCATCGACCTCCTGTGAACCTGAGAGTTCATCCATTTAGAAATAAACCATCTCTATATTTCAATTATTTATTTTTCCCTCTCTTTTGCACACTCTTCCCTCAGCCTTTAAAAAGTGTATGAATTTGCCATTGCATAACTGCCGTAGTTTTGTGCTTCTGGCTTTCTGGCTTTTATTTTTTGGATGGACCAAAAATAGTAATGAACCTGAACTAAGCAATTATTTAATGTAAGTATGCACAGATATCAAAAGCTGATGATTATTCTGATGTTAAATAGTTGCTATTAATAAAAAATAGCAGATGTAAAACATCTATAATGTTGTGTAAAAAAAAAAAAAAAAAAAAAACTAAATATGAAATATTTAAATTCTGCAAGTCAATTAAGGCATTATATCATTAAAAAAGTAATTGACATTTATTTTGAGATTTGCTAAAGATTACATTTAACAGTGTTATTAAATGATTAATGTATTTAAATTAATAATTCACCATAAAATGTCATTCCAATCCAAAAGTATATGAATTTCTTTCGTCTGTGAAACACAAAAGAAGATATTTTGAAGAATATTGGTAACCAAACTGTTTCAAATTATCCCTCTAAAGATAAAGAACTTTAAATCGGTGTTAGGTGATGGCAAAGGAAATCTAAATCTGAAAACATGGTTTGAGCAATTGAGCTTTATGATAAATAAAATAAATAAAAATGATGCCGATATATTGTGCATCCCCAATTTAATGTGATTTCCAACACTTCCTCAGCAAAGACAAAAACTCAGAACAGTTTCTGACACGATGTCATTGTAAAATTTCTGTTTTTCGCCTTCTGAAGTGATTTTATATAGTTCTTTTATCCCAAACTGTGAATTAGTTCATAAAAACTGGCATTAAAGACCGAAAACACTATAATCCCCTTTATCAAGTTTCCCCTTCATTTTAGAAATTGAACATGCACTCTTGGCTAGTCACACTCTATAAAAACTGTGCTCTGTTGTTTTGACCAATGAAGGGAAAATGAATTAGAATCAAAGCAGCTCTTATTTCATTACGGCCATGCAGGAAAATCATCTTATAATGGCTCTGCATATTAAAGGCCATTAACAAGACGTGTGGAGTCTATTTATGCTGAATTACCCATTTCAAGAGCATCATCAAAGGCCTGGATTAATGCTATTTTGAGCCTGAGTTGAATATTGTTTTTGAAGACACTTAATAACTAGCTCTCCCCAGCTCATTCTCTTTTAATAAGCATCATTTAAAAAGTCTCTTCTCTTCTCTTCTCTTCTCTTCTCTTCTCTTCTCTTCTCTTCTCTTCTCTTCTCTTCTCTTCTCTTCTCTTCTCTTCTCTTCTCTTCTCTTCTCTTCTCTTCTCTTCTCTTCTCTTCTCTTCTCTTCTCTCTTCTCTCGAGGTATGTAAGTCTCTTTGAACTGTGACAGCGGTACCTTCAGTCAAATTTCTCTCTCATCTGTGGTGGGGGCGGTGCATGACAGGGCGGGTTTGCCCCAGCACACAGCGCCATGGCCCTGGATTCTCCCTCCTACAGCACGGCCTTAGATGCCTGCTGCTCTGAAGAACCAGATCTGACACATACGTTTCGTGTTTTCGAATGTGCTGATGAGAACAGAGGGAATGAATGAGCGGGACTGTTTGAAAGAGAAGAGCAAATGGCCTTTGAGTGTTTTTAATGAAAGTACTCTCTAACTAAACCCATGAGCTTTCACAGGTAAGTGTAATTAGCATGCATTTTGTTTGCATGTGTATGAAAGGTCTAGTATGTGTAAAGGTGAGAACTCATCCGCACAATACCAGGAAGGAGAAAAGCTTCCTCTCAAACAGGCCTGTGAGGAATGTACGTTTAGACGCAAACCTCCTCATACTTGCACTTTCATTTCCATTACTTTATTTTAGTGCCGCCACATTCATATTTACCTTTGCGCTTCTTACCACAAATATCATCTAATTATGCCTGACAATGCATTGACAAACAATATGAAAGAACAACAAAATGTACAAGAACGTATGAGTCTGCCCTTTCTCAGAACTGTGAGGACACGTCAAGTCTTGGAAATGTTTATGGCCTTCTCTGAGTTCTATCAACCTCCATCGTCTCTTTCTGTCTTTCGTTTGCATGAATTAGTCATTGGACTTTTGCATATGGATTTTCATGTGTGTGTGCAAGAGCGAGATTTTTTCATAGTCTGCGGCTATGGGTTTGTTTGTTTGTTTTTTTGTATATGATGTGGTCACTATAAACAAACTGGTAGCTCTAATAAGCATATGTCAGTTTGACCATCACCCTATTTAAATATTATCTATGGAAAGTTATGCTTTGTTTTAAGTGTAATGCTATAATCATAATTAGATCTGTATTTAAGGCAAAGATTAGTAGTGCTATAGAGCTATAAAGTTTTGGCACCATTTGATTCCTCAAATCATGTGACTTTATGAGGAGAGGTATGCTATTATTTTTTATTTTTTTATAATTGGGCATGAACTCATGAATTTGCCTAGGAGATGATGGAAAAATCTCAAATAACATACTATACACTGTACACTTACACCACACTCTGCAATAGAGTGTAAGAATTGTAGAATCGTCATCTCAAATTGAACCACTTTTGGAATAAAGGATGTTTCATCTTTGCTGAAGTATGCAAAGTGGGGTCCACGTGATGTAATTTTTGTCATCAGCACAGTCCGCTGATGTCTGTGCAGTCTTGTACATGGGTAACAGCATATGGTCAAAGTATTTGAGTGCTTAAAAAAAAACAAAGGTCCCCACAAGGTTTTGCGCATGTGCCAAACTAGTCCATCCATGCTCACTATTGTCATGGATTCTCTTTGTTTTTGTTCAAGTACTCTCTAGCCGTATTCGCACCTGATTTGGTATTACCTAGTGACCTCTAGTCATTTGTAATAATTGTGGAGGTTGTCTGTTAATCCCGTGCGAATCGGCCATGTCTGTAATTTGTAAAGTAAAAATTCCCCCGCAAATGACCTACCATATTTCGCCAAGCACTGAGGACCTGTTATAATATTAGTCCCGTGCAAATCGGCATCTCTGTGATTTAGCCAGGATTTGGCGGGGTCTGATGTCATATTTAAGGTTTTTGTTTCCTTTGTGCCTTTTTATCCATCATTCGCAAATAATGAAGGGTGTGTTGGAGTGTTTTGATAGTATTTTGGATGCTGGGTCATATTGTTATTCACCATACAACTATACAATTTGCAGAAAGAGAAAGTTGAAAACCATCAGAAGAGTGGAAACAAAAAGAATGATTAGATGGAAATGGATGACATGTATGTACCGCAGGATGCGGTAAGGAACATTTTTCTGTTTATGATATATCATACAGCTAGACCTATAATAACATAGCCTATATCATATCCGGGAGATAGGTCAGTGAATTCAAGTAAAATCGCAGGCTTTGCTTGTCTCGTGCGAATGCGCCATATGACATTCAGATGTGGCGGGATCATTTCTAAATCACACGAGGTCCCCAGATAATACTAATCCCGTGCGAATAGGGCTTTAGGGGCTGTTTACACAACACCGTTTTAAACTAAAAATGGAAAACTTTTATGCGTTTTGCCCGTTCATTTACATGACAACGGTGTTTTGGTGGCCTGAAAATGCAAACTTTTAAAAACAAGTTTCAAAGTGCAGGTTTTTGAAAACAATACCGTTGTCATCTCCGTTTAAACTGCAAAAACGCAAATCTGTGAAAACGGTGCCGGTATGCACATAAGTATTACGTGTTTAGTCTGTCCACCTTATTTGTCAACACGGAATTAAGGTATTACTGTGAATGTGAGAGACTTACGATTCATTATCCGCTATAGGGAAATAATGAGAAGAATATGAAAGTAAATAAGGCAGATAGGCATGTGCGTTTGGTGCGAGTGTTCTGTATAAGACTGTGTATGCGCAGGCACGTAATCTGTCTTTACAAAGTGACATCGCCAACTACTTGTCTGGCATGCGTAATACAGCATTTTTAGTCTTTCGCTGATCCGTGTGAACGGGGATAGTTTGATAACGTCATCTGTACAAAGAAAAAAAAAATGTGTGTATTGTCGTGTAATCGTACCCTTATTTAGAGTATTTTTTAGTTCCCTTTGTTTCTTGCATTTCATCTGTCATAGTTACTGATTTGGCCTCCCTCTGTACTGATTATGTTCACCCATGTCTTGATTGGTTCCTCATTTTAACCCTGTGTATATAGCCCTCAGTTTCAGTTGTTTTGTCTGTTGTAGCATTTTCATGTGGTTTTCCGTTTCGCCAGCATTTATCCTGTGCACCGGAATGCTTTGTTTCTTTTATTAAAATTAAACTGCTGCAATTAGATCTTCATCTCCTCTCTTTGTTTGACCACACAGTGAGAACCATCATATGTATTTTGAATGGCTTGCACACTCAACTGTGCACTAGATAGAGCGGAATGCTGAAAATGAAGTATACACGTGCCTCAGAACTGCGTAGCAACACCCTGGCAACCCCTCATAACACTGTAGTATAATGGTGTTGAGTTTTGCACAGGCAAGCACCACACATATTCTTCTGCAGTTTGTGTTGGTTTTTCTGGTTTCATCTCCGTAAATCTCTGTAAAAAGAGATCCAAATTGTCTTTTTTCTTTGCAGGAACTTTTGTTACTTTTGGGGTCAAATGCTTAAAAAATAAGAAATAGGTTCAGTTACTAGATGTTCTGCATGGGTAAACACAAATGGAAATTTGCAGTGCCAAAGATCATGATGTTGAAATAGGCATGACTGTGATAAATGGTCACAGTTTAAGAGAACCGCTGGGCAGGAAAAGCATTTGAGCCGGTGTTATACTTTGAAGGATTAGAAGGCCTTGCCACCGTAAGCATACCATTTCACACATTTTAACTGAGGGAATTAATCTGCACGGAAAAACTGAGATAGTCAGCAGTAGCGTATTTGACTGTTTGTGTGGTTTTGAGGGAAATTTTCACTTTAACCCACTCTCTTCCCCTCCCCAAATGTGGCCATTATCTTCTCTGCTCGAAATCGCTTTGATGAGACCGGAAAAGCAGGAATTATTCATTGAAGATGCTTTTATGACATGTGGGCGTCCAACATATCCACAGCCTCAAAGTCTATCAGTGAGTGTAATGGACAGTACATCATGAAAGAGGGTTTTGTTGACTGTCAATGAACATGTCTGGGAGCTATTGATCTAAGAATACAAACATGAATGTTGCATGCTGCTTTTTAATGTTGATGCATGCTTTACTTGTTCTGCAAATGTGAATATAGGCCCACAAGGGTTGTGTTATGTTCCTAGCTCAAAAGACAAACTGGGTCTATTTTATAAGTGTCTAGTTCTGTTCTAAAACCTACTATGTAGACTGTTCTAACTCCCAACTTGTCATATGGACCCCTTGGCGTCACTTCTAAATGCACAGGGTACCTGGAAAGTCAATGTTGGAGGGGGTTGGATGAGTGTGTGTGTGTGTGTGTGTGTGTGTCTTGTTATAAAGAGACGGATGAAAGAACAGATTGGGGCCTGAGTAATAAGACTTCAGGCCAGTATCTGATGACAAGGCCGATCTTATGTCTGTGACGCTAGAGTGTGCGTGCTCAGCACCTGTGTTCCCTCACACAAAGACTTTTGTGTTTAGACCTCCTTGAGAAAAAACAGCCACGATATGTAGCATCATGTGATATGAACCCTATAAACAACTCATGACCGTTGAGCTTCAGCTGATCAAACCAATTCAGACCTCAAATAGTTCACAGTTCAGAGGTGACTGTGTTACTGTCTAGATAGCATCCAGATGGAATAGATCACCCGTTCTGTCCTTATTTACTCACCCTCATGTTGTTCCAAACCCATATGGTGTTATTTTATTTTTTTCATAGAACACAGAAAGGAGAAATTTTAAACTCCTAGTTTATGTAATGATAGTTTATAATGACTATGGCTGTTAAGCTCCAAGTCTGTTCTTCATACAAACTTGAAATTGTCGTTTGAACAACTTTTTTGATGCGTTTTTTTTTTTTTTTTTTTTTTGTAAAAGGACATAACTGTAAGAGCAGGGTTTTCTTTCTCCAGTTCTCCAGTATCTTATCATGAGCTTTCATGCTTTGGCTCTCTTTTTGTTTGTGGATGAGTGCATGAGAAAAACCTTAAGACCTTATTTATCTAAAGTGTTTTTCTCAGGGTCCTCTCAAGGCCTCTGAACTTTTTTCTTTTTTCTTTCCACCACCTTTCATTCATCCCTCAAGTCAAGTCACATTTATTTATATAGCACTTCATTCTTCCGGTGAAATCAGTTAAGTGTTGATTCATTTCAGTTAAATAACTGTGTAAATTTACCATTTATGGAATGACTATATATACAAATCTATAAAGCAGCTCTGGAGACAACGTGATCTCATGAGAATACGTGTGTATTTTTACGTTTTCACACGAAAACGTACAACATTGACGTATTAACAGCAATAAAACGTAATTCATGTAACGTAAAGTGTGAATGTATATGAATTTCCTATGTATTAATTTTAAAATTGTGCCATTAATGTTTTAAATCTGTTTTATTCAATTGTCATATCAATACATGTTTTTAGTCGAATTTATTAAATGCAGTTTACTCCTCTACTTAATATGAAAATACAATTTCTGCTCATGACATGTGCTGCAAACTCGTTTCGGAGGATTGAATAATGTTAAACAAGACTACACTTTGAAACCTTATAAATAAAATTTCTGTAATTGTTTAACCATTTTGTAATATTTAGTTTGTTTGCTGTGAGACACAGAAGGTGTTTTCTCCTATGCAACGACTGACAATACAACCACAAGATACACCAAACGCAACATAAATTCACAAATCACATCTATTGGATGTGATTGGACATTTGGATGTGGATTGACATTTGAAATGAGTATGCACCTTCATGGAGAGAAGCCGGATTCATCATATTTTCATGGATTATTAGGTTAAATTCTGCTCTGTTGCGAGTGCAACTCATCATCGTTTGAACTACTTTTGGTACCACTTTTGACATTTTTTGCAATAAATAAATTATTGTGATTACGCTTGTTTATCTGTTATTCTTTTATTTATAACCGTACAGAGTTTTAAGAAATGGTTATGGGTAGGGGTAGGGGTAGGATTAGCTGCTCAAAATATCGTTTTAATGTTATATTTGGTAATGCTTTAGATTACAGCCCAGAAAGTACTGCGTAATTACAACGAATTTACAGCGTAACTTTCAATAATTATAGTGTACCTATAGGGGAACAATATTTAAAGTCTTGGGAATAAAGGGGTAACAACCAGGAAAATAACAAATTATTTATACTGTATTTTAGAACTAAGGGGTACTTATACTAATGATAGACAACAATCTTACGTTTGGGAGCAATTTAGCGAGAAAGTGCACTGATTAAGTTGTTTTAAGGCAAGTAGAAAGAACTATTGCAATCTTTTTTAATACATGAGGAAATATACTTTTGTTTCCTGTAGTTACAGGGTAAGTGATAAAAAAAAAAAAGGCAAACAATCTGATATCACTGACTCCGAAACTTTTATTTGAAAAACAACTTAATTAAAAACAGGTCTACAACACTTATTTATTCATTTTTTAAAATCAACTTTTTTATTTCAAATTCTAAAGTCCTGACAGAAAGTAACATGTTTTGTCCCTTTTTGTTGTTTCTCTTGCTTGGCTTCCTGCTCCTCTTGTTTCTCAACTGATGAATCTTAAGAAGAAATTCCATTTAAAGAAAATACAGTACACCCAGAATTTTTCTCATGGTTTAGGCTATTCATTTTTTCGCTTCCGACCAACTGTCACCAGCGCAGCGCCTGAGAGTCAGCTTGTTTAAGACCTAATGGTTGGAGCTGATGTGACTGGTTGCTGAAACCACACCCACCTAGCTCGACGTGACCATGTTAGCAGGCAAAGGAGCTATCTATTTGTCTTAGATACTATCTAAAATATTAATGAAGATAAGTTATATCATTAGAAAGTTCTAAAGGTTTACTGTCAATCTACAGTGGCTTTTTTTTTTTTAAAGATATAGATGCTCCAATACCAGTAATTAATTTGTGTGGGGTGTGCAAATAAGAACACGAAAAATCAAACGGGACTTCATACCTTTATAATGAAATAGCGACCGTGAGATCAATCCTGTTATGTATCTGGCGCCTGCTGGTTCCTGCTACTCCCCACCAGAGGTCGCCGGTTCACTATTTCATGGCGCACACAGTCACACATCACTCTGGACTACATTTCCCATAATTCCCCCTCTAGAAACCAATCACACACTCACACCGGTTTCCCATCAGTGACGCTTTATAAGCTGCACTCAAACACACATGTGGCTGAGTATTGTTTAGCCCTTTATTGCGCCTTGTATTCAACCTTGTCTCAGTGTTCCTTGCCTTGCCTGTGTTTTTGACTTTGGACTATTTCCTTGATTATGATAATTTGCTGCCTGCCTTGACCATTGCAAAACAAAAAACTGTACTTTTTATCCACAAAAGCGTTAAATCCATGAAATATCGATATATTATCCATTGTTTGCATCACATTTCTTCTGAATGATCTGCTCTCCATCATCATTCTTCAAGAAATTATGCAACCTGAGCAGCGTTGTTGTAAAACTGTTTACAATCGTATATATCTCAAACAAATGAGCATGTGTCCTAAGTATAATTTTTCAAAATAGTGCAGCAGTTTGTTATAATATCCAAGCAGTGATGTCGGAGTTTTATATCTTCCTGCCATTGTCATTGTAGTAAATCTCAGGAACAACTTTTAGCTAATGCCAAGACGATCCAACAATGTGTGTTCTGTTTATCTTCCGCATGCGTACACATCTACACAGACACACATCTGTCTCGAGTCTCAACTATTAACGCAGCAAGCCATATTTTATAATTGTATAAAATAATCCAAAAAAAAAAAAAAACACGAATACGGCTGAGATGCCAAATTCTGCGGCTGAAATTAGCTGCTGAGGTAACATGACGGCTCACAGACAGCAGTGGCAATCTACCTGTCATTCAAGTGACCACGCCCTTAATTAGGCAGAATTTTAAGGCCTAATATAATTTAAATGGATGAGTTATAAAAAAATTCACCCCCCTCAGAGTGGTCATGAAGGGCAAACTTAGTAGTATAGACCAAAACCACAATTTGATCCAGGCTGTAAACATGTTTTTTTTAACATGGGACTCAATGAGATTCTGCTCTCTTTTGCAGCCTGTCCCTAGCGGCTAGTCGATGAATTGCAGTTTAAGTCACTTCCGTATTGGCTTCATGAGAAACTGGGGGAGGTTGCCGCTTGGGCAAGACTGACAGTTCTCTCTTCTCGTAGTGGATCAGACACCTACGAGATCAAAGGCGGATATCGCGGGATTCACACTTGTGCGCTCTGTTGCTGATAAACTGGATGTAATTTAAGTTCTGTTGCTTTTATATAAAAATAAATATTACGAACAAGACACCCAAAGTACTTATTTATTTCCATTCGAAGGATGTGTGTCAATCATTTTTATTTTAATTGTAGACATGTTTATATATATATATATATATATATATATATATATATATATATATATATATATATATATATATATATATATATATATATATATATATATATATATATATATATATATATATATATATATATATATATTTTTTTTTATAAATGACAACAATCACATAACCCACAGAGAGATCGCACTGTCAGAGAGTTTGGGAATATTGACACATAATTTATACACATAAAATCATGATGTTAGGGTTTTAAAATTAAACATTATAAAAGAGATCAATACATCAGTTGTTTAAACCAATAAGCATTAAGCTATGCCGTCAGCAAGTCGTTTCCCATTGTGCTTTTGGTCAGCGCTGTTGGTGGAGAGCAACTGCGCCCGACTGCAGAATCCGATGAGGCTGCCTCGCCGTAGCGAGACTTTTGACACACATCGGGATGACATCAGAGCAAGGCAGCCCACCCTCGGACACATTTCTAACCGGCATGCATCTCGCAGTGATCACCGGTGATCGGTTCTGCGCAGAATTTGCTAATCTCAAACAAGCCTATTGTAATGAGCAACGTGAAGCTTTCATGATGTTCTCGCAGGAGATTCATGTGAAACTCACGCAAGAACTGCCGTTTCTGTTATTCTGTTTGTTTCTCATTATCGTTATCTGTTATTCTGTGTATTTTGTTGTGAGCATTCATAAAAAAATTAAGAAATAAAAAAAAAAAAACGGGCAGCATCCGACATCCACGTGACTTTTTGCGCGAGTTTCTCGTCACGCTTGCGTCACGCTTCAAGTTACGTCAAGCATAAACTCTCAACCCTCTCATGCACGCGCAGGTGTACAATTTTAAAATATTTGTTTGTTTTTTTTTACAAAAATGTATTGTTTCACTTCAGAAGACATTGATTCATCCATTGGGGTCGTATGGATTACTGTAGTTATTGTTGTATGTGCTGTTTGATGCTTCGACTTTTAGGAACACATGAGCTTGCATTATAAAGCGTTCCCAGAGATGATTTATTTTTCTAAAAAACTTTGTGTTCATCTTAAGAAGGAAAGTCATATATTTCTCAGATGGCATGAGGGTAAAAGATGAGTAATCTTTTAATACAGAATAGCAAATGACATGGGATTCCCTCTTAAGATTCATCAGTGGAAAGAAGGAAAAAGAAGAAGAGGAACAAGAGGAGGAGGAAGCCAAGCAAGAGAAATGAATAAGAAGTGTTGTAACTTTAAATCTGTTTTGAAATAAGTTGTTTTTCAAATAAAGGTTTCCAAGTGATATCAGATTGTTTGCGGGGTTTTTTATCACTTTTTAACTACAGGAAACGAGTGTAACAAGCACCACTTTAATTTATAGCCCGCAATGTCATACTTACCCTGTAACTACATGAAACAAAAGTATATTTCCCCATGTATTAAAAAAGATTGCAATAGTTCTTTCTACTTGCCTTAAAACAACTTAATTAGTGCACTTTCTCGCTAAATTGCTCCCAAACGTAAGATTGTTGTCTATCATAATAGTATAAGTACCCCTTAGTTCTAAAATACAGTATAAATAATTTGTTATTTTCCTGGTTGTTACCCCTTTATTCCCAAGACTTTACATATTGTTCCCCTATAGGTACACTATAATTATCGAAAGTTACGCTGTAAATTCGTTGTAATTACGCAGTACTTTCCGGGCTGTAATCTAAAGCGTTACCTTATATTTTTACTAAAATTGTCATTTTCCTACACATTTCTGTCCATTATGTTTTATTCTTTAAACATTCTGTATAAAATGGGTATGTTTAGGTTCGGGATGTGGTTTAGGGATCTTACATTTATCTACAAAACGATAAAATGGAAATTAAACATATATCTTTATGACATGAAAGGTTTGTACATTTAAGTTTTTTCGCTGTAAAACCATAAGTACTTTCACATTTTAGTGCTATAATTATGTCAATATTGTCTGTTTTAGCACCTTTCTAAGTGTACATAATGTCTTTTTGAAAGTTACGTATTAATACCTACGTATTAATGAGACCAGGCTGCTGGAGAAAACTGATGTCATCGTTCTCATTCAATAGTGTCAGTGCAGTCAAGTCAGTAATATTGCAGAATATTAACTGTTCACAACTAAGCAAGCCAAAAGGTGACAGAACCCAAACTCAATCAGTGACAGAATAGAGGGGGAGGGGTGCAGTTTTTCTCTTTCTCAGTTCTTCTTCCAAATATATTTAACTAACATCCTGCTTTCAGAATAGTTCAGTGTGTGAGAATAGTTTTTCTACCCCTTCTGTGCTGTTTTGTAGACTTTAATGCAAATTTACTGCAATTTAATGTCAACTTTTCAGCCTGGCACTTCCTGACATCCTCAGATGTGATTTGAACATGACTGACAATATGAAATGCTTACATGCTATTGCTGCTATGCTACACATGGATCTTCAACGGTAGCAGCATGGAAGGGTTAACGTTCTACGTTTAACTTTCACAAATCGCCATGTGCTCCATGAGAACCTTTCATTTGTATTTTAGTTGTAATTTTACTGACATTCCCTCTCACTGTGACCCAGGTCATGTTTTCAATCTCCTGTGGACTGAATCTGCTCAACCGGAAAAAAAACGATGTTCTACACCTGCAGATGGCTTATTTGCATTTCATCATAAACCGCCTCATGCTGCGTTAAAGAATGACTCTCCATTGCTTTCTTTTTCATTTGTTTATTAAGTTTGTCCTTCTCTGGCAACTGCTCCAGCAGTAGTGATACACAAAATATTGTCTTCCTCACCCTGCTTTTTACTGAAAACAGACTATAGACAATAATATAGATAAGGATTGTTGCATTTGTTCGTTTGTTGTACGTCTTCCAAAATCTCCTTTTAAAGTCAAAAGCAGTCAGTCTCACAAGTATCACTTGCTAAAAACAGTTTGGGGATCCTCTTTGCTGTTTGAGTCTTGCTGTCACTGACAAAGGATGACATCAGGTCTTTTTTAGTCGTACTGGCAACAGAAATGAATAGAAATATACATACATGTGGTGGTTTTTAGGAAGTACTTACACGATTTTAAGAAGTACCTGCCACTTTTCATCAATTTAATGCATCCTTGCTGAATAAAATAATTAATAAAAAAAAAAAAAATTGCTGTGCAATTCCCAACAGACTGATAACAACTTGTGCAACTTGACTCATTCCAGTTTTGTGTGCAACATGCATCAGGCGGTCAGTGAACGGACTGTGGGCAGTTCATAGACATATAGTACAATGACTTACTAATAATCACTATCTTTCCCAGTCCAGTTTTTATTTTCCGAAAGTCACTAGTTCCAACTCTCTCTTTTTCTCATCCACACTTGACTTCTCTCCACCAAGCTGTTTTCCTGAAGTACTGGCTTGATTTTGACCTCCTGTGGAGCTAGAAGACAAAAGTTTTTCCTCACAATTTCTGCATTTTGTTTGCAGCCTATAGCAAAGTCCTGCATAGCTTCGCTAATGTCCCTAAGCTTTTTGTCTCTGGAGTGTGAAACTCTAATGAGGAACAGGGATGAGATTCCCAGGAGAGGCTTCCCGCTGGCATGGGATGGGACTGGGATAATAGAGCCAGTCAGATTTGTGTGAACCCAGACGAGGGAGACGTGGCAGAAAAAGGGAATGAGGAGGTCAGGGGAATCCAATGGTAAAACAGCACAGAATAGACTGGCTTGTGTGTTGGAATAAGGGAAGAAAATAGATAATAGATAGTGAAAAAGCAAGCTGACCAGACACACAGAATGCTTAAAAAAACCCCAGAAAGGAACCGAGGAAGAGACACGAGAAGTTAAGATTCAAATTTAGAGGTGAACAGTGGCAGTTCAGTTCCTTATACTATGTTTAGTATATTTAGTAAAGGGTAACACTTTAGAATATTAGTGAATAAGTACACAGGCACAAATGAGTAACACACTATTAACGTTCTAGTAACTACTTTTAACTAACAAGAAACTCTGATTAATGAATTGGTAAGTAATACTGCTCAGTTGAATGTGGTAGTTCACTATATTAGCTAATCAGTATCTACTATTTTTTTCATACCTCCCAGAGAACTACTAAGAGCTACTATATACAGGTTCATGATTAATGTGAGTAATGTATCATTAATTCTAAAGTAAAGGTCACGGTAACCCACTAATAATGACTCAAGTGTTACCAAATCCATCGAAGGTGGGTTACCATGACCTTTACTTTAGAATTAATTATAAATTTTTCACATTAATCATGAACCTGTATATAGTAGTTCTTAGTAGTCCTCTGGGAGGTATGAAAAAACATAGAAGTTATTGATTAGCTAATAGTGAACTACGGCATTCAACTGAGCACTTACTTACTTACTAATTCGTTAATCAGAGTTTCTTGTTAGTTAAAGAGTTAGTTCACCCAAAAATGAAATTTGTCATTAAGTGCTCACCCTCATATCGTTCCACACCCGCAAGACCTTCGTTCATCTTCAGAACACAAATTATGATATATTTTTGATGAAATCTGAGAAGTGTTTTTATCCCCCATAGAAAGCAATGTAATTACCACATTCATGGTTAGAAACATTGTTAAAACAGTTGATGTGACTACAGTGGTGCAACCTTAATGTTATAAAGCGACGAGAACACTTTTTGTGTGCAAAAACAAAGCAAAAATAATAACTTTATTCAACAATTTCCTCTCTACCCTGTCATTCTCCTATGCAGTTTACATTGAAGATGCATTACAGAGCCTCCGTGTTCGACGTCAGAACGCTGATTCATTATTGGCTGGCTCCTGCGTCAGCATCACACGCATGCGTCATGGTGCTGAGGTGAACAGCGTTGGCCAATACTGAGCCGGCATTCGGACGAAAACACGGAAGCGCTGCACTGCATCAACTGCGTAGGAGACTGATAGGGTAGAGAAGAAACTGTTGAATAAAGTCGTTATTTTTGTTTTGTTTTTGCGCACAAAATGTATTCTCGTCACTTCATAACATTAAGGTTGTAGTCACGTTGACTGTTTTAACAGTGTCTTTACCACTTTTCTGGACCTTGAATGTGGTAATTTCCTTGCTTTCTATGGGAGATAAAAAACCTCTCGGATTTCATCAAAAATATCTTAATTTGTGTTCCGAAGGTCTTGCAGGTTTTGGAAGGACATGAGGGTGAGTAATTCATGACAGAAATTTCATTTTTGGCTGAACTAACCCTTTAATAGGAGTTACTAGAGTGTTAATATTGGGTTACTCATTTGTTCCCGTGTAGTTATTCATTAATTACGGATTCTAAAGTAATGTGTTAAAGTTGATGTGTATAACCTTTTTGATGTTAAAGTGCTTTCAAATTTCAGTTCGGTGTACCAAAACAACTGTAAGAAAGTCATTCATACCTTGACTTCTGAAGAATGCAACCATCTAGAACACCCCAGCAATGTGACAGTGAGTTTTACTTGGGCAAGCACCACTTACATTTCAGAAAATGTGAAAATCTGTTTTTCCAATTCTAAATGATGCCACAAACAACACAGAAATTACACACATTAGCTTTAAAGATGCAGATACACAAACACAGTCTTAATCATAACCTCGACTGAACTAGACCTCATCTCACATTTTTAAGCAAAGACATGGCAGATGCAGTAGATTAAACCCCCTTTGGCCTGAGGTCTCAATGCTCAGCAGACATGAAATAGGCTGCCGTTCTGTTGAAATGAATGTGTCTAGATGTGAGGATGAATGGGGACACAGCATAACTTACATAAGGTTAGTTTAGCTGGTTGGCGTTTTATGACGCGGGACGAATTAAAATGTGCTTTGTTGAACACATACGTATGTATACGTCTGTCAGTTTGCTCTGGTTGATATGTAGCTCCATACGAACTCATTGAACAGAAGTTCCGTGAAATCTCTGGAAAATTGTTCTTAATGGGCAGGCTGTTTCTCTTCCCATGGGACACACACACACACACTATAATGGACAGAAGGTCTCTGTTCCACTCTCTGTCATTTTTTATGAAATGAAGAACAATGAGTAACTTTGCTAGCTTTTGGGAAGTGATGTGTGTGTATTGATGAATCTGCAACCTATAGAAATGCGCCTCTTATTTTATCTCATGGCAAAATTGCATCTAAGTGCTCTAGAAGAGTCTTTCTCTTCCCGTCAAACACATCAACACCCGACTCTTGTTTTAAAATGGTTACCACAAATAGATTCAGACATGTGCAGTAGTTTTGTCCATCAGGCCTGTTGTTGTCTGTCTGTGATTCTGACTGGCTGCTTTGTGGCCGTCCTGAACCCAGATCTTCTGGAGGACACGGCATGTGCTTCAAAGATGTTTTGTACCACACACACACACAGGCGGACCAGAAGAAATGAGTCGCAGATGTGACATAAAGATTTTATTTTAATCATAAAGCTTCTTATGTGTCTGCCTTTTAGCAGACTGAACAGTGGTTTCATGTGAGGGTTATAGGTACACTACCGTTTAAATGTTTAAGGTCAGTAAGACATTTTTTTTGTTTTTTTTTTTAAAGAAATTAATACTTTTATTCAGGAGAGATGCATTAAATTGATCTAAACAGTAAAGTTACACTACAGTAAAGATTTTTTGTTGCAAATATTTGAAATAGAAATTAAATGCTGTTCTTTTGAACTTTCTGTTCACCAAAGAATCCTGAAATAAATGTATTTAAGAAAATATTTCTTGTTTCTGAAGGATCATGTGACACTAAAGACTAAGAATAAATTACATTTTAAAATATATTAACATAGAAAATTGTTGATTCAGATTGTAATGTTTTTGTAAAAATATTTGTTAAATTACTATGTACTTAATATGTAATTGCTGTTTTTGATCAAAGAAATGCAGCCTTGTTGAGCATAGCAGACTTAAACATTTATAAAATCTTACTAACCCCTAAACTATTGAACGGTATTGTACGTGTAAGAAAGAGGTTTGTTCTCATTGGAGAAAAACAAAGGCATAGTACGTGTGTGTGCGTGTCTGTTATGTCTGACTGGCTCATTCCTCTGGGTTATCAGTGAAGCATGCCGTTGTTATGTTCCATCTCAAGGTCTCCAGACATATTCCCGCTTATTTTAACTTGCCACAGGTGGAAAAATTCTTTATATAACAGTCTCATAAATCACAATGATATTACTGAAAACCAAGTCATCCAGAACTGCCTTTAGATACGCTAATGATCATCAGTAGCTCTCCTGTGTGTGTTGAGTCTCCAGTATTCACCATATGAATGTTTGGAAGCCATCTCCATTTGCACTCATGGCATTTATAGCAGATTTTCCACAGCCGTTCACAATTTCAGGTCGGAGTTATATGGATATCAAACAGAGTAAAGTTCTATTGCTCGGAGGTTGCTCTTTCAAATTTAATATGGAATTTAATGTAGATTTCAGTGCATCTTTTCAGTATCTAGGCCGATTTACATCAAGAACAATAACTACCTGTATAACAACAACTAGCATCCATGCCAATGGACAATAGCTTTCTTTTTTCTGTTTATTATAAGCTAAGCTCATGTCCTCTGCCATTTTAAATCAAGCTCTTCAAAATCAGGTGGATTCTAATTGTCAATGTTTTTATCATTCATCAACTTACAGTTATCATCCTTTCGGTGTGATCGGTGCCTTTCTTCTAAAATTCCTTACGAGAAATAAAACTAGACACAACTGAAACTGATGGCAAAAAGTATAGAGCTTTAAAATGTATGTCAAGAGTGTAACTTAGATCATTTGGGTTTGGGGCAATTTGTTGAGAAATGTTTGAGTGAACAACAAGTCTTTGAATCTTGGCAAATCTGAGCAAAGTTTGAGTCATTGTTGGGATATTCGAGATCCCACTGTGATTATTCACACATTGCAGTGAGTTGTTGGTATGAAATTTGCTGTGATAAAGAATTAAATTTAATGACAAATGTAGTTTGAATAATTGGACTAATGTCAATTTTCTCTCTCTCTCTCTCTCTCTCCCTCCCCCCCCCCTCCATGTATCTTCTTGGATTCTGAACTCTGTAGGTAAGTTAACGTGTGTGTGTGTGTGTGTGAAAAAGAGAGAGAGAAACAGAAGACAATTACTGAGAAATGAGAATGCAATAAATGGCATTCACAGGCTAAAAGCAATGCTCATTAATAATTGATAAATATATATATTAGAAAGGGTGACCAGGAGAGAAGGAAAGTAAAGATAAACTGGTAGAGCGAGAGAGATTTAGAGCTCTTCTTGTTAACAGGCTCCGTGGGTTTTTTCAGTAGTTCTGGGAGAGATGATTGTCAAGAGTGTTTCATTAATTTAATCCACCGTTGCACTCTGGGGATGGATACGCCAAAGCGATAATGTCTTCTCTTGCCCTTTGAGTTCACAGCTCTCATATCAGTCTTACCATTTTACATCTCTCAGTCTCTCTCTCTCACTCCTCACCATTCTTTTTCTCTTTTTAAGAATTTGACATTTGTGAGCCATAGTCCCATGAGCCTACATCTCCATTTAGTGAAGTTAGCAAACCTACACATCCTCTGTCTAATTCAATAAAGAGAGGTCAGAGGTCATCTGATCAATGATTAATGGGTATATGATTAGACAAGGATGGAACAGAGAAGAGGAGGATGATGGGAGAGAAAAGGAGTTTTATATAATCTCACTCCTGTTCCAAGTAGAGCACAAGTATCCGGAAATGAGAATGTAGTTTTAGCCAAGTGGCTTTCAGTATGTCATCCAAAGAGTAAAAGCAGAGGGAGGCAGAGAGAGAACGAGGGAGAGAGAGACACTCACACAAAGTAGAGGATTTTGGGTAAGGGAGAAGTGATTTTTGGATTCTGATCTTGAAGCTGAGTCATCACTAAACCATCTGCTATCTGTGTGTGCACATTTGTGAAACGCTCTCATCATTGATTTTAAGATGGTGGGCAGAACACATGCAGGTTAATATTTAACACTGACAGCGGAAATGATTAGAAACCCCACAAGCACTTTTTACCTCCGATTTATGATGTGTTCAACCCTTCAATTAAATTGATGGAACAAAGCTGAGACAAACATTGTGCGTTTCTGATTAAACATCATGTGCTCTGTCTGAAAATAGATGTTTAGTGGTTTTTAGTGGAAAAACTAAATGTTTAGTGGTTGTTGATGCTCTTTGGATGATCTTAAAGGGGATTATGCCCCATTTTACAATTTAAGTCTCTTGTTGTCCCCAGAGTGTGTATGTGAAGTTTTAGCTCAAAATACCCAACAGATAATTTTTTTTATAGCATGTTAAAATTGCCACTTTTTGTGGTTGTCCAAAAACGTGCCGTTTCATTGTGGGCCCTTTAAATGCAAATGAGCTGCTGTGCTCAGCCTAAGAGGGCGGAGCTTCACGAGCTGATTCTCCGGTGACAGGATTCAGTCAGGACGCACTATAATGTCAGAAACTGCAAATATATGCTGCATTGAGATAGAACAGGTATAGTTTAGTTCAATTACGGTTATAACTTATATTGTCTTCTTGTTTTTATCCACTATATTAGTACAAGACTGTTGTACTGTCCGAATGATGGCCAAAACTTTACAGATGAGTTTTGACGTTTATTGTACTTCACACAAAATATGAAGCGTCCATTTTCATTCTAGAAAATCACTGTAAGAGCTTAATAAAACACAGTGCAAGTGTGCATTAAAATATTATCCATAAACACTCTCTCTCTCGCATTATTATCAACATACACAGTGAAGTTCACAGAAACACTCGTTACAACTAACAGTAAACAAATATATAAAGACATTATGCCTTTTTGGGTGGTGCTTAATAAACTGGTAAACTTTATTTCCGTAAATCAACTCCGATTTATGTAATAAAGTGCTCTCACCTTCATTACTGCTGTATCCAGTATTACTCTGGAGGCTGTAAGCTGGATCATGAACAGTTTACTGATCTGTCCTTGAGTAACACATTTTTAGTGGCGGACTGTACAACTGGCTGTGAACTCGCTCAGGGCGGTTCTATGTTAAAACGGCAGTGTCTGTCAACATTTGTGGGCGGGGCCTGTGGCTTTTGTGACGTCGCACTGCCAGGGATCTGGAAACGGCTTGTTCTGAGACACTGCTTATGATTTGTGGGGATTAAAAAAAAAAAAAAAAGGAGTGGTTGGATTTTTATCATTATAGGGTGGTTGTGTACACACACTGCCAAAACACATTTATGTCAAAACACCATACAAAAGTGAATTTTGCATAATAGGTCCCCTTTAGGTCATAGTGGGGAACATAGTCATTGAGCTTGAAACTAATTTGTAGAGTTCATGCAGCTTGAATGCTTGCAAAAGGGGAACAAACTGAATTTTTAACTTTTCTATATTGTGGTGATATAGAACTTAATTCATTATAAGATACATTATACATATATTTTATTTTAAGGTTCAAATTTCACTTTGCCTATTAGCTTGCATATTACTAGGATATTGGCTGTTTATTAGTACTTTTAAAGCACATATTAATGCCTTATTCTGCATGACCTTATTCTACATCCCTTTATTCTACCCAAAACCTAAACCTTAAATGTTACAAAAACTACCTTACTATTAATAAGCAGTAAATTAGGAGTTTGAGGCAAAAGTTGTAGTAAATACTAGTGAATGTGTTCTACATACTGAAGTGTTGCCTATATTTCTAATCTTTTACATTATGTAAATGTATTATATTAGAAAAGTATTTAATAGAAGCATTTTCAGGCGTGGTTTCAGATGTTTGTACCTCACTGTATATTTGCATTTGGCAGCATGCTTTCTATCACTTTTGTCTTTTCATATCCAGTTCTTATGTGGTAAATCGCACAATGATAATCCTCAATCGAATATATATCCAGCGCTCTCGGCACTGGGGGGGAGAGGATGACTTTATAAGAGCTGCAGGATGAAAGCATGTCTTTTAGACTTTCATGAGAGATTATGCGCCACAAACAGCTCATAGTGATTTTAAATGACGAGGCTCAGAAAGCCAATTTTTGAAATGTTCACTTCTCGGTGGGTGAGATGCATGTGATATCATGACTGTCCTTTCTTTTTTTTTTTACATACATATTTGACATACACACTACCAGGCAAACATTTGAACACACTTGACTGAGTTTATTTCTGTTTCTTATGACACGAAAAATAAACAAATCAAAATAAACAAGGAAAATTGTGCTAAACTTTAGCACAACTATGTTCTAAATAGTTACTACAATGTAATAGATGTACAATACAATGTAATGGAATAATTACAATGGAATAATGGAAGTATAGGAATTATGAAGAATTATGTATTTACTCTGTATTTATTTATTTTATTTATTATTTTTTGTGTGTGTGTATCCAAAACCTTTGAGTGGTAGTGTAAGTAAGAATACATATTTACCATTCTCAGTTCTGTATTGGCCTACTTTTATCAAGAAGTAGAATTATGCATATTGAGATTCAGCTTCTTGTTTTCTCTCCCTTCCCTTGACATTTCTGTTTTTCTAAATGAAATTGCAAGCATTGTTTAAGAAACTGTCAATGAGCATGAAGCTAAATGTTTAGTGACTGCTACAGTAGCAGTTTACATTGATGATTGGAGAAACATTGGAACGTTGGAAAGCTGAATCCATGGCAACAGCCCTTTGAACTACGAACTCACCCCTTTGAGGAAGACGTGTAGATTGACATGCATGGATCGCTCCATCTGCTGTGTGATCATATCCCATTTTTCTCTTTGAAAATCATCTGTCAGTCCACTCCACCATCTGTATTTAACAGAAAAATGGAAACAGACTGGCAGGTAATAGACACACAAACAGACAGGCAGACACGTGTTCAAGACTGACTGAAGATTGTGTTTGCCGTTTCCAGCATTTAGTAAGATTAAAAGCCAATGGCACAGTCTTAAGTACCAAGAACGGCTTTAAAACTGACCTTGTGGCCTAATGACACACTGTGCTTATGGATACAGCTTTAATACCAGTGTCCTAATCAGGTCACAGAAAGGCCAGCACTTGGACTGTTTGTGCTGGATATGCGTCCAGAATTACATAGTACTGAGGGGATTCATGCATTACAGATTCTTATAATTTGCATTAGATTAATAATGTGATAGTACCACAAGTCCAATAGTCATTATCGCAGTCAGGATCTAAACACATTTTCAGTGTTTTCATTGGCTTACTGACCTAGAGCTGAATTGAAGTAGATCGTATAGCTTTGATTAATATTTTTGGCGATGTACCACAAGCATTATACTACAGTTTGTTTTTTGATTCATTGGAGAAACATTAGAAACATAAAAACACATATGTTTTGGACATATGATCATAATACCAATGTTCTGTGGACATGTGTCATGAAAATACCACATTTTTGGATTTTTGTATAATGATAAAACTATGTTTTCGGACATAATACTATTGTTGTTTGGCATGCGTGTACCACAATAATATTATGTTTTTAAAATTTACCATGGTTATACTTTGCTTTTTGGAAAGGTGTACCCTGGCAATACCATGTTTTTGGACATGTTTTCATAATACCATTGTTGACTGGACATGTAACATGATCATACCACTTTTTTGTATCAATGGTTACCGTGGTACAATGATTTGTGGACATGTACCATGGAAATATTATGTTTTTAGAGACATAATACCATTTTTTACATATACCTTTTTTTTCTTTTTCTTTCTTTTTTTTTTTTGGAGCATGTACCATAATGATGCCATTCTATTCTTTGAACTACCTTGGAGTACCATGGTATATGAAAATGGCAGTCATGTTCAATGATGTTAGCATCTGATCAGAGTACCCTTGTACTCTCACAGTACTTAAGGATTACTCATTCTGACTTTTAAATGAGTGCAACTAAGAGCATGGTAGTTGAGTTACTTGCAGTCATAATAAAAAATATCAGCTAAAGTGTTCAAACTGAATAGCAGGTAGTTTTTGTACAAAAGATGTACAATGCTTGGTGAATTCACTCTAGATGCTTCTAACCTAAGAAGAAAAAAAAAAAAACCTTGATAATCTGCAAAGATTATCACTCTGTACTTGACGAATTATCAAGACCGTGCTAGTTTTTGCTGTTCAATTGCTTTAAGTTGAGCTTTGGTTCCACTCTTCTCTGTAATCCTCTTGAGCAGGAGCGAATTTAGGGCAAGTGCGATTAGTGACGGCCCCACGCTCTTATCATGTTCTCTAAACAGACAAGTATGGAGAGAAATAAGACAAAACTGAAATATAAAGCAAGGATAATCAACTAGGAGCATGTGTACCGCACAAGGTGCTAAAACAGGTTTCAAGGGGTATTTGGAGAGATTTCGGTTTGCATTATTAAATTTATTAATAACAACTTTTAAAATATTAGGACAAATAGTTGTAGTCAAAAGATTATATTAACATTTTTCAGTTTCAGGAAAGCTACACTATAAAAAAACGCTGGGTTAAAAACAAACCAAGCTGGGTTGAAAATGGACAATTGGGTTAAATGTTTGGTCAGTGTGCTGGGCAGTTTTATTTAACCCCACAATTGTTTAAAAATTACCACATGGCTGACTTCAAATGAACCCAAAATAGGTTGGAAATTAAAAATCAGACACATAATTACTATAGAGGCAACAATAATCATCAAAAGGTGAACATTTATTAATACGCAATTTGATAAATGTTTAATTTTTATTCTGTAAACCTATTCATAAATGTTAATTTATTAAACATATTAATAAATGTTAATTTCCAACATACTTTGGGTTCATTTTAAGCAAGCAATACAGTAATTTTTAAACAATAGTTGAGTTAAATAAAACTACCCAGCAGGTTGGGCAAACATTTGAGCCAACCGCTGTGTTAAAACAAACCAATTACTAGGTTTGTCCCTTTTCAAACCAGCTTGGGTTGTTTTTAACCCAGCATCTTTTTTAGAGCGTACTCAGCAAGTTTGTTTTTCACCTGCACTGTTTTAGTGTAAAAGTGAATCATTGTAATTATGGCATTTTAAGAATAATGATAATCTAAATTATATATGCACTATAATATATTTTCAAATAAATATATGTTTCTGGTTTGGTTTTGATGAAGGGGTCCTAACTGATATGATTGTGGGTGTACATTAGACAAATAGGTCAGGAATCACTGAGATAGTGACACAACTCCTTCCTCAAAAATACTTGTCCACTTGTCAAAATACTGTCAGTCCTGCTCTAGTCCCGTTTCTCCCCATGTCTAAAGTCTTGTAATCTCACCTCTCTGGAGGAGCTCTGTTGAAGGCGCTTTGAAAGAGCTTCACTCAAAGCCAAAGCGCTGAGCTTTTGAAGACTCCAGCACTAAGCCAAAGAAAGCACAGAGTTGATCTTAGCTTTAGCATAGATTAGTGTTTAGTGTGGGTTTAGTGGCTACTGTTAGTGTAATGTGAAAATACTTACTGAGAACATCTCTGTGAAAATGTATCTGACCGTATCAGTTTACAATGGACGATACCCACTGATTGCACTTAATGTTTGTGAGAGAGCAATATTAATGTTGGCAATAACATATCCATGCGTATTTGTAGAATGTGGTAAATGACAAGAAGCCAGATGGTTTAAAAGTGAATTAGTTAATTTCTCCAGCACTAGCTGCACCAAATGCTATTGCAGAAATAATGATTCCAAACACTGTGTTGATCTCATTCTTATGTACTAGAGCACATACTGTATGCATATATATATATATATATATATATATATATATATATATATATATATATATATATATATATATATAATGTATGTGTGTGTGTGTATTTATTTATATATATATATATATATATATATATATATATATATATATATATATATATCTCCTGCTCTATCATTGCTGTGCTTTTGACATACCTTAGATTATTCCCAGGACTCTGTCTTTGCAATTAGTGTACTAGATATTACTTTAAATGAAATAAAGCTAATTGACAACAAACTACATAAAAATAGAGTGATTAGTGAAATGTTACAAATAACTAGTCCATTGGAAGCATTTGAAGAATGGAAGGATCTCTAGAAGACAATGCAACCTTTTTAGGCCCAGTAGGACAAGTACACATGGGTTGTGCCTGCTTTTCTCTGCCACTGTCACACGCACACACGCTCTGTTGTGAACAGGATGTTGATCAGTGACTGACCTCTACCATCAATCACCAAACACACAATGCACTTCAGTGTAACAATACGAGCAGTTAGCTAATGTCAAATACATACACACACACATACAGAGCAATGGACAATACTCTCTATTAAAGGGTTAGTTCTCCCAAAAATGAAAATTCTGTTATTAATTACTAATTTCGTTCCAAACCTGTAAGACTTTCGTTCCTCTTCATCTTTATCTTTTTAATGAAAATTCAGAGCTTTTGACAGCCTACACAACTACAACTTTCAAGCTCCATAAAGGTAGTAAAACATCATTAAAGTACTCCATGTGGCTCCAGTGGTTTAACCTCAGTTTTATGAGGCGATGCGGGTGCTTTGTTTACACAAAAAAACATAATTTGCCACCTTATCTACAAAATAATATCATCAGTATAATATTACAAAATATTAATCTCCAATGCGTTCACGAGAGCACCACAACACGTGTTGTATTTACACAAGAGCAGACGTTGTTGCGTGAACTCACGTCGGAAATTAACATTTTGTAAGTAAAGTGGTGAATTGTTTTTTTGCGGAGACAAAGCACTTCTGTCGCTTCACAAAATTGAGGTTAAACCACTGGAGTCACATGGATTACTTTAATAATGTCTTTACTACCTTTCTGGGGCTTGAAAGTGGTAGTTGCGTAGGCTGTCAATGGAAGGGCAGAAAGCTTCAAGATTTAATTAACCCTTAAATGCATTAATGTTTTGCCAATCATTCTTACATATTCGGGTCTTTAGTGACCTGGATCTATATCTAAGACGGATGGATCTCCACCTGTTGTGATAATATAAAACTCCCCTAATATTAGAATAACCATTACAGGTGAGTTGCGCATATTCCGTCATCAAAGATTCGGTTATTGTTGTGTCGAAAAAAAAATTATGTACACTGATACACACCTCGGGTCATTAGGCACCCTATACAATTTTTACAAAAGAAAAAAAATTAAAAAATAATGCATTTTATTTAATGGCGTCTTTCATAACACCCAAGGTCACCTCACAAGCAAGCAAAGATAAAAAATAAATAAATAAATACTGATCACTACACAAGACAAAACACACAGCGAACACTCCGCAGATACAGATAAAGTGCAGTAAAGACTAAAACATAAAGATAAAACATATTATAAAAAAGCCTGTATAAAAAGATATGTTTCAAAAGTCAGCAGCCAATCGCTATTGCAAACATCAAGGGGAAGGGAACTGAATAGGAAAATAGGCTCTCTTTTATAATTTTATGATTTTTTTTCTTGTTATATTCTTTATAATGAATTGATTAAGGAATACTAATAAGTTTGATGTCTAACTTTGAAAAATAAATGAGGAGGAGGGTAGTAAATGACGTCCTGGGTCGCTAAAGACCCGAGGTATGCATTTAAGGGTTAAAAAGATCTTCATTTGTGTTCCAAAGATAAACAGAAGTCTTACAGGTTTGGAATGACATGAGGATGAGTAATTAATGACAGGATTTTAATTTTTTTTGTGAACCTACCCTTTAAGATAAATGTATCTGTTTGTTGCATAAATCTTGTGTGTATGTGTGTATCTGATATCAGCCAGATCAACTTGTGAGTGTGATGAGAATTTTGGGCTCTTTTTAGTGAGCCAGATCATTTGGCTCAGCTCAGCAATAAGAATCGTCTCTCTTGGCACCCAAACGGCTCTTCATTTACTACCACTTCTGTCTTTTGTAATTCAGCTGAATTTAATAATGGTTTGATCTATGAATGATATATGTGCACGTGTTACTTAAATTATTTAATGCAATTATTCTAAACCTTATAAAAACCTTATTAAATGATGTAAAAGCTACACAAAACTATTCCATACAAATGTGCATGTGCCTGTTTTTGACATAGTTATTATTTTGGAGGTAAAATGTAAAAGATCTTCAACTGGAAAATGGTTCATACAGACCCTAAACAATCTATTTTTCATTACAAAAAAAAAGGTTAGAATAAAGGATTAGGTTAGGGTTAGTTCTTGTGCTAATTACAATTAACATAACAATAGAATACAATATAATATGACCTTCCATTGTCAAACTGTGCAGCAGACACACCAGCAGCCATACTGTATGTGCAGCTGGTGAACGTCTATCCGCCAGCTGTGTTCTGTTGTTGTGAGTGCGCTGTGTATGTGGGTGGGTTGTAAGAGCAGGTTTGTCAGAGACATGAACCATTCTGTATAGAGTGACTGATGAGAACTAGAGAAAGGACGGATGAAAGATGATAAGATAATTACTGTATGAACAGCGCACACTGTAATGTTATGTCCTCCATGGATTACAGATCAGTATTAAGCTGATTGGTCAAAATATAAACTTTAAACGAAACAAAACAAAGATACACACCCTAGAAGAAACTACCATATATATTGTCCAGCCCTAGTTGGAACTACAGAATGCTCAAGGTTATTGTTCTCCTTGACACAGCTGTGAGTTTTTTTTTTCTGTACAGCTGTTGAGCTTATTTATCACAGACTCTCAGGTGACTTGAGTGTTTGCAGTTTACTTCCTTCCTTTCTCTATTTGTTAATGTGGAGCCAGAGAAATTCAATCAGTGGAGCTGTTAAATGTTAGGGTTATAAACAGACTCTCACTACACTCAAAACAGTGCAGTCGAGTCAAATTAACCCTGAATTTTTTTTACAGTCTTCCCTCCAGGCCACCTGTCATTACAGATTATGTCAAATAGACCCTTGTGTGTGGTCAAGTCAGGCCTCATTTGGAGGTTTTTCTCTTCCTAGCTCATTTAGTATAACAAGTCAGTATCACGGGTTAAACAGACTGATAAAATGTATCCCGAATACACTGTAAATCACTTGGAATGAAAGAATCAGAGGGAGAAACCCTCTATTTATTAAATAAATAAAAAGTTTTATTCAGCAGTGATGCATTAAATTGATAATAAGTGATTTATAATGTTTCAAATTATAGTGTATTATATCAAAATTATAAAACTGTTAGTTCCTGTCCTTGATTCTGATTGGTCAATAGCTGTGTTTTATTCACGATAAAACACGGCTATGACCGCTTCACCCAACGGTTCTGTGTATCACTACACAACACCCTTAGCAACCACTCTTAGCAACTGTTTGTAAACTGTAAACTGTTTGTTCTCAATTTATATTGTTCATTTAAGCTTACTGTATTATGTAGAAGAGTATTGTGAGAAAGACATCGATTGAGCGAGTTTATTACCTGCATTAAGATTTTGCATTTTCCTTCAGGTCAGTCCTATGTTCATAATAAAAAATCTGTTTAAATGTCTGATGTATTATCAGCAGCCATATCACCCTGTAGCCCAAGAGTGGTTGCCCACTGAAGCTAAGCAGGGCTGAGCCTAGTTAGTACCTGGATGGTAGATGACCTGGAAAAACTAGGTTGCTGCTGGAAGAGGTGTTAGTGAGGCCAGCAGGAGGTGCTCACCCTGTGGTCTGTGTGGGTCATAACACCCAAGTATAGTGATGGGGACACTATACTGTCAAAAAGCACCGTCCTTCGGATGAGACGTTAAACCGAGGTCCTGACTCTCTGTGGTCGTTGAAAATCCCAGGATGTCCTTCGAAAAGAGTAGGGGTGTAACCCCGACATCCGGGCCAAATTTGCCCATTGGCCTCTGTCAATCATGGCCTCCTAATCATCCCTATATACTGATTGGCTTCATCACTCTGTCTCCTCTCCACCAATCAGATGGTGTGTGGTGGGTGTTCTGGCGCAGTATGGCTGCCGTCGCATGGCTGGATGCTGCACATTGGTGGTGGTTGAGGAGATTCCCCCTTCCATATGTAAAGCGCTTTGAGTACCCAGAAAAGCTAAATGTAAGAAATTACTATCCTGTCCTTTTAACAGTTTTCCCGTGACTGACAGCGCTAGTCAAAGCATTTGTCAGTTGCATTTGTTCTGTGTTCACAACAATTCAGTTTTTTCAATGTAAAAGTCTTTGCTGCTGACTGACACACTCATAAAGACAGTCTTTGCTGCCATCTAATGGCATAATAATGTAACCTCTGTTGCTGTTCAAGGTCAGGGACTATTTTTTCCGGCGGAAGGAAGGCTTTTAAAGAGAGTTTACTTTATAAAAAGTTGCACTGATACATATTTTTGGCTTTAATATTTGTATTGTGTGGTAACCGTTTTATAAAAGCAATAAGGTGAATAAGTCACTGCTAAAGAGCATTGCTTCGCGTCGTGCCTAACAACGCCCTTCAGCCGTGACTTATTCGCGATACAGCACTAGCCCAGGGGCGCAAATTTCATCTGACAGTTGGGGGGGGACAATAAACATAAAATTTCTCAAGAGCAATTTTTGAAGGGGACACAAATAATACAGCCAAAATTTTAATACAATTTTACTTATAATGATATATGTAACGTTACACAGAAGAAAACCTTACTACTATTATTAGTGTAGCATGGAGACTGTGCCATTATGCTCAATGTTTCTCTTGGTTCAATGAAAAAACTGACTAAATTGACCAAAATATTCTTCTTCAAAACCATTTATTTATTGCAATATTTTTTAAGTTGTTTACAACCAAGTCACCAAAATATGATGAATACACATTGAGCAAAACCCAGCACGCAACAGTAAATCTATTAGTTCACACATATGCTTATCACAATGTTAGTTGTTGTTGGTGTGGATGACTTACTATCCAACAAGATATGGTAAACAAGCTAGGTAACATTATAATCGCTAACATAGCGGACTCACGGAAAAATTATTAATTATATTGTTTTAGGGGGACAGCGCTCAGATGACCCCCGCCACAGCGATTTACGCCCCTGCACTAGCCTCTCGTACCTTATTGCTTACTTATAAAAAAAAATATACATTTATAACATTACAAAATATTTCTATTTCAAATTTTTAATGCAGCACAGTGGGTTTCCACATTGATAATAATATTAATACATTTCTTGAGCAGCATGTGACACTGAAGACTAGTGTCACAATGACTGCTGAAAATTTTGCTTTGCCATCACAGGAATAAATTACATTTTAAAAAATATTAAAATAGAAATTATTATTTTAAATTGTAATAATATTTCACAATATTACTGTTTCTGTATTTTTGATCAAATAATGTGTTGATAAGCATTTTATCATAGTTTTCTTTCAAAAACATTAAAAAATCTTACCAATCCAAACTTTTGAATTGAATTGTATTTTATATCAGAAAATATTAAAGACTAGATGAAATGTTGCTTAGTAAGTCACAATTCAGTTTGTCTTTGTTGTAACAACGTTCAAAACCTTCTGTAAATGGTTGCAGTGAACTACACAATCGATTTACATTCTATAGTTGTTGACAGGTGAGAAGTAACAATAATGTGATCTGACATTAAGGGAGAGAGACTGATAGTGAGATAAAGTGAGTGTACATACACAACCCACTACCAGACTGTTGTCATATAACCTGTCCACAACAATCACACTCAAAGTCCCTATAGTAGAGAAGCAAGTTCACACATACACACACTTAGTCACATAAACCCAACGCTCTGTTGTGATGCGCAATGAAATAAAAGCCTTGTAGTACTTTTAAACATGAGCTGTAGGAATAAATCTCCAATTTAACCCCAGGAAGAGATTGATATGTGTTTGTTACCTGAGTGAATAAATACAAAGACAAAATTTCCTGTGACTCATAGGTGTCAGTTGCATCATTGTTGTCTAAGGAAATCCATGATCAATGATGTAATCAAATACAAGGCCTTTTGTAATGATGCTTGAGAGATGATACCTTAAAGCTCATATTCAAAAGCAAAACTGTTTTTATAGGCTCCATTACCTGAGATAACTTGAAATTTGTTTTTTTCTGTAAGAGACCGAGGAAGTGTTTCTTATGTTTAATTGATGCGCATCTGTTCTATTTCAAACACATGTATTAAACGTGAATGTTTCCATTTTAGATCTAGACTAGTGTGTGAAGTGCAATATTACTTTCTTCACCGTCTCAGTGTTTTAAAGGATGAGCTAATCAAAGGTTCTCACTGATGAATCAGAACTAGATGATCCATTACCCATGGTGACATCACTTCTGGTGTGCTGTCCCTTTGTAATATAAGTCACACCACAGTTTTGATTTCAAATTTATTGTATTCGTTTTGCAAGAAGTATACCTCCCTTTTCTCCCCCATCCATCTCTTTTCCTCTCCCTGACTCTTTGAATTTGCTTTATCAATTCAGCCAGTCAGCTGCATCTATACAGTCCCCACAGTAACCATGAAGTGATCACAAGGAATAAATCGTAAATCATGGCTTCAGCGTTTTATTTTCTCTGTTACTCCTGACACAGCAGATAAGCCTCAGAAAATTCCCAATGGGGAAACCACACTAGGCATGGTCATTTCGGATGAGTTAAGGTTGAAGGGCTAATGGAAAATTAGACCAGAGTATTAGTAATCAGTGTTTGTGTGAGCAATGCAGGGGTTTTCCTTGGCACATAGAGTTTCGATCATATGTGTATGTGGAAATTTTAATAATTATTTACATTGATTAGAATGTCTACATTGATTATTTATTAATTGGTGAAGAAGCAGAGGATAACAACTGCTTCACAACCAGTTTGAAAGTACCTTTAGATATGTTTATTGGAGTTTTGAAAAAAATAAAGGTATTAGTGCTGTTAAAAGTACCAACAAGTCGGTACTGAATTTAAAAAAAAATGTGACACTTTGAGCACTGTTGACCGGATTTCGTAAAACCCCTGATTGGCCATTGTGTTCATATGATCAATAGATATGTCTGTGATTGGCTACAACGGGAGCACGGGAACGTTTGAAAGCACATGGAAGTGTTTGAATTTGAACGTGTTTTGAAAGCAGGAACGGAAGCGTTTGAAAGCAGGCATCTATCTATTTTTATTTATTTATTGTTTTTGAAATTAATGTTTTAATATTTTTATTTTTATTTATTTGATGCAACTTCAATGTTTGTGTATAAAAAAGAGAGCTTTAAAAACAACAAACTGCATTGCTAATTTGTTTAGCTTCACTCTGTTCTCTTGCAGCATTTCTCACTGTGATTGACCGATTCAGTCTGAGAGTACATTATTCAGCAGTAGTGAATCCCCCCTAAAATGGCAATTCCCAAAATCCCTCAGCAGCCAGAGCCAATCAGAGAGCGTTTATGCAGCCCACTCAACACTGTGTGGCCGTACAACGTGGCAGAGAAAGGGAATGATAAAAATCAATATGATTTTAGGAGTTTGGGCATGACAAGGCAGCAAAGGAGAAAGAAAATATTTTACAGATCAGTATGAGGAGAGACCAAACTCACTCTTGCCCTCTTCTCCCCCCCTTTTACCCCTTCTCTCTCATTCGTCATTCATGATTAATGTGCTGAGACTGAATGAATGATTAATGATGGGAGGTTGGCTTTGGCTGCTGTATCAGCCTATGACATTGCGGCACTGGAGCCTTAGTGACAAGATCCATTGCTTTGTATTTTACCATTTCAACTTGCCTGTGGCCTGCAAGACAATTTTGAACATTTGTTCTTGCATCAATTCTTGCTGGGCATTTCTAAATGTGTCTTCTCTGTCTGTCTCAGTCAATCTCTCCCTCACACATACATACTCCCTCACAGATGAGTGGTCAGACATACAGTTGTAAGAGATTGGCATATGGTTTGGGGGATCAGGGGCAGATGGTATAGCTCTAGGAACCAACACCACATCGGTATGCGCAGCAGGGGGGGTGAGCATTTCTGGAAGGACCTGGAGGGAGAGGATAGAGTGCGACACAATGACATTTAGCAGGACCTTGCCTGAAGCAAGTGTCTTTGTCTGTTTCCATCTACTGCCTCCATCATTCGCTTTCCGCTTTTCTGTGTCACTCATTGGGAATGACAGCTAGAAATGATGGAAGAGGGTGGGGTTTGTTTTTGGCAAGGTTGTGAGGCAGTGAGAGAGAGAGTTGGATGGAGAAGGAGACAATGAGAAGAATATTGAGATTATTTAATAAAGGCATTTTTTTTTATTTTATTTAAAGTTGCAAAAGTATTATGTTATTACATACATAATATAATAATAATAATAATATTATTATTATAAAAATGAATGATGAATGTTTATTGTGATAATTATAATAACAATAAATAAAAATGTATTATTATTATTATTATTATTGATAGCAATAATAACAATAATGAAATCTATAATAAGTACTGCTGTTATTATTGTTGGTATTATTATTATTATTATTATTATTATTTATGACAATAAACATATAATTCATTTGATGTGCAGTCACATGTACATATATTAAACTTGATTTGTCCAATCAGATTTTAGAGCCATAACCATTTTATACACAAGATTTTTGGTGCCACGTTTTGAAATTGTCTTGAATCGGTTTGTTTTATTCCATTTAGATAAACTCTTCTTGTTCTATACAAATTATTTAAAGAGTTAATTCACAAAAAAATTAAATTATCCCATAATTTACTCACCCTCAAGCCGCCCTAGGTGTATATGACTTTCTTCTTTCAGCCAAACACAATCAGTTATATTAAAAAATATTCTGGCTCTTGCAAGCTTTATAATGGGAGTAAATAGTAACCGATATTTTGAAGCCCAAAAAACGCATCCATCCATCATAAAAGTAATCCATATGGCTCCAGGAGGTTAAAAAAGGCCTTCTGAAGCAAAGCAATGCGTTTTTACAAGAAAAATATCCATATTTATAACTTTGTAAACTAAAATCACTGGCTTCCGTACGCCAGTCGATTCCGGCGGAAAAGTGAAGTTTGACCCGACACATGATGTGTTGACGAACCCGGAAACGCAGAGGACGCAAAACACCGGTCACGAATTAGAAGTCTAATGCTGCCTTCACGTACTATCGGAAATTTGATAATTTCCACTTCTGAAGTCGTGATTATGAGCTCATCGCATTCAAAATGGGAGGGCGTGTCCATGTGCAATTTTTTACCTAGGAAACTCGTATTTATGATAATTTCGAGAGCATGTGAAGGCAGCATTAAATGAGAACTTTTAAAGAGAAATGTTGGCGGAACATGAGTTTGTTGCCCAGCCCTGATTGTTTGAACCGTGAGCGGCGTCTACTCTCACCTTAGCCTACGCTACTTATCTCCTACATCCTACATCATACGTCAGAACACGTGGACGTACGTTACCGGAAGCTAGTGATTATAGTCTATAAAGTTATAAATATGGATATTTTTCTTACAAAAACACATCGCTTTGCTTCAGAAGGCCTTTATTAACCCCCTGGAGCCGTATGGATTACTTTTATGATAGATGGATGTGCTTTTTTGGGCTTCAAAATCGCAGTTACTATTCACTCCCATTATAAAGCTTGGAAGTGCCAGAATATATATATATATATATATATATATATATATAACTCCGATTGTGGTTGACTGTAAGAAGAAAGTCATATACACCTAGGACGGCTTGAGGGTGAGTAAATTATGGGATCATTTTTATTTTTGGGTGAACTAACCCTTTAAGAATTAAAGTGACTAAAGTTACAGTCCCTGGCAACTTTGGCAGAGTAATAATTGGCATCTGGGTGCTGCATGGGATTATGCATACACAGCAACTGGTGAACATATGTTTCATAACTGTAACTATATTGTGTATTTTAGCACACTTTAAGACTATAGTGTAATTAAACTAGAACCAATCAGCATCTAGGATTAGGCCTATGTGTGGATTGTGTTTTGTAAACTGTAGAAAACATGTTCATATTTATTTGCCTTGTTTGCATTTCAACAGTTTCACGTGAGCCATTCGTCTTTGAAAAGTACAGCAGGTTTTTTTTTCTCTGGCTGTCAACCAAACACAGATAATCCATTCTGTGAATTCATTTGAGAATAATCATACACTTATCAAACTGTGTATGTTAGTCTGAACTCAAACTGATTTTGAAGTTGAACAGCAGGTGTGGTGACTGATTGCAAAGAAAATAATGAGGCTTTCTTCTGGCATCATCGCATAGCACAAGATATTTTGCATTTCTGTCTGCAGAAGGACTTAAAAATATAATAATACTGAGGGTTTTACAGTTGCATTTCATATAAAAATGTCTGCTTGTGAGTATGTCTCTCACATATGTTCGTTAGGTAAAGTGGTTCAGTTTGTTCAGTGTTCTTCTATCTCAGGTCTGGTCTGTGTGTATCCATGTACTATCAATCACACATGCTGGTGTTCTATAGAGTATTAGTGAGGTATTATAACAGGACACATTTGGCTTGGCAGCTGTCAGATATTAGCTTTAGAAGGAGGTGATTATCTTGCTGTATTAAAGGCTGTTCATCACCTCTTAAGAAGATAAATGTGGGCGCTTGTTTGATATGATAGGATATAATATTAGAAGCCTAACGTTTAAAGAATTTCAAGAGAAATGCAGGTAATCAAACAACTAGTAATGCTAAAGCAAACACCTAAGCAACCACTGGATCTTCGGGCACATTACCAAAACGTGAATCTTATCGTTTCCAATGAAAAAGAGATGGTGTGCGAATCTTCTTGTCTGCCTATACAGATGTGTTAATATTCCGTTCATTCAAATTCCAAAATGTATCTAAACAAATTTTTGTTTTGGTGTGAATAGGGATTGTTTTTAGTGTGGGAAAGAATTTTGTCCAAAGATGTCTATCCAGGCCAGAATTACAAAGATTATGAGAAGAAGAAATGGAGGATGATTGACTGAGATGAGAGTGGCAGAAGAGCGATTACAAGTGATTAATCTAATCACATGTGCTCAGATCCAGAGCCAATGGCTGCAGTCAGTACAAACAAGCACAAATATAAAGGCAAACAGATCCATACACGCATACAGTTCACCGATCACAGACAGCCTTTCTGTTTCACATCAAATCTGTGTTTAATGTTGTCTAATGAGTTCAGACATTAAACAGACGAGACACTAACAGTCTGAACTGCTCAGGAAATGAGCGTTCATTTAATACATAACATTTCTATTGGTTTCATGGCAAGAACAAACTCGTACAGATCAGACTTGTTTTTCTTAGTGTCACTAATGTACTGGATTCGTACCTCTGACACTCATATCACACTACAAGATGAGTGTGATCTGTCCTCTTTCCTCGACTTTTCTCTGATGTCCTCTTTCTTTCACTGTGTCTATATATATTTCTCTAATCTCTTAAATACACACTTGGTTATGATTAGGGTAATGGAGCAAATGAGTGTTTCACATTTTAAATAAAGAGGAACAGATTAAATGCAGTGCAGTGCAGATGCTGTATTAAATTTGCCCAGGGCATCAGATATAGCACATCTTAAACAGCATTAAAATTTCAGAGTCTCGACCCACATGCTAATATACATATCTGAACAGAATTACTCACCATGCTAAACAGACATTCATATTGTGTGTGCGTGTATGTAAAAGTTTGGCTATTCCTGTAAGAAAATATCCTCACAAATATAGTAACACAGACTTTTAAAGTGTCTTCAGTATTTGAAATCATATTTAGCTTTAAATTTGATCATACTAATAGGTTTGTGGATGGGTTAGTGTATAGGATGTGGCAAATATCATTATCCTAGAATGTGTCTGCATGAATGCAAGGAAGAAAGTGTCTATTTTTATTTTTAATATGTGTGACTTATATGAATTCATTTACTGAAACTTGCTGTAATAAATCTTTTGATATTTAATCCATGCTTTTCTTTCTTTTCTTTTTTTTTCTCAACAGTAATTTCTAAGCCGGATTCCCTTGAATTTAGGGACATATATAACTTCAGCACCTTTCTGTTGGACCCTGAGTCTGGGATGCTCTACGTTGGTGCGCGCGATGCAATCATTGCTGTGCATACTGCTAACCTATCAAACCTATCAAAGATGAAGTTGGTGAGCTCTCTTTTCTCTTGCAGTGAATGTCACAGCTTGACAATATTGCAAAACCCAACAGAAACATTCTGTTTGTACACAACCTATATATATATATATATATATATATATATATATATATATATATATATATATATATATATATATAAAATATATGTGTGTGTGTTTGTGTGTAATGTAATGATGGTTAAACTATGTACAGGGAGCCCTTTCTTGCACATTACTATAATATTAAAGGTTACAATTAACATTACTAACAGGTAAAGTAAATATAACAAATATACAAGCTAATATAGTACATATATTTAGTGAAATGCTCCCCTCTATAATTCTTTTCTGTAGTGGACTAATATGCTGTGGACACTAAATGACTTGCCTGAGGTAAATGTAATGCTATGTGAGATGTTATTCTCCAGCTGTTTTAT
Organism: Elopichthys bambusa; assembly: GCA_037101425.1. NCBI lineage: Eukaryota > Metazoa > Chordata > Actinopteri > Cypriniformes > Xenocyprididae > Elopichthys > Elopichthys bambusa. The sequence continues at coordinate 12,651,470 of CM074432.1, read as the reverse complement.
TGATGTCTTTCCGCGGTTGAAACACTGGTTGAGAGATTACGCATAAATATATCTATGCATAGATCATCTGTTCTTCTTCTTCTGCGCTTTTTCCTGTTGTGGGGGTTAACAAACAGCTTTGCATTTCCACGTGCACCCCCTTCTGGATCACCTGTGACCGACTGTATTCGTTGGTTGGGACTAATACATGTACTGTTACACCCTACAGGCTTGACATTTAACTTTTTTGCTCATCAGCCACTGTGGCTAGTAGTTTTCCAAAGTTACTAGCCAATTTTGACATTGACACCATGGGGAAAAACTGCGTTACAGATATTTTTAATATTATCTCATAATGGTATATTAGGCTTCTGTGATTTTAAAGGCCAAAGTATAGTTCACATTTTACATGCGAGGGTCAGTGTACAGTGTGCGTGACGCGAATTTTGTCATCAGAAAAGTATGCATGGACTGTACCTGCGCCGCCGGATTTTTGTAATGTGTGTACTTTGTATGTGCAGGTCGCACATGTGTATTTTTTGTTATTGCAGTAATTAGTTTATCCACAAGGTGGCAACCGTGCCCTGGGGCATCGGTTCACAAGGTACCCTCATTTGTGCAACTCTAACATGACAAAATACAAATATATTTACATGAGTTGTAACTCGTGGCAAGAGATTGCTCAAAACTGTGCATGTGTTGAACGCCTGTGTATGCGTACGAGTCAAGTGAAGTATACTTTGCAAGGCTGTGCATTCGACTTCGAACGAAGTATACCCAGGGCTTTAGACCTGACGCACGGATCTGTTATACTGTTACAGATGCGTTTTCTTTCTCAACTGTTTACGTTCACTTTAAACATAATTGACTGTGCTTATGTGAATACTCACCGAGACTGTGTATTTGACTGTTTAAGCATAATAAGCAGCAAAAAATGACTAAATTTAGTACCAAGAGGCGGCTTTATGTGCACGTACTTTGAGTGTTAGCACAAAATCTGTGGGAATGAGTAAATTTATGCGCAATACACACAACCCCAAATTCAAGTGCTGTAACATCAAAAGTATTCATATTGAAACTAGTGAGTGAGGGGAGGCGAGTTTGTGTGTCAACTCGCTGTTGGAGAGATGAGAGAGCGAGAAAGCACAGCTGGTATCATATAGGCTATCTATTATGCAGAAAATTAGTATTGGAAGTGTTTCAAATATTTCAGTATCGAAAAATTTATATTTTTGCCAACACTACATTGCACTTAGTTTATTTTTCAAAAACTAAATTGAAAAGACTACAATTGAAAAATGTATATATTATATATAAAATTCAAAGTAGCTAGTAGGACTGACTGCGTTACACACCACTGCTGAAATCCATCCGCATTTTAGCGGATTGACAGGTGTTAAATGGATGGTTCACCCAAAAATCATCATTTAGTCATCAAGCCATCATTTACTCACTGTCACGTTGTTCTAAATTTGTATGAGTTTCTTTTTCTGCTGAACACAAAAGAAGATATTTTAATTAATGTTGGTAATCAAACAGTTGACAGTAGCCATTGACTTCCATAGTAGGAAAAAAAAATTCTGTCTGGTTAGCAACATTCTTTAAAATATCTTCTTTTGTGTTCAACAGAAGAAAGAAATTCATACAGGTTTGGAACAACGTGACGGTGAGTGAGTGACAAAAATTTCATTTTTGGGTGAACTATCCCTTTAATTTCAAGCCCTGTATATATACCATAAATGCTGTTCATTGTTAGCTCTGCATTTACTAATTTTAAGAAATGTAATCTTATTGTCAAGTGTTACTATTTACGCTAATTGTAGGGGGGTGTTTGTTTAATTCAAATAAAAAAAATATATATATATATTAAAGTGGAATGATCAGCTAAATCATTACATAAAATGCTTTGTGCCAAATAACAATATCCAACTGCACACCAACATACTCACATATAGTCATAACAGACAGCCCAACAGGATTCAATATATAGCTTTTCATCAAGCTAAACTAGATGATCTCATCCCTGGTCGCTAGTGCAGCTCTCTAATCAAATTAACCCTCCGCGACGGCCATCCCTTTTCTCCCAGCAGTCACCTCTCACTGTCTCCTGTCATCAGAGTCAAAATTCATCACACACTGTAATGTAGCTTCACGTCCATTTACCCTCGAGCGCACAGAGTGTGTCAGAGCCCAGCGCATGCTTGCACCATACCTCCATCTACAGCAAAATTACTCGGTTAAGTGTCATGTAATATTAGATAGGCCTATAAGATTAAGGAGAGCTACTGTGGTGAGATCATAGCACTGAAATCATGATAACTTATTTCCTGTGCTAAAAAGGAATGATCTTGTCCTTAGGCAAAGAGTTTTTAGATTTTTGTGAGTAGAATTTCTCTTTAAAATATTTTTAAGCTTATTGAGAACAAACACATTGATTTTAACCTAATTTCTATGTGAAGGGTAATGTACAGACAGTCAGTCAGTTGGTAAAATAAAAACTAAATAACTCCCTAAATAAACCCAGACAAGGTGGTCAGGTACTGTATCTTAGGTACTGTATCTTAAGCCCTGTTTACACCTGGTTTTAAGATGCATTTTGGTTGATCGGATCACAAGTGGACGACGCTAAATATAGGTGTAAATGGGGTGTAAAACGTTTTGAGCTTGTCCACTTTCAACCACTTCCAGAGGCAGTCGAAAATGCATTAGACTGGATTTCTTTCATAGTGGAAACGTTTATGTGGTTGAATGTGTTTGGACAGCCACTAAAAACTGCCTACTCTCCTCCTACTAGGTGACCTAATGCGTAAACATTATGGAAAGCACGCAAGCCAGGCGGGATTTAAACTTTGTCAGCTGAAGATCCAAGTTTGGTTTGAAGATGAAAAATGTACCAAGCACAATGTTCTCTCGCCATTGCTGATTTCTGTACAATCTCACCGCGTTTGGCTGGTCTTGTGGCTCTCAGAGCAGAAATGAAAGCTGCTGATCCCTATATGTTTTTCCACCATCTCTGGGCATGTTCATATGTAAATTGCATGAGCTTATTTTGTCCATTATATCGAAAGATCTGAAAAACCCATACATTTACCCGCCCATAGACCCTCCCCTCAAAGAAATCAACACAGAAGTGGTTAAAAATGGTCAAAAGAGACGGATTAAATAACCAAGTGGAAATGGATATGTGTCTCCCTTGTCCACTTCTGATCCCATCGACCAAAACTCATCTTAATACCAGATGGAAACAGGGCCATAAAGGGGTGTAATTTGACAAATAAATAAATAATTAAATGGACATGAAATATTGATCTGGTTTGAAATTATTTGATTATGCGAGTAGAAAGACTACAGAGTGCTGTGAGAGATGTGAAAATAGCAATGTGTAGAAGGAAGCTCAATATACAAAATTCTCATATGGCTCTCTGGAATACTTGATTGTGATTGGTCAGTCACAGCACTGTGCAGTCATGTATTTTTGTATAATGATATTTGTTTTTTTAACCTGTTTAGTTGACTGTTGTCTCTGGCAACCAGTGTCTGCACTGTGCTAGTTTCATGTATCTCATATCACTTCATTATCTCTTTAATCTCACATTAATATATAATATTTATTATTTCATATTTATGTTTTTGTGTAAAGAGCAGGAAAACGTACAGTCCAATATGGACATAGTCTGACAAACACCAGAAGTGACAATTGGTCTAATTTGGTCACATGAATTCACTGCGCTGACCAACAGAAAGCTGCTTAGTTTGAAAGTGACTGTTCTGTGTGAGGTTTTATTCATACGTCGCTACGTTTGACAGTGACAAATTGGACCTTTCTGGCCATGAAGTGTCTAATGTAACTTCACCTCAACCTATTTGACTTTAATTTCTCCCCATTGTCCAACACAATATTTGAATGAAAAAAATTATATGATGTCAGTTTACATCTTGGAAAATGTGACAACAGATTTACTCAAATTATTTTTTATCAAAATATAATGAAAATTATGTTTTTGAGAATTAATGTTTCAAATGACCACAAATGGTATATATTTCAGATTCTGACTGAATGTATTAATATGTTTGATGGTTAAATAAGTAAATAACATTTGCAGGTACTGAATTCACATTCTCATGTGTTCTAAGCCTCTGTATTTAACAGGCCAAACATGCTTTGCATATTCATGGCTGACATAGTTTCTTTTTAACCAGGAAATAATCTGAAGTACTGATCTCTCTCTCTCTCTCTCTCCCCCCCTCTCTTTCTTAATATCTATGTAGATTGAGTGGAGTGTTCCAGAAGACAGGAGGAAATCTTGTGTTGCTAAGGGAAAAACCGAGGTAAACTCATATGATGTGTTTGTATATATGTATGTATGTATGTAGTGTGCTTTAGGTGGGGGGATGTAAAGAGCTCAATAGCAAGCAAACAAACAATATGAATCTTGTGAAAGGGTTGGAAAAGCTCGTAATTCCAAAATCCATCATTTGCCTGCTTTATTTTTAAGAGTATTCTTAAGGGTGCCCTCAACACTTTTGCTTTGTTTTAACTGAGTGATATGACAGTCATCACACAAAAGCAAATATTCTCAGTTAGAGATGCCACTGTAGAAATGCACAAATTCACAGTTTATTCTGTGAGTGAAAGTGTCCAGGGTAGAAACAGATAAAGCGAGTCTTATTTGAGTACTTGTTTATATTAATATTAATGTAATATTAATTTCTTCATGTTTAATCCTTTTTAATTTAAAAAAGAACAATACTGAGCACACATTCAGGCTTTAGTATTGTGTGCATGTCATTCTCTCTGTCTTTCTCTCAGCTGAGGGAGGCACATGGTGCGAGTGAGTGTGAGAGAGAGCTAATGAGCTCACTTATTTGTGTTTAGCATTCAGTGCTGCGATGTTGGGGGGAGGGGCCTGTGGATGATTGACATGTGGGCTGAGGCCACAGTGGGGGAGGGTCAGAAAGGGTGTGATTAGGCAAACAAAAGGTATGTCATAATAGAATGGAGAAAGAGAGGAAACGAAAGAGAAAGATCTGAAAGAATGAGCTAATTGACTCTGCAGACCTGCGACTGGTCATTTCAATACACTTTTCACTTTTTTTTCCAACACAATCATGTTTGATTACAACACATGGAAAACTCTGAATCGATACAGACTGGTCTCTCATTAATCTTTTATTGATGTACTTAATGGTCTGTCTAGTCCTGAAATGGAAACTTTTCAAGTAAAGCCAACTGGTTTTCATCAAAATTCCAGCCATATATGATAGGATGCATTTGTGCGAGAAAACCTCCTGTGCTTTATAAATTGTCCTACTGTGAAATGTCGATCATTACTGATTATCTGTGCCCTTTAAAAGATAAAAGAATGGGGAGGTCTCACTGTAGAAAACGTCTGGGGGTCTCAGATACAGCCCAGTTGGGTTCAGGTTACCAATCACTGTTATTGATACAGGAACTCTCTTGTTCTGCTCAGAGACAGTTGACCTTGTCGACCTTGACAATAATAATAATAATAATAGACCGTTAAATAATCAAATAAGTGATTCAAATGAAAGCTGCAAGTGACCTATGTGCTTTGACTGTGATTGCTAGTTAAATGTAAATTAATTTGCTTTTAAATTTTATGTACCAAAATTGGTCTTGGTCTGTAATATTCTAACATTATTTATAATATATATATTCAGCAGTTATTCATCCATAAATGTCTTTACTGTCACTTTTGATCAAATGAATGCCTCCTTGATGAATAAAAGTATCCAAAAAAAAAAAATGTACTGACCTCAAACTTTATGAATAGTAGCGTATGTATGTATGTAACAAAACAGAAATTGAGAATGTTATTTGTCTTACCTCTGCTGCCCCTCACAGGGTGACTGCAAGAACTACATCCGTCTGCTTGAGTTTTTGGGAGATGGACGCATATACGCCTGTGGGACCTTCGCCTTTGATCCCCAGTGTGCTTATATTGTAAGTTTGCATGTTTCCATAACTACACTGACTCAAGTATTGTCATACTATTAAGTAGGACAGTTAAAAAGAAATGTGACAGATGATGATACGTGAACTCATGGGCAAAATATGGCGGGTATACATAAGCTGTGTGTACGGATTGTGGCAGGTGAACTTCATTAAACCGGTTACCCTAGAATGATATATGATAATATGACCATAAGTGTGTACCTGTGTACTCCTTTCTCTCTCTTACTTCCTTCTTCATCCCATTTTTGCTCATTTCTTTTCAATTAAATGACAGACAGTTATTACATTTGTCTGTGTTCTCTGCCTCATTTAGAAAATCTCTTCATTCTCTCTGGAGAAAAATGATGATGGCAGCATGAGGATGGAGACAGGGAAGGGGAAATGCCCCTTTGAGCCCAGCCAGCATTACACTGCTGTCATGGCAGGTATGAAACACATTTATGGTAGATGTCCATTGTTGCTGTACACTGTAAAGCTAAATATATATGCTAACCAAAACCCTAAATGTAAACTTTACAGAAACCTTTCTGCATATTTAGATCATTAAGACATTATTTAGTGTATTTATTAAGCAGTTTTCTTCATAGGGACCATTGGCTCACAATATAGGTGATTTCAGGATACCATCCTTACAGGGACATTTGGTTCGCAAAATAAATAACATACATATAATAGCATACAATAACTTTTTTTTTTTTTTTTTTTTTTTTTTTACAGTACATAAAAGTAAAAAATAAAATGTTGGTTTTACTCTTCACTCTTCTGCTCTCTTTCAGGAGGGATCCTTTACACTGCCGCCACAAGTAACTTCCTTGGCACAATGTATGACATTTCCAGGGCAACGGGCATCGAGCAGGAACGCATCCGGACTGAGCAATCAATCAACTGGCTTAGTGGTAAGACACTGATCCATCCATCCAAACACAGGCATTTACACATTAAAGGCAACATTTAATGTGAATTCACACCCAGATTGTTTATAACTACAGTCTTCTTGACTCATTGTTTCTGAACTCAGATCCAGAGTTTGTCAGTTCTGCCTTCATCCAAGAGAATAAGATGAACAATCCTACTGGTGAAGATGACAAAATTTACTTCTTCTTCACTGAGGTGGCTAAAGAGTATGACCTCTTCACCAAAGTCAAAGTGCCCAGAGTTGCCAGGGTCTGCAAGGTAGGAACTAGATGTAGTGTGTTTTCTTTTTATGGCTTTGCTTGTGATGTCTCAGAGGGATGTTGTACAGTAGTTCTGCTCTCAGTTGATATGTTATGTAATTGTACTGTTCCACTTGAGTTCATATTTCTTGAGTCATAAAGTTCCTCTATTCTTTGCCATCTGTCTGTGTTTCTTCACCCATTTTATGTTATGTCTGATCTATTTTGGTCTCTCGCTCTGTTTTCTAGTCTGATGTAGGTGGTATGAAGACTCTGCAGAGGCGATGGACGACATTTTTAAAGGCCCAGCTGGTGTGTGAAGATCGAGCAAGTGGACAGCGATTTAATGTTCTAACTGATGTGTTCACTGTACAGCACCAGTCTGGAGACCCCAGCAGCACACACTTCTATGGCATATTCACCTCACAGTGGTACTTTGATCAGTTTCACCTTTGACCTTCTGAGCTGACCTCATCTCTTCTGAATTGTCATTTTTCATTTCATTTCTCTATTGAAATTTTTGTTGTTGTGTGTTCTGTTGTGTTGATATTTAATGTGCAGGGGAAGAGAGGAGCTGTCAGCCGTGTGTATGTACAGTCTAGAAGAGATCACTAAGGCGATGGACGGACCTTTTAAAGAGATGAAGAAGAGCTGTGAGAACTGGATTAACCCAGAGCCCATTCCAACACCACGACCAGGACAGGTATACAATAATCATTATTGCAGTGATTATTATTATTATTAATTTTAACAGCCATGTAGAAAGACACATAACCTCTTGATGGAAATATATGTTGTGATGTTATTCCCATCAAGTGCATCAATTTTTGGTCAAGATCTTGTATTGATGATGCAAGAGGTGAGCACTCTGTAAAGTCTCTTCCAGCACATCCCAAAGACTTTCAATGTTGTTAGCGCGTCCGCCTCCCATACTTCTGTGTTGCAAAATAAGGTGGATATAATACAATACTGTACTATTCTATACTATATGCTATTCTATATCACAAAATACAACATTATATGATACACTATATACAGTACTACGCCATTTTACTCTATAAAATATAGTACAGTCTTTACTGTACTGTGCTATTCTATACTACACTACACTACATTGCCAAACGTTTTGGGATGCCTGCCTTTACGTGCACATGAACTTTAATCACATCCCATTCTTAATCTGTAGGGTTTAATATGAAGTTGGCCCACCCTTTGCAGCTATAACAGCTTCAACTCTTCTGGAAAGGCTTTCCACAAGGTTTAGGAGTGCGTTTATGGGAATTTTTGACCATTCTTCTAGAAGCGCATTTGTGAGATCAGGCAGTGATGTTGGCGAGAAGGCCTGGCTCACAGTCTCCGCTGTAATTCATCCAATTCAAAGGTGTTCTATCGGGTTGAGGTCAGGACTCTGTGCAAGCCAATCAAGTTCCTCCATACCAAACTTGCTCATCCATGTCTTTATGGACCTTGCTTTGTGCACTGGTGCGCAGTCATGTTGGAATAGGAAGGGGCCATCCCCAAACTGTTCTCACAAAGTTGGGAACATGAAGGTGCTTGATTTTATACACCTGTGGCCATGGAAGTGATTGGAACACCTGAATTCAGTGATTTGGAGGGTTGTCCCAATACTTTTGGCAATATAGTGTATATAATGCAGTCTTTTACAATACATAGATTATAGCACAATACCATACAATGTAATATTGTACAACATATACATATAATACAATACAATGCAAAACAATGCAATTCTGTACTATACTATAAAAAAAAAAAATGCATGTAATCTACACATTGTAATCTTAAGGCTGGAATAAAGCTCAGATTTTTGCCCTGATTTGCAGCCTGGTGGAGTTCAGGCCAAAAGTCATAACCAGTCTGCAGCTGAAGTTGACAGAATTGCAGAAATTCATGTAGTGTATGATGGGCACAGCCTCAGACCCTGATTTCATCTATGTTTGATATTTAGAACACATCGTAGTGTATGACATGCCTAATTGGCTATAAAGCCACTTACGTTTCCCACTGCAATCTGTACAGGCCATACTGTCCTACCTTTGTCTTGAGTGAGCAGTCGCTATTACAAATACTGCGGTCAGTTCCTGCACTGTACATTCTTGGTTGTTTTTATCTGTCATGCGTCTCCTAGCAATGAGCACAACAAAGTTTGTTGTGTTTGGAATGACTTGATAGTATGTGATCCTCAGTCGTTTAGTGTATGAAGCCCAGTTTTTCTCTGTAACCAGTTACAAAGTCAGTAAGTGTATGATGTCTGGTGTTTTAAAATCTGTTCAGCTTTTCAAGTCATGTAGTGTATTCCAGCCTTTACATTTATGTATTTGGCAGATACTTTAATCCAAAACAACTAGCGGTATATAACACGATTGGGCTAGTTTTGAGTAGCAATTGGGCAACCCTGCTGTCATTACTGTCTGCTTTAAATCTGTAATAATCTCTTTCCTGTCTTCTTTTATCACTTTCAGTGTTTGAATAGTGCTCTGAAGGAGCAGGGCTTTGAGTCCTCCCTGAAGCTGCCTGATAAAGTGCTGACGTTCATGCGTGATCACCCGCTCATGGAGAACAGTGTTGTGGCAGCGCCATTAATGGTCAGAAATGGCATCACATACACTAAACTTGCCGTTACGCCCTCCGATGGCACAAAGCAAAACATGGCCACTGTTTTGCACCTTGGAACAGGTAAGAGAGACTAAACAGAAAAATAAATGTAATTGTGTCATCCAAGTGTGGATTGATATGCTTAATTCAGTTTAATAATTTGTGGTTTATATACATGTGTGTGTATTTATAGATCATGGAGAGCTACACAATGTTGCTGTAGTTGGTCCGAATGCAACTCTTATTGAAGAAATCCCCCTGTTTTCTGCACAGGAGCCAGTGAATAACATTTTGCTATACAAAGTAATCACATATTGTTTTATTGTAGTTTTTTGTGATATAAAACAGTAGTGTATCTTTAACCTGAAGACTAGTGAATGCATAACTGTGACCCTCTGTCTCTCTGCTGTAGAATGAGACTCTTGTGGGCTCTCCTCGCTCTCTGAAGAAGTTACCCACAGTGAATTGTCCTCGGTACTCTACCTGCGAGATGTGTGCACGTGCCCGAGGCCTTGGCTGCGTATGGAGTCATGCAAATAAAACTTGTGCTATGCCTATGTATGTTACACTTATTCACATAAAGACATATGAGGACCATAGGTGGAACCATGATTTTAAACCATGATTTTGTCTGAGCTATGAAAAAAAAATTATTTTCTAATTTTATTTGTCTTATCCTACTATTTTAGTGGTTAGAATGAGTAAGTTAAGGCTATTTTTGTTTAAATACTATACTGAAAAACCTAGAAGACCCATTTTTTCGCAACTCGCAAATCACGGTACGCAAGTGGACTCTCTTTTCAATCTGTTCCCACTTTAATTTACGCTTATACTAAACAGCAGGCTAAAAATGGAGATTCATAGTTTTTTTAATAAACCCACAACTAAAAGAGTGGGAGCTCTAACTCAGACGCTTCTACTATCAACATCTACGCATGCTCAGAAAAAGAGGTGGCTTCTTCTGCGTTAGGTAGGCCTAAGACATGTTTTTTACTCTTTGAATAGTCGTTCAAGGTAGAAAAGTTATGCTATATAAATGTATAAAATGTAGAATATATGTTATATATAGGACTGTAACCACCACTGAGTGACAAGTTCCTCCCAAAATTGTAAAAATAGCCAAATATTTGATATTCTTGATGCTGCACTCTATTACGCGCAGCTGTTTGTTGTTAGGATAACAAAACGCTTTAAAAGTTACATTTTTAGATGTATCAGAAGTATAACTGTGCTCGTCAATGTCAAAATGAGCAAGATGGCCAATCAAAACAAAGAAGGCGGGTCTTACTGTTCACAGAAGAGGAGTGCGGATTCCAACGTGACGCTTTAGTTTTAGCAGTGAAATGCATACATGCATTTAGCAGTGTGTGGAAGATATAAGTAGCTGAACATTTAATATTTGACAACTGTACGAGAGGAATGTTGAACGACCAACAGGCCTCCAGGGATGCAAGCTACTCAACTTTTTATGAAATTTCGCTGTTTTGATTTGAAAATGTTATAACTTACATTTGATTCATGTAATTAATATCAGACATATCAGATTAGACATAGAACTTTTTTTTTTCTTCTTCCCTTAAATCCCTTTTAATCTGATAATTATTTAATTTAATTTATGTTTCAGGCCTCATGAAGTGTTTGAAGCAGAAGATTTGGTCAGGCAATGCAACAATGGTGAAGGTTAGTCTTACAGTGGTATTAATGTCTATATATCATCTGTCACTGTGGCAACACAGACAATAATTTTCTCACAGTGTGCATACATATTTTTACAGTAAATACACTTACAATGAAGTCAGATGAGCAGGCTAAATGGAGTAAAAGCAGGAACAACTCCTGTGTTTTAAGTAATAAAAACCAAATATACATAGTTTTATGAGAACAATTGTATTTCATGTATGTTCATCTCTCCATTCTTAAAGAATAGTTTGCATTTGTGTTGTATCTTTATACGCCACCTTCTCCACAACATTACCTTTTGTTGCTTTGAATTTATATTGAATTATTATTAATATTATAGTGTATGTGTGTGTACATAATAAATATATATATAAATTATTTTTATATCTTTTTAATTCATTATTTTTTATTATTAAATTACTTTTGTTCAGAAAGATAAATGATAAATTGATCAAAAGTGACAATAAATGCATTTATAATGTTACAAATGATTTCTGTTTCAAAATAAATGCTGTACTTAGGATTCCTTGATGAATAGAAAGCTCCAGACAAAAAAAAAGTATCTTGGATTCCACAAAAAGTATATAATAATATAACTGTGATTTTAAAAAAGAAAAAAAAAAGAAACGTTTTTTGATTGACACTAAATACTTGAAAAAATGGTTTCTGAAAATTCAGCTTTGCCATGACAGAAATAAATTACGTTTTAAAATATATTAAAAAAAGAAAAGTTATTTTAAATTGTAATAATATTTAAATAATTTTTTTTTTATAGTTTTATGGTTTATACAGCCTTGGGTAGCATATATATATAGAGATCGAGAGGAAGTGGCTCCCATGTCCCAAGGGGGTCATTATATTGGGTCCCGTTGGCATGCATTTAAATTTTTGTTGCATTGAAAACTAATTGTGACTTAATCATCTGTGTCTCACTTTTTCTCTGTAACTTTAGGTCTTTGTTCCCCACCTGTAATTGAAAAGCGTGTCGTACTGGGTCTGCGCATCCTGCTTTCTTGTGTGCAAGTGTCTCCTCGTCCTTGCCACTGGGAGCATCCCCCTGATATTCACACTCGCCGTCACAACTATGACCTGGAGGTGCAGGTCACAAATAAGAGCCTGGGCACCTACAGGTGCCTATGTGATGAAGTGGGCAGAGATCAGCCACCCTGTCGCAGAGCCGAGTACCAGCTGACCCTCGAAAACCCCAGCATGGGGGGTAACGTGGCCATCGCGGGTAGCCGACACTTCCTGGCCTCGCACATCATTTTTTTCGTCATAGGTTTTGTATTGGGTGGCATTCTGTTGTTTCTAATTTATAAACGACAAGGTGGCATGAGAGGGGGCGGGCACTCATCATCCACATTGGAAAAAGGGCGGGACTTGCTTCCTTCTTCAGACACGCCGCAGTCTCCAAGCAGCGCCAGTCTGTTGTCGGAGGCTGTTCCGTTGACAGAGAAAAGGAATGGGACACTAAACGGTCACGGACACAGTATGCACCCGGGTGGGCACAACGGCAGGCATTTTTACACCAACTCAAGTGAACTGAAACTGCAGGAGTCAGCTGTGAACCTGGCAGAGGAGCTGGATGGAAGAGAAAGGGAGGGGCCATGTGGAGAGGAGGAGGGGCTGGGGGAGGTGCTTAGTGAGATGGAGGAGGAGTTTTCTAAGATGCCTTGCATAAGAGGAGCACCACTGGCACTGTGCGAAGAAAGCTCTATCTGAAGACCGGCAAACGTGTGTTTTTTTTTGTTTTGTTTTCAACTAAATTCTGTGAAAGGCTCACAAACACAGATGAAGGGCTGGAGGAGAAGAGGAAAGCAGACAATCAAAGAAACTGATACACATTCCAAATATACGATTAACATGCGCAGTTACACAAAGCACATACACAACTGACTCCTCTACTACTCCATTACAACAGCATCCAGTCCATTCACTCCTGTGTACATAACATGCTGTGTCTATCCTACTGTTTTTGCATGTGTCTGATCAGACGGATGAGCGGAATCACAAGCACGTTTGCGTACCATCCTCAAAGCCATGCGCACACACATGGACATAGTCTGTGCATCTGTGTGTGTAATTCTGTAGTTGCTCAGTCTGCTTCCTCTTTGAGGATTCAAAGTCCAAAAGGTCCGCAGACCAGAGCAGTGCAAAGTCTGCTCGTTCTGGGCTGATTACAGAAATAAAATGATTTGATTTGTCACCAAAAATAGCTCTGTGATTGATGCTTCACAGCAGCATTTAATGACCGAATGACGGAGATACTGGAAACATGATTTTTTGCCTTACAGATAAAGAGGTCTGCTAATGTACTGCTAATGGAGGTACTGTGGCCTGTGGCAGGGCTGGATTGTAGGGGCCCTCAGAGCATACAGTACGAGCTGATTCAGTGGGCCCCTTGGTGTAGGATATATGGAAATAATAACTAAAATGGACCTCCAAAGAGTGTGCCCTCATGGGAACATGAGCCGGTCCTGACCTATAGTCTTAATGGAGAGAGAAAATGAGTAACAAAACTATTTAGCAATCTTCTCTCAATAGGAGAGAGCATGTCAAACCTGTGAACTGATAGCAGATGGTGAGAATTTCGCCACTACAAAATATACCAGCCACATTCCCAGAGCAAGGCAGTTATTCTTCTCTGGAATGGAGCTGGCTGTGTTTTGTGCAACCACTGCCATCCGTATAGGGACCAGATGTAGCATGTTCTGTTCGTAATAATCTGCACAGACAAATGACCACAAGATGATGGATGTCACTTTAAATTGTTTAGCATGAAGTTGTCAGATGAAATGAAGAGTGAAGGAAATGTTTGATTGTTTTGAGTTTCCCTTTAAGGACAGAGAATGTGCCATTTGAAGGTATGTTTAGCCCCACTAAAATGCATGAGACAAAGCAGTCATGAATACAGAGCTACAGATTTGTAATACAACGATCAGGGGCTACGGCGTAACCTAAAGCACTCTTAGTACAAAGAGTGTTTCTATTTATGTAGCCATAATGATGTCCGTTTCAGGAGTATGTAAATATCTGTGAATATTAAAGAGAATGTGAGAACGATCTTTCAAACGTGTTTTTTTTTTTTATTCTCACTTTTCACCACTAGAGGGAGTTCTTCCTAAGTGTAAAACTCTGCCATCTTAACAGTTGGACCACATTTAAATGCCATTTACTGCCATTTTCCATTAGAATAACATGGATCTACTGTATGTTCTCAATTTATTTATTTGTATTATTATTTTTTTTTTGTAAAACAAATATTTGTAACATTGTCAAGCAAAGTGAAGGTAACAATATATCTTGTCTTCTGAATATATCTCTTTGTCAGCGCTCAGTAAAATAATAAAAACAGGTACATTTAACCCCATAAACTTCTCATTCACAAAATCTTGATCTTCTCTTGAGTTTAAGGTGATAGTTTATAACACTCCTTCACCCTATTAATGTACCGTAATAAATCTGCTGTAGTTAGACTTGTCCACAATGGTTTTATGTTAATAATCATAAAAATAGCAAATCAGTTAGTGTTACATGCCCTTTGTTGTTTATTCTGAATAAATATGTTAATTGATGTACAGATATGTTGTATTCTAAGTTTCTATTTTTATAATTTATATATGATGAAGATAAATGTACATTTGTGTTTTAAACATTTATTGAAGGTGTTTGTGTGTGAATGGCTGTATGTGTGAATGCCTTGTGATGCTATTTGGAATAAAATAAAATAAAAAACTACCTCAAGACAGTGTTTTTTGATCATTTTTAAACAGTGTTAACAAAAAATTGAAAGATTGTTTGTAGAATAGCCTGCTGTATATTTCATTTAAACATACCAACATATTTTGTTTTAATAATACAGATTATTTGCTCTGTAAAAAGTGTGCAACTTTACAAGTTACAGCGTTTAAGTCATTTGTCTCTTGAGTTTATGCAATGCTACACACACATAGTTGCATTTAGAATTACATTTCCTTAATATTTATTTTTATTTATTCATTGATTTATTTTTTACAAAATACACATATGAATGAAAAAAAAATGAATAATGAGTGCTGTTACTTTTCCTGATGTACCTCATTTGAATGAACACAAAGTCTGATCATGAAAGACTAAACAACTGTGCTGTGGGTCCCCTTACAAAAAATAAGTTCATTTTATTAAGTTCAAGTATATTTTTAAGTATACTAATATTAATGTACTAGATGTATACTATTTTAATACTACTTTGGGACTAAATTGGCCCACTTTTACTGTATAAAGTATACTTTAAGTGTAACAATAGTAAACTAGTTGTACTGTAACTGTACTGCAGTTGCACTACAAGTGAATTTATATGTATACTAATAGTTTACTAGTTAAATGCTTGTATCACATTTATTAATTTATGAAAGTACACTTTGAAGTATGCTCTCAGTAAACTACTAGTTTAATAGTTTTATACTGCATACTTACAAGTTTTCTTTAAGTGAACTTAACATCATACTTAAGGGCCCGTTTTCACAGACAGGGTTTAGCCTAAGCCAGGATTAGGCCTTAGTTCAATTAGGATATTTAAGTACACTAGAAAAAAAAAACAAAAAAACATTATTGGTGATCATCTTGAGTCAAAACAATGGCAATGATATATTTTAAGATATGTCAGTACAAGTTACTTTCAGTTAAAACAGCTCAAACAAGCAATTTAGTCTGAGACCAGTTTAAGCCTTGTCTGTGAAACCGGGGGATAGTTTTCTATTTATATATAGGCCTATATATTTTGTAATATAATAATATTATAATTTGTATTATATAAATTATATTCAGTTTTGTACTTGAAATATACCTTTAACTGTACTTTAAGTAGATTTAAAGTAAATTCCCATGTGTTACACAAAAATTCACATACCCAGAATTAGGAACATATGTTTTCTTTATAAATCAATATTTGCAAACATCAAATATATTATAGACTATTGAATGCCAAAACATGCAAGTTTATAAGGCAGTATGTAAAACTGTGTGAAAAAAGTATTTAATGGTCTTCTACTCAATCAAAATAGTAAACACAACTACAAGCCAAGTATACTTAGAATATTTAATTGTACTTTTATATCGATCAAAGGATTGAGGCTATATGCCATATATACCTAGACTTTTCAGTATAAGTCAAGTATACACTTCTGAGCAAAAAGAGAAAGAAGGGCCAAGCCAAAAATGGCAAAATATTTAGTTATGGTCTTAAAGGGTTAGTTCACCCAAAAATATATTTTTTTGTCATTAATTACTCACCCTCGTGTCGTTCCAAACCCGTAAGATCTTGTTCATCTTCGGAACACAAATTAAGATATTTTTTGATGAAATTCGAGAGATTTCTAAATCATAGCAACGTCATTGCACCTTTTGACGTCCAGAAAGGTAGTTGAAAACATGGTTAAAATAGTCAACGTGACTACAGTGATTCAGCTTTAATGTTATTAAGCGACGAGAATACTTTTTGTGCGCAAAAAAAAAAAAAAATTATTCATCAATTTGAACCATTGTCATACGTCGTGAACTCAGTGAAGACTTCCTTGTTTATGTCCGAACTCATTATTGGACGAAGCTGAACACGTGAGCAGCACGACGCATGTGCATGTGATGCTGACACAGGATCTGGCCAATAATGAGCCGGCATTTGGACGTAAACAAGGAAGTCTGCACTGAGTTCACTACGTATGTCAATGGTTCAAATTGTTGAATAAAGTCTTCATTTTTGTTTTGTTTTTGGGCACAAAAAGTATTCTCATCGCTTCATAACATTAAGGTTGAATGACTGTAGTCACGCTGACTATTTTAACCATGTTTTCAACTACCTTTCTGGATGTTAAAAGGTGCAATGACGTTGCTGCCTATGTGTGGATCAGATACCCTCAGATTTAATCACAAATATCTTAATTTGTGTTCCGAAGATAAGGTTTTACGAGTTTGGAACGACATGAGGGTGAGTAATTAATGACAGAAATTTCTTTTTTGGGTGAACTAACCCTTTAACCATTTTAATCACAAATCACTTGTCATGAAATTAGCAAAAAATGCACAAATACTGTAGATAAATTAACTTAGCATGGAATAGCCTTCCGCAGCTTGCAGACAGCTTTTTACAGGAAGAGTTAGTGTTGTAACTTGTTCCACTCAACGTAAATGGCTTCAAACAGTTCATGAGTAGTTGAAAAATGTCTCCCAGTTTGTTTGAGTTTAATGTGAGACCAAATATTTACTACTGGGTTCAAATCAGGACTCTGACCAAAGCCAAAACATGAGCCTGATGAACTTGTTCTCAAGCCACTTCTTGATTATCTTTTCATTGTGGGCAGGAGCATTGTCTTGTTGAAAAATAACATCTGATCATTCTTCTTTAGATAACAACTTTCCATTTGTAGGAAGCAAGCCATTATGCAATATTCTCCTTTACTCCAAAGCATTATGTGACTTTTCACAAGCAACTCAACAATACCAGCTGCTAAATAGGCTCCCCACACAGTGACACCTCTTCCTCCGTGCTTCACTGTGGTAGAGATGCATTTATTATTATATTTCTCAGCAGATTTTCGAAGACACCATTCTGGAGCATCACCATGTAACTTCTCATATTCTGCCAAAAACTTATTTGAGTACATAAAAAGTACATCAAAAGTTTCTCATTTTTAGTTTAAAAAAGTATAGGCTACTAAAAGCACAATTGAATAAACTTATTTTTTTTGTAAGGGTCATCAGACTACAGCTCTAAGAGACGATATAAGTCTGTGGATATTTTGGGCTTTTATTCAGTATCGGGGCTGCTGTCAGCTGACTAACTGTTTTCAGATGTTCTTGAACCCGATTTCATAACGGGGCGAGACCAATACACTCCAAAACAAGAGACAGAAGTGCGTGAAGAAATTAAGTATTTTAAAACCTTCAAAGTATTTTCGAGAGAATTTATGCTACGGGGATCAACAAAATGGCAGGTACGTTTGTTTTTGTATTACTGCGAGTTATTTTTCCGCTTTATTTTGTTAGGACTGCTCCAGGAATTCCAGGAAAAGGGGTTTCTTCTCGCTCGCTCTCTCTCTCTCTCTCTCTCTCTGTGTGTGTGTGAAATTCACAGATTTATAGATTTGTTTATGTTGCTGAATTGAATCAAAACGAATATGAGTTTGGCTTGATTTTTGTGTTTATAAATGTACGTGTGTATTAATCCCTTTAATCATGAAACTGTCGTTGACAGATGAACCTCAGATTGAGTCTTGGGAAGATCGGAACCCCGGAGAGATTCTGGACATCCGATTTCAGAAAAACCCCAACCAAAAACTCAAATACCTGGAGGCTGAACCCAAACTACTAGGAGTGCGTACTTTACAGCTCTGCTCACATACTTTTTTTTTTTTTTTTTTGCTTACAAACTCTTGTTCATGGATGAGAAAAATTACCGTACAGAACAGGTTAACTGTAGTAACCATTTTTTTTGGCAGACTGATTATTGTTATAAGCATGGTTTAGTAACAATTGCAAATGTGTGGTTATAGTGTTTTTTCCAGTAGGTACAAATGTTAGGCTAAAGGAACTATTTAATATATGGTTAATTTTCGTAAATGTTTTGTGGTTCATTACAGGTAACGCAGATTGCGTTGGCTGTATTTTTGTCATTTGCGATCTTGTTGTTTTATGTGAATGGCATGTCCACGATTACAGACGCAGTGAGTGGCGGTACCTCCGTGATCGTAAGTAGGCCTACACTTCACATTTAACAGAATCATTTGTCATTGTAAAGGATTAGTTGACTTTAAAATGAAAATTACCCCATGATTTACTCACCCTCAAGCCATCCTAGGTATATATGACTTTCTTCTTTCTGACGAATACAATCACCCTGATGCTCCTAAGCTTTATAATGGCAGTAACGTTACACGGAAACCGCCTGTTTGAAACTCAAAAAAGTTCATCTATAATCCATCCATTATAAATGTATTCCACACGGCTTAAGCGGTGCGTTTGTGTAAGAAAAGTATTCATATTTAACACGTTATAATAAAGTAAAATAACTAAGTTAGCTTTCGCCAGACTACCTTCCGTATTCAACTTACGAAGAAAGTGCAATGCCTCTAGCAGTTCAAAATGCTTACGCTATGTCCTATGCCTTCCGTATTTATCTTACGAAACAAGCGTAACTGATGCGACGCCAGTTACACTTTTTTCGTAAGTTAAATACAGAAGTTGAATTGAGACATCAATTAATTAAATAATTATTATGATTGTCTAAACATGTGTATAGGCTACGTGATAAAAAAAAAAATGAAGTAGGCCTATTTGATAAAACTAAAAAACAAAACGAATAAAACACTGAAAATTATACAATATTTGATAAAAAGGGAAGACTGGGGCTAGTTGTCACACTTTTCATTTCAGTGAATAAACCTCAATGCTAAAGGGTTTTTGTAGCTCTTTTGGGCCAGTAGCTCATATTTTTACTTTCCCTGACAAAATTTTCACTTGCACCACCACAAAAAAAAAAAAAAAAAAAAATGAATATTGCCAAATTTACACTGCAAATGTGGCACAGAAGTGCTTCTGAACTGGCATTTAGGTGTCTCTCTAGATAGATAGATATACATACAAATTTATTTTCATTGTTTTTGACCCATGTGACCTTAAATTCTAATAAATAAGGTTATGACACTACCAGTGAAATTTCACTATTCTCAGTTCCAATTTATCACAGCAAAAACTATTTACCTAACTAAAATAAAGTTCAAACATAATAAAGACAAGTAAACAGTCAGTCATAAATTAAGAACAAATCAATAAGAGTTTATTTAGAAATAATCTAGTCTGTTAGTTTAGGTTATATATTGTTTATCTATAAATAAAAAACAAGTAGTAGAGCAAAGAATGAAATAAACAGTGCTTGAAGTTTTTTGGGTAGGTCTAACAGTAGTAACCAGGTACAGAAATTGAACTGTAAAGTAACACTGTTCTTCATATCTTCATCTCTTAATCTCTTGTATAAATTAAATATAGATTAATCCTTATTAAAGTTACAAAAGAAGTTATTCAGTCAAAAGCAGTGAGTGATTTTACTGTTTGGTGTGTGATGACATTTAATGTCCCCTCATTTAGCCATTTGTTAGCAGCCATATTTTCAAGATAAATGAAAGCCTTAAAAATCACAAGGGTATTACTGATGTATTTTATGTCATGCAATAAAATATGAAAATATCTAGAGCTTGTGTTAACCGCAGACTTTATTTCAGGCATTTAACCAACACCCTGGAAATAAAAATAAGTTAACTTAATGAACACATACTGACCTTATAGGATAACATGCTTCAACATCCTAATATAGGTTTTTAAAGGTAAAACAGTTCTGAAACACAAAACAATTCATTAAACAGTAACATATTGTTATGTACAGACTGACACAATGCTGTTTTGAAGGGGCCTCAAAGTCTACCCTGGACATTGTTTTGCTGAACCACCAT
Organism: Elopichthys bambusa; assembly: GCA_037101425.1. Taxonomy (NCBI): domain Eukaryota; kingdom Metazoa; phylum Chordata; class Actinopteri; order Cypriniformes; family Xenocyprididae; genus Elopichthys; species Elopichthys bambusa. The sequence goes on along the minus strand of CM074432.1, from coordinate 12,630,585 downwards.
GGGATATTATAAAGAAAACTGTGCCTTTCCAAATCATGTCCAATACAGCAGATCAGTCAGTACATCTATTTTGAAACAAGGTCAAAAGGTCAAAAACCAAGGGCTGAAATCTGAATGTTTTCTGAAGACACAATGTATAATATGTCCTGATCTTTCCCTTTTTATAGATAATTATCGCTGGAAGGTTGGCAATAGCTGCAGAGAATCTTCACCTCCCAACTGTAAGTTTTTCTTAACATTTTGCCAGACAGACACATCATTTTATTTAATTCAATAAGGAAATATGACCTTTTGGTCACCAAGTATGCAGAATTTTGTTGTTTCGGTGCATCCAATAACACTGTGTTTGGATTTCTTAATCTTCTTCTTCTTTTTTTTTTTTTTTCAGCTAAAGGCCTGTTTAGGAATGCAAGTCGTGGCCTGTACAGCCTCTGTGATCTGCATTTTACTGCACCTAAGTGTTTTCAATGTCCTTTTTCATTGTTGGATGACTGAATTAGAACCCTCCCAAAGGACAATATGTAGAAATGTAGAAGTAAGTCATAAACATTTATTGTACCAATTCTCACATGGTATTCTGTGTAGGGGAGGCCAGGGTTGGTTGGCACACAGTTCATAATTGAATGCTGTCATAAAATTGGAACAGCTAAATGTTAGTTCTCTTAATCCATGTTAAGGCGAGAACAACTTACATTGCTGTCTTTAATTATCGATTTGACTGCACTATTGAATGAGAACAAAACTGAATCGAGCTGGATAATGACACTATTGTCTTCTGTAAAGCTGTCTTATATTTGTTTGCAGCTTCAACAGTTTATTAAACTGAACTGAATCAACATTGAACTGTATTGAGCAGAATAACAACACTATTTCTTTCTGTAGAGCTGCTTATAGCTGAATTGAACTTGTTTCATAACTAATGAATTTTGCAGTTATTGAACTGAACTGAATCAACACAACTGACTTGAGTTCAATAACATCTTCTATAGAGCTTCTTTATAGTTGAATTGAGTTAGTTTCCTAACTGATGAACTTTACTACACTGATACTGTTCATCTAAATTCAATCAACAAAATTGAGCTAAATAATGACGTATGAATCATTTTTAAAGCTGCTTTACTGCTGAAATTGAATTTGTTTCATAATTAAAGAATTTTGCAACATCAGTACTGTTATTTTCATTACTGTAAAGCTAGTCTGTATTTCACTGTAAAAAGCGCTATATGAATAAATGACTTGACTTTTTGATCTTTTTTTACCCACCTACAGACAGGTTTTGAAAATTACCTAGCATTACAAAAGCTGGTGCTTTCAGTCCATATCGCCCTTTCTGCCACTTTAGCTGCATACTGCTGCAAGGTCATTCAGTGCTGCTGTCCCACGTCTAGTATGGTAAGACCCTGTGGAAATTCAAATTGTAGATCATGATGTAAGGTGCTGTTTTGAAAGATATGATGACAACTTATTCATTCTGTTTGTACTCTCTTTCAGCCGGTAATCACGGTTAACAGACCTCCAGATCCTCGGTGAGGACAGATTCAGTGATGAGACCTATAGAGCCTGGAGAAATATATATCCACAATATAGATCTATATAACCACTGTTTGTTCAACATGTGTATCAGAATTGAATGATCAGTTTTATACATTTTAGGCATCTGTGTTGGGAGTAATGCATTACAAGTAACTTGAGTTATATACTAATCAGATTACTTTCAAGGAACTAGTAAAGTAGCACATTACTTTTACGTTTACAACAAAATATCTGTTACTTTTTCAAATATGTTACGCAAGTTACTTTGTTTTCCCATTCATTGGCTGACACCTCTTCTGTCCCCATGTTGAGAGAAATTGGGAGTAAGAAGCAGAGGCTTTATATGCGCTGTATAAACATGATGAGCATACATTTACTCATCTCACTCATCCTAACAGATTCAGTATTCCTCAAAAACAATAAAAACAGTGAAATGCTAACCGGCAGTAATTAAATATTAAGTAATACAAATATACTTTATGTATTTAATCTTACTTTATTAGTCTCACTGCTGACCTTAGATGATTCAAATTAACCATAGTAATAAGCAACAATGACTATAGATAAACATCTCATTTGTGTTTTATTGTTAAAGTAAATGTGTTGATCTTTCTTCTCCTGTGTCCTATTCTTCTGCAGTCCAGAATGGCAGCACAGCTGAAAGGTTATTTTGAGCTGTGCCCTCTACTGTACAGGTGTGAATTTGCATTTGCACTTTTGGTGTGAAAGGGTGTTTACATTTGACAACTTTTTTTTAAATTAAAAAACAAGCAAGCAAGCCCAGCACAGATGAGAAAAAGTAACTTAAAAGTAATGTAACACAATACTTTCCATAAAAAGTAATTAAGTTGTAGCACAATTAGTTATTATTTAGAAAGTAACGTAATGTTGTAACGCATTACTTTTAAAAGTAACTTTCACCAGCACTGTGAATTTACACTCAATATTTTATGAAACATATTTCAGTTTGTTTCTAATATTCCATCACTTTTAATAATTTAATTTGCATTAATTTTCTTTTACATACAGTATGTTTTATTTTATACCTGAAATATATAAAATATTTTGAATTTAATCACCTTGTCATCTGAATGTTCTAACAGACAGATATCATTGAATTATTATTGCTCCAGTCAGGCCTTTATAATCTATATTGTGGGCACAACCATTGTAGAATCAGTGCTGCTGTGTGTTTCTGTCCCACCAATGGCACTGATCAGTATTGCAAAAATTATAATAATTGTTAAAACTGTTATGACTGCTTTCAAACATCCTCCTAATCCCACTTCAAACTCACTATTAATTGTCAAACTACTCGATCAAACCAAGCAATTATAAAAAGCTGCTGAGCTGCAGGGTTTATATACTCTTCAGGGAATTCAGCCTTTATTTATTGCAACAATAATCATCCTCACGGTTTATAGATTCTAATGTTCATCCGTTTCCATTCATAGTATAAAACATACAAATAGAAAATTTGTTTGTGACTAGTAATTCAACATTGCAACCAAAGTATAGGGGGAAAAAATAATGTTCACACACACATACAAGAACACAAATTCACTGATTTATTGTTCAATAAATATGACTACACATTATTTCAGATAAAAAATAACCACACTTTTGTCATAGTTGTTTGGTCATTATTCCCATCATGACTGAGCTTACACACAATGTTTAACAATTATTATTGCTGAATTAAAATGTTTTATTTCATATTTTAAGATGTGTCTAAAGATGAAATGCTTCATCTCATTCTGTGTATCCTTGTTAATTCCACATTTTTTAGGATGTTCAGACTCTCCAGTCCAATAAATACTTCTTAAAATGCAGAAACGGCTGTATCACATTGTCTTCACAACTGTAGTTCATCGGTCCAGTGATTCTGTTTAAAAGAAAATAGTTTAATTTATTGACAACACATATTAAAGTGATAGTTCACCCAAAAATGAAAATTACCCCTAATTTACTCACCCTCAAGTCATCCTATATAATAACGTATATAACTTTATTCTTTCAGCCAAACACAATTGGAGTTATATTAGAAAATATCCTGACTCTTCCAAGCTTCATAATGGGAGTGACTGGAGGATAAGATTTTAAAGCCCAAAAAAGTGCATCCATCGATCATAAAACTCCATGCAGCTCCGGGGGGTTAATAAAAGCCTTCTGAAGTGAATCAATGCGCTTGTGTAAGAAAAATATCCTTACTTAAGACTTTATAAAGTAAAATAAAGAGCTTCTTTCACACCTTTATTAACCACGTGGAGTACTTTTTATGATCAATGGATTCACTTTTTTGGGCTTCAAAATAACTCTGATTGTGTTCATCAGAAAGAAAAAAGTCATATACACCTAGGATGGCTTGAGGGTGAGCTAACCCTTTAATACATTCTGATACCATATTAAAGCTGACCTGAGATGAGGATGAGGTAATTTCTTCCAAATCACCATAACAGCCGTTTTTATGGCGCATCAAACTCCCCCACAGCACCGAGTGATGACAGCCAGGGCACTTTCCCTCAACAGGAAGTAGGTGGGAAGGGTCTGCCGTTAGAAAGTGTTTAGCCAGGCAAATCAGGTGACAAACCATTTGACAGGAAGGGTGGAAACAAGATAGTCTATCGACAGCCTGAAATCACCAAAAAAAAAAAAAAAAAGAAAGAAGCAAAACCCAAACGATTGAGACAGTTATTCCTGCAACATCTTGAGCTGGTTTCTCAAAACTACTTTGAAAGCAGAGTGGAACTAACCTTAACAAACACCCCACACAACACGCACTGCTCCACCCGTCTCTCCTCTTGCTCCTCACACTCCTGCTGCAGTTTCCTCTTAGCACGAACACAGCCAAACGCCAAAGGAATGTGCAGAGGAGGCTGCAACAAAGGGGCAAAGTCCATCCGGTACTCCTGCTTTAACCAGCGCACAGTGAGGGGGAGTCGACTCCACGGCGCCACCCGCAGCATGTTTGACACCACACGCCAGTGGAACTGCAAACTGGACTCTTTACGGCTGCGCCGGGCAACATGGGACAGACGACGAGAAATGTGTGGATGCTGCCAAGCCCACTCAAACTAGCAGAGGAAAGTGTGGGAGTGATTGGGGGTTAGGTGCCTTGCTCAAGGGAACCTCAGTAATGTCCACTTTGAGGCCGATATGTGCCCTTGATGCACACTTTTGTCGAGCCCGCACCTATGTGACCTAGCAGCGTCAGTTGCGTCGCTTCACTACCATTTATACATCCTCTCCCGTGGCATCATGGGATAGTAAATTGTCTATCGTACGCACACTTCAAAATCTTGCGGTAAATAGTAGGTCAGGTGGGTACTTTTTGCATAGGCTTAGGCTTTCATTTGGGACATATAACATCTTATATAACATTTGTTTAACTTATAACATGAAAGTAAGGTTAATAATATAACTTAGGAAAAAAAATGTTCAGTTTTACTCAAATTAGGGTGATGCAAAAATGAGTACACCCCACTGAAAGTCTCTGGAGAAGTCCAAATTTTAGACTACAAATGTCTAATTTAATAAGAATTCAACCACATGTGAGTCTAATTATTCATTACACAGGTGTCCAGCAGACAGCTGACTATAAAAGGGTGTTAAAACCCCTTCCCATTTCATGCTGTCAGCAATGGCACCACATGGAAGAGAAATGTCACAAGACCTGAGAAAGAAAATAATTTCTTTACACCAGAAAGGTGAAGGCTACAAGAAGACCAGCAAAGCTTTACTTATCAGTCAGAATACTGTAGCAAAAGTGGTACAAAAAATTTAAAAAGATGAAACTGCAACCATCTCACAGAGACGTCCAAGTCGTCCACGGAAGTTAACACCTCGACAGGAGCGTCTTCTGATGAGAAGGGTTGAAGAAAATCGGCATGCAAGTTCACTGCAGTTATCTAAAGAAGTAGAAAGCCAAACTGGGGTGACTATTTTCCGTGACACAATACGGCGTACACTGCAGAGGAATGACATGCATGGGTGCCGTCCACGAAAGAAGCCTCTCCTAAAGCCCAGGCACAAAAAAAACCCACCTAGAGTTTGCCAGGGCCCATGCTGATAAAGGTGAAGACTACTGGGACTCTATACTCTGGAGTGATGAGACCAAGATAAATGTTTTTGGAACTGATGGCTTCAAAACTGTATGGTGTCGCAAAGGTGAGTAATACAAAGAAAAATGCATGGTGCCTACAGTCAAACATGGTGGTGGCAGTGTCCTTATGTGGGGCTGCATGAGTGCTGCTGGTGTCGGGGAGTTGCATTTCATTGATGGCATCATGAATTCACAGATGTACTGCTCTATACTGAAAGAAAAGATGCTACCATCACTCCATGCCCTTGGTCGTTGTGCACTTTTCCAACATAACAATGATCCTAAACACACATCTAAGGCCACTGTTGGATTTCTGAAGAAGAACAGGGTGAAAGTGATTCAGTGGCTCCTGATCTGAACCCAATCGAACACCTATGGGGAATTCTGAAGAGACAAGTTGAGCATCTCTCTCCATCCAGCATCCACTCTAAAAGAGGTCATTCTTGAAGAATGGAAAAAGATAGATGTTGCAAAATGTTCATCCCATGCCTAGAAGACTTGGTGCTGTCATTAAAAATCATAGAGGCCATAAAAAGTACTAGATGTAGTAGTTTTTGTTGTGGGGTGTACTCATTTTTGCATCACCCTAATTTGAGTAAAACTGATAAATGTGTAATCTAAGTTATAATATTAACCTTACTTTCATGTTATAAGTTAAACATGTTATATTAAACTAAGTCTTGTCAACATTTTGGAAATTGTTTTTATGTTCATTGAGATATTTAAAATGTTACTTTTCAAAGGGGGTGTGCTCATTCACGCTGAGCACTGTGTAGTAGGGAAGTATGGAATTTCGGACGCAGCCTAGGATGTATGTATGGAATTTCCCACGAAATCCGTCCAGAGAACTCCAAAAATATATAGGTTTATTTAAGAGTATTTGGGTAAAGTAAAGGCTTGGAAGATTTTTTTTTTTTTTTTTTTTTTTTTCCCCCATGCACTCTCTTGTTTATAACATTACTATTCATTCATCAAAAAGCTACATAGTTTGACAATAAGCATAAACAATAACATTTTCTACAAAGGGGAAATGAAAGACAAGATATTCTACAAAGAGAAAATTATATTTACCCGAAGAGCTGCAATATCAGATGGAAAGCCATGGATGATAAGAACCATCTCCCTTAAAATGAATTAAAAAATAAAATAAATAAAAACCGTACGATTACTACAGAACCACCTCTGTTTAGAGATCTGGTCGTAATATGTTCACCATATGAAATGTTCAGCTGAAATCTCACCATGGTCCCCTGCCACTGGTTCTCTTGGCTCCTCCTCGATGTCGTCCTGCGTTGTGTTGACCGATACGGCGCTCTGGGTTCACAGTGAAGCCAATATATATTCGACCCTTGAATTTCGGGTTAGTACAGTACAGCATATACACGCCATAGAAACTCTCCACTTCTACCACCATCCTGTTTTCTACAGTAGCTCAAATGCCTTTGCAGAGGGAGGGCTAGTAACATGGAGACTTTTTTTCTCCTACTTATACATATGTCATCTGTTCAATTCACTTGGCAATATTTAACAATTTCGCCATATATACAATACAGCACCCTTTAAGAGTTCCTTATCTCAAGCGATATAACGATATCCTGGCCTGATTTTTTCCTTCCAAAACATTCATTTGTTTTGGTATTGTGGCTCTTTCGTTTCAAACTACCCCGTTAAAGAAGTCCGGGTATGGCCTGAGAAAATATACGATACACGAGTCACTTATTAAGCGTATAAAATATTCAGTTAAATATTTTTCCAAAATTAATGTTATTAACAAACAACGTTTTGACCCTCTGTATTGATTTAATTTAGTTTTATCCACATCTATTAAATTATGTGGCTTTTCCGATCATGCAAATAAAGAGAACATCGATAACAGCAAGGACCCCAAATTCTCTGCTTTGATTGGTCAGTTTTCATGCCTTTGGTATACAGTTCGATAAAGGGATTGGTCATTACCGTTTAAGAGGCGTGGACTTTCTCTGATTCCAAGCCCAAATGGGTGTTTTTATTATTAAGCTCCTCCTTTCTAAGGTATACCGGTAGTTACTACATAATTAGAAGAGAACTGCGCTGTCTACTGTACATTAAAATCATTAACCTCGGTGTTTATAAGAACGTCGTCGTCACCAAAGCTGATACTTTATCCCGGGAAATATGTCAGTCACCCCAGATGTGATTCGTGAAAAACTGACTGCGGAGATTGGTGCGATACACGTGGTATGTTATAACTGCACAGCCAAATGAAGCTGGAATCAGAATGAACTACAGATCATACAATATACATGTACGATGTAAAACAGGCAGCAGTTGCTTTTTCGCATTTCAACAGTTCATGAAGGAAAATACGTAAACTCTGTGCATTGTGTCAAAATCCGTTTTTCTTTCAGGATGTAGAAGACACGTCTCCCAATAGATGTGCTGCCAGTTTTAAAGTTCTTGTAGTATCCCCTCAGTTTGAAGGAAAGCCACTCTTGCAGAGACACAGGTGAGTTTACTTTTTCTGCACACGATTCCTGTGGACTAGAGAATGATTTATGTTCCATAGAAAAATACAAAAGATTAAAACCACTAGTGAAAATGCTTCTATTTTGCACCTTTCTTATTATTATTAATATTAATTTAATTAATATTATTAATATATAAATTTCAAGTTATAAGCATAACAATTTGAGTTTGAAATAAGAAAATCAAAACGGATATGTCCCCGCTTAGCTTTAATGACCTCAGAGCTCCAGCTGTATGAACTGCACAAGTTTGTGTATCCTATAACCTGATGGTCATTATTTGAGAATGAAGCACAAGATGCTCAAAGGATCAGTGGAAGAACATCTGATTGTTTGTACAAAGGAGTCACATGATCAATGTCACAAATTTACATGAATGATATTAGTGACTCAGATAGTACAAAATCTTATATCTTATTCATTTTGTCATACTGTAACTTTTGTTTGTTTTAATCTAAATCCTAGTTTTAGTTAGTTACATTTTTTTATCCCAGATTTTCAGTCTGGTTTTTGGACCTCTCTTTATCAGGGTTAATAACATTAATGAAAACAAAAACTAAACAGATGTTTTCTTTAATTGCTCTAAAATAAAATAAAATAGCCATGTTATTTTAAACATGTCTTTTTTTTGTACTTGTCTTGTAAATGACATAAGTTTCATGTGTGCACATGATTAATGTCTGTTGTTTCATTTATTAATGAACAAAAATGTCTAATCACTGAATTTTCTCTCTCAAGTTAAAGGTGCAGTAAGCAATTTCTGAGAAACATGGCTGAACACCACCCAAACAAACACACCCCTCCCTTTATTGCTCCGCCCCCAAAATGCAAAAACACACAATGCAAGAGTGGATGTCTCCTTATCGTATCTGAAGCAAAATAATACTTTGTGAAAAAATAAAGCGATGAAGCAAACAATGACACACTCAAAACGGTCCTGTTACTATAGCTAACATTACAACAACAGCATATCTTGGATATGTGAAACAGCAAAACCAATGTTACTCACGTATAGAGCAGAAACATCGCAACCTTGGCGTCCGTTTCAGGCCTTCCCGCTTAGGTCTCTCCAGCACTGGGAAGCTTTTCTAATATTAAAGCGGGTCTTAAAGCTCTTGCCTGATCATAACCCTTCTTTCTCCAGTGATATTCCTCTAAACTTTTCTCTTTTGTAATGTCTCTCAGCCATTTCTCTTTCTACAGTCTTTCTTCAAATCCCCCTCTTCCCCCATCATGAGTGGACACGCCCCCTACTGCTGATTGGCTACAAGTGTGTTGTGCTCGGTCCAATCCACTTTCAACAGCATTTCTCAGAAATCACTCACTGCACCTTTAACAGACAGTATGTTATGCCGTGCAGTCAATTTAACATAATATAGAAGGGCAGTTGTAAATGTAAGATCAGTTTATGTTGACATTTGCTAACAATATTTTCATAAATGTGGTCCTTTTTATGTTAATCTCTCATTTTACTGTTATGTGGCAAGCAGCAGTCCACTAGAAATAAAAATATTTATTACAAGCTTCTTTCTTTTTATATTTTTATTCATAGCATTATCATAATAGGCTGTATATTAACCTGTTGGGAGAGAACTGGTAGGTCTATGTAAAATCAGATATTAAGCACCCACGTATCTCGTTTCATAACACCTCTGCGAAGATTCGACTGTAAAATTGGTAGTCGAATCAGGCTCCTCCTATCGGAGCATCAAATCGTCGACTATTCAGGGTCACCCCTAGTTTGATCGCTTGTCAGTCAAACTCCTGGCGAAGGGTCAATTGGCATGCTTTTTCAACCAAGTACGGAACACCTGAAAATGGAAGAAAAAATGTGGTTTGATGGAATCATTGATGCAGTGGAGAGTGTTGTGCAAAGGTCATACTCAGCTGATAAGAGTCCCAGCTGGCTGAGAGTGCCCCAGAGACGGACGCAGATGTGCAGGCTTAGCTGAATGATCTGAGTCTTTTTACATGACCAAGTCATGTGGAAAAGTATTGTCTTTAAAGAGGATGGAGCTGTGGAGGCAAGCTGTGAGGAACAGGCATGCTGGGATCAATAGACTTACTGACCTCATGTGATGTTTTTATAAAAGTCTGTGTTTATGTTTGTTGTTAGGATGGTGAATAATTGCCTGGCTGAGGAGCTGAAAGAGATCCATGCATTTGAGCAGAAAACATTGACACCAGAGCAGTGGGAGAAACAGAAAGCACAATGATGCATACAGACACCACAAAACTCATTCATGCAGCCCTCAAATAAAACAGCAGTGACTTTTTCTATCTGTTAATACTTTCATTTTTCCCCTTAAAGTTCATACCAATGTAATAGAAATCATTTCATCTGTATTTATGAAGTAATTATGCCTCAGTGTTTAGTCACTTATGCAAAACATCTCTTGCAAATGATTGAAGTACATTATGTGCTATATCCGGGATCTTGGAAATGTAGTTTGCTGACAATAAAGAACATTTCTGAACAGAATTTGTAGGCTGTTGCCAGTTTGTTAATGTGTGAAGACTTATTTTAATTTCTAACTTTTTGAAGTAAAAGCTACTAAAGGTTTAAACTTTAGAGGAAGGCTCAGACAGAACGTTTTAATTTAGAAAATATGGCCACCAATAAAACATTAAATACTGTTAATTTCACTTTGTTTGAAATCTGAAAATCAAAACAGTTTTCATAATGTCTTATTTGTCCCCCATTAGCTTTTTAACTCCAGCTATGTGAACTGCTCAAGTTCGTGTAGCCTATAACCAGATGATCATGATTTGAGAATTATCTGAAGCGCATCTTGTGCTTCAGTAGAAGAACATCTGACTGTACAAAGGAGTCACATCATCAATGTCACAAATGTACATATTGTATATGATATTAAAGTCCCCGTGAACCGGAACTTTTCTCCAGTGTTGTGGCGTATTTCCAAGTAAAACGGAATATTGAACAGAGGGCAAGGTTTTATTTTAGCGCTCCTCTCCATCTCTCGCTCATAGCAGACTAACGGTCGGAGGGGAGTGGTTTAAGCGTTTTCAACCCAAGCCGTCAAACTGATGTCATTAGAGAAGGGGCACCGTTGCAAAGGGGAGGAGCATTTTCAGATTTTGATTAAATGTTACGAAGTCAAACCATTTTTTTGTGTGGATTGACTTGCACAGATGAATTGTTCACCACAAAACTAGCAATTTGAGCTAACAAAATAAATAAGGTCAATTTTGATTTCATGTGTACTTTAAGCCCAGTAAAGTTCAGGGTAAAAATTCTCCCCTCAAAAAGTCCCTGCTCGCAAGGTAGTTATTTTCCAAAGTTAAGGAACTTTAGGGGGTGGGACTTGGGCGCTGAACATGCTGATTGGTTGAGTTCACGCAGCATTTTATTTCAACCACCATTTTTAAAAGTGTGTTGCGGTGCTTGCAGTAAAAGGTGTTTGCTATTCGAATCAACATTAAAGTTTAAAACTACGACTGATGGACCGATGACGAATTCAGGATTTATAAAGTTTATGCAGAGGACGAAATCCAGGAAAAACTGGAAAGCCGCACACAGTCCTACGTCACCGGACTTCTCTCCACGGTACAGACCGCGAGAGAAGGTTAAATCTTATAATATTACTTGGTAAATTTCATATACACAATGTAAATGGTCTGAAAGGATACCCAATATCACCCATTTCAAGGCTGACATGAAGATTTATTTTGAAACTTTACAAGGACTCTCAAACCGCAAAGCAATCAGGACTATGGGCGTTTACAAAGACTTAAATTCCTCTTCTTTAATTTAAATATACATGTATACCCTTTTCTTTTTTTTCTTTTTCTTCCTTTCTTTTTCTTTTTCCTCTTTAATTTCTGAAAATATTTTTTTCTAATATCTTTGATATGAATGTTATTGTTCGCAATATATAATAACTAAGGTTAAAAGTGTTATTGATTCATGATGATATGAAACCCATCAAAGCATTATTTGTGAAACATTTATATCGGTTGAATATATGTGAAATTTGTACAATAAATAATTTTGAGAAAAAAAAAATCGCGAGAGAAGGTGCTCACTGCAGAGCAAATGGGGGGAGCTAACGTCCAGCGAGGAGGAGCGGATGTACAACCACACCCTAATCCTATCCTAACCCTACCCACAACTCTATCTCTCCACCCCACTGGACGTCCAGAGAGGAGGAGCTGGCCATCATAGACTCTGCAGTGAGTACCTCTTGGATTTTCACAACAAAACCTGCCCAATTGCTACTCAAATCTAGCCCAATCACGTTCTCCTGGTAATCCATTCCAGGGGCTAAATATCATGTTATTTTGGGTCGCTTCAACCCGCGGACATGAAAAACAACCCGCGGCAACAGTGTCAAGTTTAATTAGTTACATTTCTATAATTTCTGTCTTTTTGGAGTGAAAGCTGCCAAAGGTTTAAACTTTACAGTATTGCTCAGACAGAATGTTTCGATATAAAAAATAATTAAAATATTAGAAATAAAATATTAAATAATATATATTTTTTTTTTTTTAAACCCCATGATAATATGTTAGTCAAAGTTCACTTTGAAATCTCTAAAATCTAAAAACTATATCAGTATGTTTTGATTCTTTACCTCAGTTCAGCTGGGATTTACCCAGGTAACAAATTTATCCTGTCAGGCCAGAACAGACAAACGTTTTCGTATATGTCCCTATCCACTTTCACTGTATGTACAAAAAAAAAAAAAAACAACATGAATATTTTTTAAAAGTTCTCTTTTTTTTTTTTTTTTTTTGTTCCGCAGAACAAAGTAAATAATTTGAGTAAAATAACATGAGGGTAAAAAGATTACAGATTTCTCATTTTTGGTGAACTATCCCAAGGCTCCCTGTTTTCCAGATTTTCTAAGTCAGACAAATACCTCTCTGCCCCGTTGAGAACCAGTGACAAATGATTATTGCAACAAATAACCTTTGAAGCTCAAAGTCTTAGAATAGCAAGCCAATTAGTGCGCACTTTAAGTTAAGGTGACCAGATTTTTCAAATGGAAACCAGGGACATTTCCTATTTGAGTGGCCAAATATCACTGAAATCTAATTTGTTATTATCTAATAATTTAAAAACGGGGACAATACATTTTTGAATGTTTATTATTATTATTACATTAATAATTATTAGGATTTAGTTTGATTATTAGGATTTTTGGTCTGGTTTTAATACAATTCACCAAAAAACATTACACTATTAATAGTAACCATTGTAAAAGCAGTTAAAAACAATATATATATACAAATAGTATAACAAAAGTTATACTATTGTTATATATATAATATATAATATAATATATAATAGTTATAACAAAAGTATAACTTTACAAAAAATAAAACAACATAAATATAAAAAGATCAGATAAATAAAACGGCATTTATAATAATATTTATTATTGAATTTAATGTTACAAATTTTTAACTATTATTTTGCATTTCAGACACATTTTAAGCACAAAGTTGCAAGTGTATTATTATTTATATTATTATTTTATATATTCATAGCTGAGTCTACCTTCACCACGTGATATATTTAAGATGTGTGTGTGTGTGTGTGTGTGTGTGTGGAAATGATGCGTTGTGCGGAACTTCTAGGGACGTTTAAAATTGATCAAAACAATCCCTCACCCTGCTGAGGCCCTGTTATAAAACACATACAAACAGTATTACTTTAATTTAACATGAATAGTTAGTATGTTACTACCTTGAAACCGTTAACAATGTTTTTTTATATTTGATAGCCTAATAATGACGTTCTGCTCTGATCCAGGTTACGTTCTTCGTGAAGTAGCGGCCAAGTAGTGTAGCTGAACAGCTCCCTCTGTTGGTGAAAATAATCACTGCACGATTGCTCCGATAACCAACAGGCTGCTGCGGGCTTTTTTGCAATGTATTTGTGGGTTGTTTGCAACGAGCTGTAAAACGGGGACATTTCCGGGGACAGCTCCAGTCGGGGACAGAACACGAAAAACCGGGACTGTCCCCGGAAAACGAGGACGTCTGGTCAGCCTACTTTACGTGCTTTCCAAACAGAAAAATATGCTTTGGTTAAGATGGCAACCTGTCATTGATTCAGGTATAGACATAACCTCTTATGTTCGCATGGATTTAAAGTGTGATTAATAATAGCATTGCGTGAGCAAATGTTTTATTCATGAAGCTAAAAGCACGTAAGATTTGTGCTGAAGCTGAGAGAGTGCAGACGGGCCTCCTGCTGTCTGACATAAAGACAACAGACTCCAGCAGGCGTTCAGTGCTCCTTTCACACAAACACATTCTGCTCGCACTTACATGTGTTTGACAGTAATATTACATTCAAATCAGTATTTATTTTATGTTCTGTCACTATAATTGCAATTTCAGTGCATGAAAATAAAAATTTTGAGGAATACTGAATCTGTTTTTGTGCAAGTGAGTTGCTCACATTTAGTCTACAGTAATCATCATGTTCACACAGCGCATACGAAGCCTCCGCACCTCACTCCGATTTCTGTCAACATGGGGAGAGGTGTCAGTCAATAAATGGGGAAATGAAGTAACTTGCGTTACTTATTTGAAAAAGTAACTATAATATGGCCTATATATAAGTAATATTTTGTTGTACATTTAACAGTAATGTTACTTTACCCGTTACTTGAAAATAGTAATCTGATTACGTAACTCACGTTACCTGTTATGTTACCTCAAACACTGCCAGTGACCCATCTCCCCTACTGGCCACTGGCTTGGATTTGAGTCGAAAATTTGTAAGCAATATCTGTAAGCATTTTGACAGGTTGAAAATTAAGAAATGAAAATGTGTTTTATGCCTAGGGGGAAACCAAGTTGATTCTACTCCTGCCTGAAGCCAGTAAACGTGTCATGATCCAGTAGATTTTACTGGTGGTGATGGTAGGGTGCTACATCCAGCATGTCACAGTCCCTGGTTATACTTGAGCAGCTTAACAATTGTACATTTAAAAATAGCATTTCATAATCAGTGTATGAAATCAAGCACAGACCACAGATCTTTAAAAGCTTATAAATTATTAAATAAATAATGAGCTAACTAAGAACAGAAATTTAACACAAATTGTGTTTAATGCAAGTTAAACTTCTTAAGTTTAATTCATTTTCAGAAGTCACTAATGACTAACTATATTGTTAAAGAACTAAGCAAGATACATTACCATATGAGTTCCAGTCTTGGATTGTGGAGATAGATGAATGAATGAAGGAAGATCAGAGAGGCACAGAGGAGGATTTTAAAAATACATATTTACACTGTACTGTTGAAAAGTTTGGTGTGAATACAATTATTTTTGAAAGATGCCCCTTATATTCACTATCTGCATTTATTTTGTATTAAGAAATACAGTAAAAACAGTAATATTATGAAATGTTATAACAATTTTAAAATGTAATTTATTCCTGTGATGGCAAAGCTGAATTTCCAGCAGCCTTCAGTGTCTTCACTATTCTTCAGTGTCACATTCTGGTGTGCTGATTTGGTGCTCAATAAATATTTATTATTATTTTTGGTGTTCTGCTTAATATTTTATACATTTACATTTACAATACATTTATTTGAAATTTATTTTTTAGTTTTTTGTAACATTATAAATGTCTTTAGTGTCACTTTAGTTTAATGCAGCAGAATAATAGTATTATTTATTTAAAAAAAAAAAAAAAAAACTTACTGACCCCAACCTTTTCAACAGGAGTGTATGTTTAATATTTTAATACGTTATTTTATAAAACATAGTTTTGTATTAACATTGATCAAGAAGCACAATTTTAAGTTAAAAGATAAATGAGGATTCATAATGTTATTTGAACATTTTCATTCAAAAATTACTTTTGACAACATAAAAGGCAACTGTTTCAAATGCATATTTAATAAATACCAGCCTAAAAATATACTTGTGTCTAATTCTCAGCCTAGTTTTAACATCATATCATTATTAGGCCTTTTTTAATTTTTAACATTATTGATTTGACTAAACTGACAGTATTGGATGAGAACTGAGCTGGACAATGACATCACTGTTTGTCTGCAGAACTGCTATACAGTATATGAAATGAACTAATTTAATATTTGATGACTTTTTACAACTGAACTGACTCTGAACAATGACATTATTTTCCTGTTTATCCCTGTAAAGCTGCTTTAAAACAATCTGTATTGTATAGTGTTATCTAAATAGAGGTGACTTGACTTTTAAAGGAGTTCGAAGGTTTGAAATGAATGTTTATTTAACATTATTTAGACAAAGATCACATTTCAAAATCCAGATAAATCAAGTAAAAAATCCAAATAAAACAATTATAAAGGTTCAGTAAACACAAACATACAACTTAGCTGTTGACGTTTCATGATATATGACTTAAAATGATCTAAACCTGTATATGCCAACAAACTTACTATCAAAACTGACTAATGATATCATTTTATATGTGTGATGTTTTAAAGACGGTACTAGGATGGTGTGATTTCTGGTGGTAGCGCAGACCTCCACAGTTTCTAAAACTCTTCCCACACTCTCCACATACATACGGCTTTTCCCCGGTGTGAATGCGGATATGCCGCGTCAGTGCCCCAGAGTGGCGAAACCGCACCCCGCACAATGAACAACTGTACGGACGCTCGCCAGTGTGTATCCTTAAATGAGTCTTCAGGTTCTCCAGGCGATTGAAGTCTCGGCTGCACATGCTGCAGTGATACGGGCTGCACCCTGGAGGGAAAAGCTGCTGTTTTCTTGGCCTGGTTGCGACAGTGCCTTCTTCCACACTCATTAATATGGTTCTGTGCTGCAGAATGTAATGATTATGCAGATCATTTGAACTGGGAAATACACAACCACAGAATTTACACATAAACAAGCTGGACTGGATGTTTGTCCTCACCTGCTCAATACAGTTTTGAGTTGACTGCATGAGGGAGGTCCTGTCGTCTGCTGATAGGTAGAGGTTGTGAATCTGGGTGGAGACAGGGGAGATGCAGCTACTGGATGGCAAATTGTTTTTTGAGGAGCCTGAGGAAATGAAATATAAATCACTGACAATATTTCAGTATAGCAGAACTCTATTAAGATTAACCATTACCATGACTGTGGCTGGGTTCTTGATCCAAAGGTTCAGTCTCCTTCTGTGGCTTCTCTGGATCAGGCCTCCAGTCTTCTAGCAGTTTTGACTGAACTAAAGTCATTCTGTTGTGCATAAACTCCTCATTACAAGCTGGATCAAAACTGTAGTCTGGACTAGGATAAGGAGAAGCACACCCAGAGCTTCTATTCAGTGCCAGTTCTTCTGAATCTGGCTTTTCACTTTTCACCATGACTTGCTCAATTTCAGGCTGAAATGATAAGTCTTGATCGCTTGGCTCTACATCTTGTATGTGATCCATGTTGAGCTCCTTTTGGTCTGATGTATCTTGATCTGTGAAGACATAAGTGATGTCAAGACAAAAAAAAATGGATAATTAATAACAAATATGTATGTATGTATGTATATATATATATATATATATATATATATACACACACACACAGTCAAAACAAAAATTATTCAGACATTTTTTAATATATTTTTACTAGTGGGTGCAGGACACTATAGTTTATGTAAAGGATAGCAAAAATAAAGTAAACTGTGACATATTTTACCCAAAAAGTCTTTATACAGTGGACTACCAGTAAAATTGATCAAAATTTGGAACCAAAAATTATTCAGACACTTTGACCTGACCATGTTTTGCTTAAGTGTTATCTGACATAATTAAGATTCTTTTTTTCTGACAGTTTAACTCTGAGATCTTGTCATATTTGATTACAGGCTGGACTGGATGTTTGTCCTCACTTCCTCAATACAGTTTTGAGTTGACTGCATGAGGGAGGTCATGTCGTTTGCTGATAGGTGGAGGTTGTGTGTGAGAGAGAGAGAGAGAGAGAGAGAGAGAGAGAGAGAGACACACACACACACATTATATATAATAGTGTTGCAGATTTAGTCAACACTTTGTTTAAAAGTGAGAAAATGGACTTCATTTACTTGACTTTCCATCTAAATCGATGACTTTTTTAGTATACAACTGTGATTACTGTCAGTATCTAATCACGATTTCTGTTTATTTTGAGATACTCAAGTTTAACGCACCATTAGTAGGCGATTTGTTCATTTCGTGTGATCGTACACGACCATCGTGAGAGATTTTGTGAAAAGATCCATTCAGCCTTTCACTTTCATCCACATATTCATCTACTTCACCACCGTGTTCCTGCTTTTCACACACTTTCCTCGGTGTATCCTCTCTCCGACTGTACAAGGTGCTCTGATTTGATTCACCATGATTGAGATGCTGTGGTGGTAATTTGAGACTGTTGTTCTCCCGCTGTCTCTCGCTAATGTGCTCGCAGCAGACATCCAGTAACACTTGACCTGCTGTCAGTCTGCTGATCTCATTTAGCGCGATCTCAAGCGCCACCTCAAATGCCCTGCGCAGAGCCGTCTCGAGCGCGCTCTCCACACATCTGGACACCAGTGATATCTGCTCCCTTCCGCTGCCGTTCACACGAGCATTCATTTTATAAAAACACACCGTGTCTCACTGTCTACCCCTGCTCAGAATGCTTATGCGGATGCCGTTAATTCAGTCATTTAAAATACTCCAGCTACTGAATGCTTAGCACTGAATTTGGCGGCAGGAAATGCTTCAAAATAAAAGTCATTAAACGTCTTTACGTCTTCAATATATATATATATATATATATATATATATATATATATATATATATATATATATATATATATATATATATATACACACACACACACACTAATGTACGCTCTTACGAAATAAAATATTCTGCTCAGTTTCACCTTTATTATGTTTTATTTAATTAACATTTAGTGTTAAATGTTTCCCTTTCAGCATATGGTCAGTGAGAGGAAATGCTAATTCCTCCAGTTTATTCTTCAAAACATACTAATCATCAATATCAGTTTTATTTTCTATTCATTTTCGGTGAGATTTGCAATTTTTTGCAACATTGTTACAATTTTGTTGCTACTCTGAACAGACTGTTAGTATGGGACGAAATTCTGGATTGTAGTTATTAATAATCTTATTTTCAGTTCATTAAAATCATTTTGATGCTTTTAAAACTAGCTATTTTTCATGTTAGTTCAATTTCATTTTAGATAATTGTTAATCAGATAGTTAATCTTTTTTTTAAACTTCAATTTTTATTTTAATTAGTTAATTTTATTTTATTTACTTTAATTTTTTTTTTTTTTTATGACAGCAGTAGTGGCTATCCGTTTACCAAATTATTTTGTAGTAGGCTATTATTAGATATATTTTGGAAACTATTGTTACCACTGTAATTTTTTATAAGTGGTTTCAGAGATATAAGTAAAGTGTTTTCTCACATAGACCGCACTTGTGCCATTTTGACAGTTCAGTGGCGCTGCCCACTAAAAGCGATCCGGACTCTGCGGCTTCCGTACAATCACAGTCCAGGAAGAGCTGATATCTTTCAATCTAACAAACCAACGCCAAACCATCGACACTCAACTGAGACATCACCGTGTGAAAAAAACAGTAAGTATTATATTGATTCGGGAATCCGATGTCATATTCCGTTTCGCAGGTTGTTCCTGTGTGTTAGATCTTTATTCAGTTGTGTATCATCCTCGTGGGCATCATCACTCATGAGCCACTATCAGGACATGTTTACTAGTTACAGTGACTATAATGATGAGTAGACATACATCGAATAGAAATACCCTAAAAAATAGAAACATGTTTACGTATATTTTTTATTAGCCCGGACTGTTTATGAAATGAAATGATTTTTTCTTAAACTATGACTGTTCTCGTAACAGAACTGTCAGTCCAGAGCTGCTATAAAATGCAGAGAAATACTGTTTTATGAGAAATCACAATAATGTAATCGTTTGGCTTTATTTATTTATTTCCTGTGCCTATTAGAATTGCTCAGATATTTCGCAAAATCAGTTTAATTACATGGGCGTATGCATGAACAAAGCCATTACAGTCCAGTAGGTGTCTCTCCTGTGACCTCGTTCATTACCTTTTTTGAAAATCTCAACGTAAGTTAACAATTTCGGGAGCACCTTTGTTGTTTGTTTTTTTTGTTTTGCTTTTTCTTCCACCTGAAGTCAGTCAGGACTTGTCTGTAAAACACCAGACAGAACATGTCTGACACATATGTTGACTACAATGTTTTTTTGTTTTGTTTTTTTTCGTCAGTTTGTTTCTAGGACTAGTTTCCATAAACAGCTATCAGTGTTTGCTTTGTGTGTTTCAGGTTGTCATGGCTAGGACCACTGTGATGCTGCTGGTTTCTGTGGACTGACACCATTAAAGAGGTACTTCACTGATTCATGTAAGCTTCATCCATCCACATATGCAGGTTTTTCTATCAACAAATCTTCTGTTGCACCACATTTAATAGTCACTAGGCTACAGTCTGGTAAATAAAAGTACAGGGTCATTTCCTATGAGGAGACAAGGGAGGCAGTGCCTCCTCTAAAAACTGGATGAGATAATCCACAGTACAAAAATAAAACAATGCAAATATTACAAAACATGACCATAAAAAGTCTATAAATCACTTGTTTTTCTAAAAAGACACTTTTCAACAGCGACAACACTGGTTAAAGTTACACCGTGAGGCAGCGTCTCTCGAGTCAAGTCAAGTCACCTTTATTCATATCGCGCTTTATATAATACAGATTGTTTCAAAGCATCTTCACAGGTATAAACAGGAAAATAATCATTCACTGATGCAAACAGAGTTCAGTTCTGCTATAAAGCAGCTCTAAAAGAAATTCGTGTCATTGTTCAGCTGAGGTCAGTTCAGTGTTGATTCAGTTCTGCTCAACAACTGTAAAGATCATAAAATATGAATTGAGATCAATTCAACTATAAAGCAGCTCTGTAGAAAACGGTGATGTCATCGTCCAGCTCAGTTCAGTTCTCATCAGTACGGTGTCACTGCAGTCAAATCAGTAATATTGCTGAATATTACGGGACCCCAACTAAGCATGCCAGAGGCGACAGTGAAAAGGAACTCCATCGGTGACAGAATGGAGAAAAATAACCTTGGGAAAAACCAGACTCAGTCGGGAGACCAGTTCTCCTCTGGCCAAATGAACCATGTTTCACCCAAGTTCCTTCTGCTTAAAGATTAGTGAGGGGAGTCTCTCTTGCACTGAGTCTTAACTGACCTGTGCTGTGGGTTTGGTGGGTGGTAAATAAGAATGAATGGGGAACATTCAAATGAGAAGAGGCAATGCCTCCATCGTGTTATAATTGGCTGTTCGCATGATAAATTCCATCACTTGTTTTCGTGTGCATTTCGCAAATTAGACTTCACATTCAACAAATTCACGTTTTTAGAAAATTAAAGGTACATCTTGTCTGACTATCATGACACCTGCAGTGTTTACTTTTAATGACTGATGATCCGAAAATAAGTTGACTATTAAAAAGAACAGCTCAGCAATAGTTCACAAATAAAATGGATTTTAAATCTGGTGCTGCATTCTTTTAGTTATTTTGGAACAAATGTAAAAATGCTTAAAAGACACTAACTTGATGAGAATATACTTGGGTTTTAATACATAGAACATTAATTACATTGTAAAAATGCAAAATTGAGTAACTGAATTTTTTCTTTTTGTGGCTTTTTTATATAGTTTAAGTAATAATGTTATTTATTGTGTTATTTATTATGTTATGTAATGATTGTTTCAAAATTTTAAAACTTTTTAATGTAGTTCTAGTAATAAATTAGATTCGATTTTGGAATATTGTACAATTATAGTCGATTTTTTTTTTAACTCCGCCGTGTGCTCGCTCCATTTTGATTCAACTGATGTGCTTGTGAAGACGTTAATTTTTCATACCCTATTTTGGCCATGGACAAATCAATACATTCCATATTAAATGGTATTTTTGGCCACTATTGATCCAAACTCTGCATTCTCTGTATGATCAGGAGCTGCTTTAGTTATCCTGGCGCATACGCTATCTGGAAGGATGAAGCTGCGACTGCATTTTGTGGTGGACCCCATGGGCTGGTTCTGCATAAGCATGGTGCTGTTTGTCTGGCTCTATAACAGCTTCTTCATACCCAAACTGGTGCTGTTGCCACACTATGCGGAGGGACACATACATGCTTCACTTGTGGTCTGTAAGTGCTCTCACCAATGTTTTATTGATAACAGCCCCTATTAAGCGTTGTAATCAGTATTGTCAGGTTCAGTGCAGAATAGTTTCACTGAAATCTCATTGTTTTACAATCTGGTTTGTGCAGGTCATGAGGAAAACCTACTAATGAATCAGTTAAAACCTGAATTCCTCTTAGAGTAAGAGTAGCAGGACAGGTTTATGTACAACAGGTTTTTTTTTTTTTTTTAACCACTTCACATCAACAGTTTAGAACTAAGTACAAACCTGACACTATGTGAACATTTCTTGAAGGAAATATTAAACCGCAAAAGAATGGGGTTAAACTTTTAAGCAAGCTTAGACTTTAAGCAGCAGTCACACTAGACAAAGGCTGGGCAACTCTGGTCCTTAAAATCCACTTTCCTGCAGAGTTTAGCTCTAACCCTGATCTAACTTACATACCTATAGCTTTCTAGTAATCCTGAAGATCTTGATTAGCTTGTTCGGGTGTGTTTGTTCAGGGTTGGAGCTAAACATTGCAGGAAAGTGGATCTCGAGGGCCAGAGTTTGCTTACCCCTGCACTAGACTTTAAGCATGCAAAATTTCTATAGACACACCAATGGTCGTAATATGGTATCTTTTTAGTCAATGAAGCTGAAATGTGTAGTGTTCAAAAGTTTGGAGTCAGTGAGAATGCACCAAGGATTAATTTATTTAATCAAAAATACAGTAAAATTGTAAAATATTATTACAGTTCAAAATAACTGTATTAATATATTTTAAAATGGCATTTATTCATGTTTCATAATTTTTAGCAGCCATTCTTCATTCTTCACTCTTCTAATGTGCTGATTTTGTGCTCGAGAAACATTTCTTATGTTAAAAATGGTTGTGCTGCTCAGTAAAGTGTGCTATCAATAAAACCACATTTGTCTGTACATTAAGTGGTTTTGGTAAATGTGTTAAATAGCAATGTAATAAGTATCTTTCTACATGTCTCCTTGACATCAGTTCATTTCTGGTTATAGTGACTTTTGTGATAAATGTGAAATTTATTTTTCTCCAGGTTACTATCTAGCATCATTGCTGTGTGTCTCAGCATTATTCAGGGCTTCCACCGCAGACCCCGGAAAACTTGCTCAGGACCCCAAAATTCCGCTTGGAGGTATGAAACAAATAATGCTCAAGTATACATTCTGTTTTGTTTTTCTATAACACAGAATAACTATACTATTTTAGTACATAGTTTTGTTTCACACACGTTGAATGATTTATTAATTGGAGGTCATCAAACTCTGCGCCCTGGAGTTTAGAATGCATTAATCGAATATTAAAAACAAAAAATACTGACCCGCCTTTATCATCTGAATAAATTGCTAAAGCTAAATAAACAACAGAAACAAATATAAATCATTGGTAAAATAATGCTGTTTTTAAGCTAAATAGGTGTTGAGTCATTAGTAGAGAGCAAATGCTTTCCATTCTTTATGAAGTTCTACTAACTAACCAGGTGAGGGCAGTATACCTCAGTGTTCCGTGGCTATACCTTCACTTATGTTAAGACCATTTTCATGAATGTTACAGTAATGTGCAAGTGATCTGATGAAGTATGCTCTTTGGTACACTTTTGAATTTAATCAAAATTTTAAATAACCTTTTTTTTTTTTTTTTTGGCATTTAAGGATCTGTTGGTTTCTGTCGACACTGAGATATCAGATAACAGAGTATATGTTGAGTATGAAAGTGTATGAATTGCCTCATAAAGCATTGATGAGCACTCATTTCAGTAGGTAACTGAATTGTTTATTACTGGTTACACTTTATTTTAAATATGTACATAGTTACATTGTACTTACTCATAAGTAATGAGTAATATTAATTAACTACATGTGCTTACTATAGAGTTACGATTATAATAGTCACCTTAAAATAAAGTGTTACCATTACTTTGAGCTACGCTTGATATATGCTAGCTAGTTAATGGCTTGGCATGTCTGTGTTATTTAGCTGTATTAAATTTGACTTTACAGAACACACCCTTTAATAATGTTCATCTGAATTGAAAATTTATTATGATGAAGTGATCATAAAGTGGTTCTAAATTACATCAATTTATTATTTAATTATGTTATGAAATAAGTTATAATTGAATGATTACGCTGTATGATATACATGACACTACAAAACTAAATGTTTCTAAAGTAAACTAACACATGATGGACATTTTTCTCAGTGACACCTAGAAGTAAATATCGGCTTTTTTTCTGAACGAGCCTGCTGTGTTTTAAATTATGGGTGGCACTCTGATTTGGGGAGCATCCACTCAAAAAGACTGAAACAATAATTTCAGGTAATTAGGTTGCACTACAAGTAATCTTTATCTGTAAGTTTGACTGAATGAGCTGTACAATTTCTGTCATGCTCTTTTTTTATACATCAGGAAAATTATGTAACGCTTTTAATGTGACATAAATATCACAAGAATGTCTGTGACAAAAGCTCTTTTCAGTCCACTAGCTGTGTTCTGTTTGTCTTGATTTTTTTTTTGTTCCTTTTTTCTTTTTTTCCCGCCATATTAATATGAAAAAAATGACAGACCTGCTTTCCCATTTTTCTCCCCAAATCTCTTTGCTCACATCTCTTTCCCGGTTTTTCAAATGGCACTTCAAACTACTTTTTCACTTTTAAAATGCCTATCAGTATTTTCTTAAGCTGGAAAATGGCAACATTTATCTGTCAAAATGGGGGAAAGCTCTTTGAAATATCCATTAGTGGTTCAGTTAATGATGGAACATTTTTGAATAATGCAACATACACGTCCATAATATTGCTGCTGAAAGACTCATCTGAGCTCTTGAGGTTATTCATGGTCTGCTGATAGTAATTTAATTTGTTAATACTTTTACACTCTTAAGTTTGCTTTTGATGTCCGATGGTTTAGGAGTGAGGAGAATATTGTCACCTTGTTGTACCCAGTTTTTGCTAATTATTATTATTATTGCATTAATAGAGCAAACCTTTAAACAGTTTGCAGTCATTGATTGTTTACAGTTTAACAAAGGTCACTCCCATAATTTGCGCAAAAGCATCATGGACCGTAGGAAAAAGGTAGAGAGAAGAATGATATATATATATGTGGGTTAGCATTGTTGTGAAAATGGCCACAATAAACACTCTGCAGCATGAGGATTTGCGCGCAAGTTATATGTACAGACAGCACAAGTAACCCTTTCAAAGGTTGATTCCCCTGAAAAGTGCAAATGCTCGGTGTACTTTTGCATCTTATCAGCCCGACACGGCAGCATTGGCTAAATCAGTGTTGTGAGCTTAGGACACTTTTTGATCAGTCAATGGCAAAAGAGTGTTCAGGAAACCTGTTTGAAAGCTAGTAATATTTAAAGGTACACTATGTAACTGTTTTTTGTTTAAAATTAACAAAATTTAAATGTCTGTACATCATCAATCCTTCTTCCAAAACGTGTTTTGTCTTACCCTGATTCGCTATGGTTATGGTAAGCCGATTTTAGACCTGTTGGGATGGTTTTTGCAGGAAATTGCATACATACATCACTCACCCGTGCATTTCTCGTCATATCTGTAAATAGAGAACAGTTGCTCAGGCTACTTTGACGTGTGTATGGTATGGGAGTTGTAATGTATAGGTTAGTTGTTACAACAAATGAGAAAGGTTGACATGGAGCTGTTACACAGTGTTGTAGTACTTGAGACCCGGACTCGGTCTTAAGACCATATTGTAACGGTCTTGGTCTTGTCATGGACTCGTGTGCATATTGACTCAGAATTGACTTGTACTCGAACATATTAGGACTCGAACTCATTCCCGAGACCACTCGAGTCCCATTCAAAATATTTCATGACTATTACTGTATGTTAATGTTTGGGGGCAAATAGCAATGATAATATTGTGGTCAATAAAACAAAATGCATTTGAATTATAATTAACATGACAATGTGTACAATAGTAACGAATCGCTCAGAAGTCAGAAAATTCCTATTATTTTTACATATCCGTCAGTGTGAGGTGTTGCTATGGGTTGCGTGCATGTGCGACTGACTGATTTTCCACAATCTTTTCGAAACCTAGGCTCTCGAGCCATATATGGAAGAAAAAAATAAACCAAACAATTTTTTAACCTTTTTTCCCCCATCAATAATCAAAGCTAGCATGTCGATTTAATTAAAAATCTGTTTATTATATATTTTCAAATATTACATTATTCACCAATGCTTGTTTGTCATGTGTAACAACCCAACCAATTCAGATTTCATTGGACAACGTGAAGTGGAAATTACATGGACAGACGAGCGATTTATGCGGTTTGTCTCATTTTATAAATCAAATTGCATCACTGACAAAATGGATGTTAACAAAGCCTAAAGTTGCATTAATGGTAAGTAGTGTTCAATTCATTTAGAGTTGATACACTGTTTACTATTTGATGAAACTATCATAGTGAATGAAGTCAAAGTGCCACCTACAGGCCTATTATGTAAAGTGTAGGCTGGTGAAATGGTGACGTGAAAGGACTTTATTATATTACCATTTTTGATAATTATTAGCTTATGTGGCATTATGAAATATTATTACAATTTAAAATAATGGTTTTCTATTTGAATATACTTTAAAATATAATTTATTTCTGATGCAAAGCTGAATTTTCAGCATCCTTATGCCAGTCTTCAGTGTCACATGATCCTTCAGAAATCATTCTAATATGCTGATTCATTTTCAAAGTTGGAAAGTGGAAACAGTTGTGCTGCTTAATATTTTTTTATAACATGCTGTGATCCTTTTTTTTTTTCAGTCGATTGATTTAAAACCTTTGATTTAAAAATAACAGCATTTATTCAAAATAGAAATCTTTTCTAACAAATTCCCTTTACACCACCTACTATGTGGCCTTTTTACCCTTAACTGATAATATTTTTTAAACCAATATCACTCTAAGTAAATAAAATACAGTGTACATGCCATGGTATATTTGATGAGTATGGTGTCAATTTTATTGTTTCCACCAAACATTCACATATTCTTTTAGGTCTTTTGATTTCTTTAGGTCTTGTCTCAGACCCAATCTTATGTGAACTTGAACTTGTCTTGGACTCCAACCTCTCTGGTCTCGGTCTCGACTCGGACTCGACCCTCTCTGGTCTTGGTCTCGACTCGGACTCGAATGAGCTGGTCTAGACTACAACACTGCTGTTACATCTCCAACCTCTGGGGAATCACCTTTTAAAAACACGCAAAACAGAGGAGAGCCTGCTTGCGTAAAGAGAATGTGACAGAGTTTGTAATAAAACCAGAATCAACATTGGCTTTGCTTTTCAGAGATGGTGAGACCTGAGGGATTTGAAATGTTTTAAAAGAGATGGTGTTTTTTTTTATTACTCAACAGGCTAGTAAGGTATGTTATCGAACAGATACCTTGCCATTTGTAGCTCTCTAACAGGGTTCATTGTAAAGCATTATCTATTGTGAAGGGTCAGATTCATCCGCAGTCACACAGAGCCGAAGAACAACCAAAACAACGTTCTTACGCAAAATGCATGTAGTTTTGTGTTTTACTGCTAGAGGGCCTAAAGTTACAATAGTGTACCTTTTAATTATTTTAGCAATTTTGCTTTTACACTCACATTCACCTTTTAAGGTGCATCACTATCACATGGATAAGGAGTTTTATCCAGATCTCTGTCATTTGTCCTGCTCTAACCTTTACCAGTCACCACAGGCTGTTAGATTTTATCAAAGGATTTGTGAGTAGTGTCAGTTTGCCGAAAGATTTATTAGACTCAGCTAGGACTCTGATACTGTAAACAGCTTGCCGCTAAGCTAGTTATCACCAAATGGCTGGTCTTAGCAAGTCATGCCTTAGATTACCTGATATCCACTTGGCTAAATGTTAAAGGCAACCTTCAGAAGAGTTGTCTGACTTGTCTGGGGGACATTTGAGGTTGTATTTGACAGAAAAAAAAAAAAAAAATGAATTAGCAATTTTAGCAACATTCTTTTTTGCTTGGTATTGATGCAATATGTAGATGTGCTGCAAACGTGGCCACTCTTTTTTCCTATCTGTCCAAGATTCTGTCACTCTGGTCATTTTATGCTGGGCAACAAACCAGACTAATGTATACAGTAGAGGAAAAATAATTAACATGAAATTTTGGTATTAGCTCAAGAAATCCACACAGAAGAAATCATATTATTACAATCCATAAAACAAGTTGTATTTAATAACGTGGAATGACAAAGGGAAAAAAGTATTGAACAGATTAAGAAAAAACAGTACAGCGAAGCAGCAGCTGATTTCACTAAGTAGTTCTACCTCCTACCTGTGCAAATTAGAATCAGCTGGGTTAGTGCATGTTGATAGGTTAGAAAAAGTCTTACCCACCTCTGAATGCAAGTATACAAACACCTCATGATGGGTAGAGGCAAACAGCTCTCGCAAGTCCTTCGCAACAAGATTGTTGCGCTACATAAGGGCACTGGTTACCGAAAGATTTCACAACTCTTAAAAGTTCCTGTAAGCACCATTGGGGCCATTTATCTGCAAGTGGAAGGGACATCTCTCCACAATCAACCGGCCATGCTCAGGAGCTCCTAGCAAGATTTCTGATCAGGGTCAGAACTAAGGTTAATCAGAAGAGTTGCCCAAGAGCCAAGGGCTGCTCAGAAAGAGTTCCAGATAGACTTGGAGGCAGCAAGGTACAGTTGTCACAGAGAAAACAATGGGCAATGCACTCCACCGGCTTCTGTGCACACTCACCCCAGAAGTCTCCATTATTGAAGAAAAGGCATGTTGAAGCTCGTTTGAAGTTTGCTACATAACATTTGGAAAAGCCTGTGAAATACTGGGAGAATGTAATCTGGTCAGATGCAACAAAACTTTTTGGCAATAATACCACATGCCATGTTCAGAGGAGAAATGGCTCTGCATATGACCCTAAAATACAATACCAACAGTGAAGTTTGGAGGTGGAAGCATCATGTTATGGAGGCTATTTCTCTTCTCATGGTACTGACAGAATCCATATTATTGAAGGGAAGTTGAATGGAGCCATGTACCAGGAAATTCAAGACGAATCTGTTGCCATCCACTAGGATGATGGACCTTCTAGCAGGACAACGATCCAAAACATACTGCAAAGGAGACTCTGAATTGGTTCCAGATAAAGAAAATAAAGTTGTTGGAATGGCCCAGTCAGTCACCAGACTTAAACCCAATAGAGCATTTGTGGAAAAAACTGAAGATCATGATTCGCAAGAGGGCCCTCTGGAATATAAAATTTAAAGACAGTCTGTTTAGAAGAATGGACCAAAATCCCACCTGAGCACTGTGAGCGATTAATTTGTTCATACAGCAAGGGTCAAATAAAGGCAAATAAATACAATTTCAGTTAGCGTGGTCAATACTTTTTTCCTGTGTCATTTTACTTTATTACACATAATATTACAATCCATAAAAAAAGTTATGATTTCTTTATCTGTGTGGATTTATTGAGTGGATTTCTTCATGTGAATTGCTGATCTTGGAACTGTTTAATTAGTATTCTACAAGTCAACTTTTTTTAAAATGTTTATTTCCCTCACTGTATCTTAAGTGGTTAAGTGGATTGAAATACACTCTAATATTCAGACATATGCCTTCAGTGTTATTAGCCAACTAGTGAAATCTTTCAACTTAACAGTCATTTATGTAAATATGTGACCCTAATTTTTGCCATGCCACATATCTTATTCCTATAAGGACATTTTTGCCCTTACATTAAACATTTTGGGGCATTTTGCCCCTGTTAATTTCTGACCATTACTTTTATGACATCATAGTGATTTTTGGAAAAGATTTCATTAGATTTTAAAGTGTATAGTCACAAATTACATTATAGTGATTTTGGAACATATACAGTCTCTTGTCCAAATAATTTTGCCTTTCAGCAAGTTATGATTTCATAATCTATAGCCCCTACAAGGCATTACAACAACAGAATATATAGACCTCACTGAAATCATAATATTATTGGGATAGGCTCCAATGAAGCCAGAATAGTTTCAAAACGTCATGTCCTCTGAGATCATAATGTCTTCATGAAATAAGTTTGGTGTTAAAAATATAAAACTATAAATTTAATGTTTTTGTTGTAATGTTCAGAGTCCTGCCCTTGTACATCTTCTCTCTTTTTCTTTGTCTCTCTTGTTATTGTCTTTTTTCTTTTCTTTTTTAAAATTCAAATTATTAATTGAAGTTGTTTTCCTGCATATCCATACACCAAATAAAATAAAATAATTTTTTTCTCTGAATACCACTAGATGGCAATAAAGACCTTTTTTTTTTTCTTTTTTTTTTTTGCTAAAGTTAGAGTTACAGTTCGTTTTTGTATGGATTTCAATACTGAAAATGAGTTTATGATTTAGTTTTATTTTAAGTTTTGTTTGCCTTGTCATTTCAGAGAGAGACAACTGGGAAATGTGCAATAAATGCAACATGATGAGGCCAAAGAGGTCACACCACTGCAGCCGCTGCGGCCACTGTGTCCGTCGCATGGACCACCACTGTCCCTGGTAAAACGTTAACAAGAAATAAAAATAATAAAGACAATACACTACTATTAGCTTTTGTTTAAAAGACCCAGCAGTCTGTAGACCCAGCAAGTTCTGTATCTAAATCTTGTCCATGTATCTTGTACATAAATTGTATAAGAAATTAGTTATTAACTGTTTAATGGTGACAAAAAAAAAAAAGAGGTAATTTTATACAGGTGCTCTAAGGCTTGTTATGTCTATGTGAGACATGCTGAGATCTTTACGATGGTTTAGGATCCAAACTGAAATCTGGCATGTTGACCTGAGGTCACAGTATAACCTTAAAGGACCCTGTACTCCAGACAGCTTTACATTCCTGGTGGGTTTTGTATGGAGGAAGTTTAATGAAGTCTCTGTAGAGGGGTAAAACAGAGGGAGAGGCAATATCGAGTGACCAGAGAAGCCCATGTTAAGTCCAGCCCTACAGTACAGCTGAAGAAGGCTGCTGTCTGTCTGGACTCAGCAAATCGTGACTCCCTGTCATCGCCTGTAATGGCCGAGGGAAGAGGAGAAAAAAAACGTGGCCATATCGTTTTCGTTTGACTAACAGTTGACTAACCTTGCCTGCTCTCCCCTCTCTCTTTTGGCCTTCTTCGCTTGCTTTCTCAACTCTTTTCTCTTATGTTCCTTATTCTGGTGCTTCTTCATGTGGCATGACTTGTCTTAAAATGCAAGAGAATAACATTAATGTCATGCAGAGACAGCAGCCTAAAACACACATTGATGGCTGTATGATTTCCTTAGTAAATCAGTGTTTTTCAGATTAGAATCACTTATTTAATTAGTCTGTATTAATTGATCATTACTAGGTTATTAGGGTGGAACAGTGCTAAAGGCACACCTTAAGGAAAATCCACTTTTTACTTGTATAGTGTATGATTTGAAAATGTATTGAAAATGGACCATGCAACACATTTTGTGCAAATACATTAGCTAAAGTAAAATGCTTGTTCAAAACAATCACTTCAACAAAGTTTGTACCATATTCTGTTCTGATAAATAAAGTTAATTTACTTTTATTTAATAAATACACTCATTAAAATGTCATTTTAAAATATAGAAAAATGTAATTAAAAAAATGTAAATTTAAATGTGATGGTTTCATAATGAAGATAGCGATTATCTCTAAGGTGGACATCCAACTTAATAAATTATATTGACCATTTTAATCTAACACTTTTATGTCAGCCAGTTATTTATTATCAAATCATTTATTCAAGTCAATTCACATTTATTTGTATAGTGCTTTTCACAATACATATAGTTTCAAAGCAGCTTTACAGAAAGTGCATGTTTTTACATTATAATTAAGAAGTCTGTTATCAGGTGACTGTGTCAAAGTAATGTCTATATTACAGAAATGTACAATTCTAAGACAATACAGATCATGCAGTTTAGCCTTTAGCCCCAACAGCAGGGGTGTTACATATATATACATATATAATGTGTGTGTGTGTATATATAATATATATATGGGTCAGTGACCTGACAGGTCATTTTTTTGTCCAAAGGCCTTAATAATAATAAAAAACAAAGCTATGACATCCAAAGTATGTAAGGTAGTACAACTAGATCTCTTTTATTGAATCCAAAAGGTTTTAATTATATTTTGCTACATATAAAGGTATTTTAAAGATTTTGGAGTGTCAAAAGGTCATTCACTTTAACCGTCCCAAGGCCAATACAGCCATTTAATTTGTGATCAAAATATCTTAAAATGTAATAATTGTATATATATTTTTTTTATTCTGGCATGATTTTATAACATCATATATTAACATATAGTGCAAAATATAGAAGTCGTTGCTTTGTTATGAGAAAGAATGTCCGGAAAAATGAATTTCATTGATGTCATTCGGAGTAACCAATATAAAGGGACCATTTTGGATCAAGTCATGTGGTCAGTATTATGTGACAGGATGTGACATCATTCAGACACCTGCAAAGGACCACATGGTCCTTAAGCAAAGTAACTAACTCTCTTTTAATTATTTGAAAAATTCATGTTTTTACTTCTTATACGCATGTCCTGAAACATCAGGTCATTCGGTACAACCGCTATAAAACATGGAAAATGTTTTAATATTTTAAAAACTAAATATGAAATGTTTGATTGTCCTTTTGCTGTCAGCCTGTTAGCATTGTTTGAAAATATTGTCATTCGGTATAAACAAATGCCACATTCGTTAAAACCGAAATTTTAGTTAAACTGATTTTTTTTTTTTTTTTTGACAATTTTTTTTTTTTTGTCCATATTGTAAAAAATTACAGGTAACACTTTATTTTAGGGTTTTTTAACTAGTTGCTTATTAGCATGTGTATTACAAGAATATTAGCTGTTTATTAGTACTTATTAAGCACATATTAATGCCTTATTCTGCATGACCTTATTCTACATTCTTCTACATTCTTAATCCTACCCAATACCTAAATCTAACAACAACCTTACTAACTATTAATAAGCAGTAAATTAAGAGTTTATTGAGGGAAAAGTCGTAGTTAATAGTGAATACATGTTCCCTATACTAAAGTGTTACCAAATTACAAAAGCAGTGTTAAATGATTATAAAAACCACATAATCTCATTGTTAACACTTAATAAAACTTCAAAATTAATTATATCTATATATATTTTATATATTTTTTTTACACTTTAAACCGTCAATGACCCATATATATTTATATATAATATGTGTGTGAGTGTATGTATGTATGTGTGATTTAGATCGGCTTCGTATTGCTGTGTGCGATTGTGTCAACAATTAGCCAAATTTCCAGGTGTGTAGTGAAACACGGATGTTTAGAAAACTGCTGCAGCTGTGTGTTTTTTATGCCTGTTAGAGTATAATGCCATTCAGTTTAACTTGTTAATATAAAACGGTATTAAAAGCAAAGTCGGTAGCAAGCCGACTTTATATGATTTGGAATAGCTTTTTGGTATTAAAATGACACATTAATTTGCACTTTCTCTCTGTCTCTGTGCAGGATTAATAACTGTGTTGGGGAGGATAACCACTGGCTCTTTTTGCAGCTGTGTTTTTACACTCAGGTTCTGAGTCTTTACACTCTGGTGCTGGACTTCTGCCAGTACTACTACTTCCAGCCCCTGTCCTCGGTGGACCAGGTAAGAACATCTTACATTTACACACCTACATTTATACTGTAAGTCATAAAATTGTAAGTCATACGGGTGGCAAACTCGAGTCTGCGACTTGGACTCTAGTCGCACTTAAGTCACAAAAATAAACGGCTTGTGACTTGACTTGGACTCGTGAACTACTAACTCGAGACTTGACTCGAGACTTGACTTGGACTTGAAGACAGAGACTTGTGAAAAATACAGGTCTACAGCTGCAGCAGCGAATATCACAAATCATCTCTAAACACACCAAGCCATCGAGCGCGTGGCGCATCTGAAGGCACACAAATTCATCGCCCATTAGAAAACTTGTTAAATTAGCAACAAATAATAACAATATAGCCAAGCCTTACCTTGCGATACACTTTGTCATTTTATTTGAAAAGCAGTCAATTAATCCGCCGGGAAGATGCGGTGTTGCACAGCTGCAGAGGGTTGCTTGTGGTCCATTTTCAAGAAGTACATGTCCTTTTCATTTTTTACATTTATTTTTGACAAAGTATTTGATAATGCCTATAATATCCAGATTTATCATGTTAAATTGTATTTGGATTGAACAAGCACTTCCATGCGTATTTTATGACCCTGTCCGTCCCCTCTCATTTCCACAGATCGGTTTGTTAAGTCGCAGTACGTTATTATTAGGGGTGCAACGGTTCAGATTAATCACGGTTCGGTTTGTATCACGGTTTTAGGCTCACGGTTTCGGTACAGTTCGGTATATGCTATGTTCTGGTAAAAAATTACTACTGTCAAATAAAAATAAAGAAAATAAGAACAAATAATCAGACAGCACAAATAAATACAGTAAAGCAAAGATACAAATAAATAAAGCTTTTCAGGTTTTTCATGTATCCAGTTTTCAGGTACAGAAATTGAATAAAGTAGCTAATAAAATGTAAAACAATATTGCATGTAATCTTCACTGTATAAATTAAATAAAGATCAATCATTATTTAATTATTAAGTTACTATTTATTCATGAGCAATGAGTGATTTCCTTGTCTTTTGTTGTTTGATTAACATTAAAAGCACATTCAGACAGCAGGAATGCAAGGGCTGCTGTCTCTTTAAGACACAATACACGGATCAGTACACTGGTACTGAACACATGCGTTCTTTCTCGAGTGTTTAAGTTCACTTAAAACATAACCGACTATTCTTGCTAAGATACTCCCCAAGACGGGCATGTTGACATAATCTTGTGTGAATTTGTCTGTTCAAGCACAAGACTTGAAAGAGACCTCAATATTTGCACGCTGTACACGCGCTTCGGATGAGTGCACAAATAAGTTCTATTTCTCGCCTTGCACTCAAATTTTTAAATTGGCAAGGCTTAAATAAGTTTAGTTTAAACACATATAGCAACGTGTACTGTTCAGGTCTCACCTGCGCTCTCGCTATTAACACCTGAGTGATGACGGCGTAAATAACTGCTCGTATAGAGCATACGGCACTCGCGTTGAACAAAGTTTAAGAGAAGCCAGAATGCGTATCCATCGACAGAAACATACATTAGCCTAACTCTGTCTGTTTTATTTATTTTCTACAAACCATATTATAGATGCGTATGCGTCGTCAGATATGAGATGAACCGCGGTGCAAGTGTGTGCCGAACCGAGTGTGGAGAACGGTACAGTTCGATTTTTTTACCGAGAACCATTTCACCCATGGGCGGATTGGCCATCGGGCAATTCTGGCAAATGCCAGAGGGGCCGGACCATTTTTCTTTAATGTGGGCCGGTCAGTTTTATTTTTAAAATATATAAATAAATCATATTTACAGGCCAACAGCGCATAGGACAGGTTTTTATTGCTTGCACGATTTCACTATGGTTATAATAATATTAATAATAATAAATGTTAAGCATTTGGCCCAGTTGGCAACGACCGGCCCGGTCCCGAGAGGTACTGGTAATGTTGGCTGGTGTGGCTACAGTGCCAGGGCTGGATTTTTGTCCCAGTCCGCCCCTGGTTTCACCCCTAGTTATTATATTGCCTTATCACAAACGAGACACACAGATGGAAATGTTTGTTGTTTTGTTTACTGTAACGCTTGTCTATACATAGGTTTTGTTACCGCCGGCGCTCACTGGAAGACTACAATTTCCAGCATTGCTTGAGATCTATAGCAAACTATGGCAACTCATATAGCTCAAAACATACAGAAATTATTTATGTAGTATTTTGAGTGCTTTATTAGACAATTTTAAAGTAAAAGTAATCTGTTTTGATATTTAAATACACTGTTAATTACAATACCAACTAGCTGAAAAAAATATATTGATAAAAATAGAACAAAGACTTGACTTGAGACTTTACTTGGTCCTCAAAGACTTGAGACTTGACTTGGACTTTACTCTCTCTAAACAGTATTGCATTACTTATTACTAATTACTTAAAGATAGACATTAAACTGCTCTTTTAAGTTTTTTCAAATAAATAATATAAAATTGCATACATTATTCTTGAATTGACAAGTCTTTAAGTTAGTTAGTTAGGTCTTTATTGTCATTGCATATGTTTATTTATTAAAGTAAGAAGATTACATTTAAAAACATACATTTTAACATTAGACATTACATTTTTATGTTAAATCCACTATTGTTTTATATAGAATTGTATATAGAATTTTATATAGAATTGTATTATTTAATCTGTATTTAATTACATCAGAAGTATGGAAAAATTAAGAGTGATCCCCTACTTTACTTTTTTTTTTTTTCAATGGAAAAGTAATTAAATTACAGTAATTAATTACTTAGTAATGCATTACACTCAACAATGGCCATAATACGATAAAACTACAGAAATTCCATTAACAAACAATACATTTTTTTACTTTGCGAATGAGTACAATGACAGTATATGACACAGTTATGGCACTTGATTGTAAACATGATACATGATATATATGTTTTTTTTGTTTGTTTGTTTGTTTTTTAGTTGCTTATTTGTCATAAATGTTTTGGAATCTTTTGACTGATTAAATAATGAATCAAATTAAAAATTGTTTCCAGTTCATTTGTCGCATTGGATAATGGATAGTTAAGTCAAGTACATTGCATTGTGGGATACAGTACAATATGCATTGCATTTTGTCAAATGTATATTGTTATGCAGAAATATTAAATGTAGTATGCTAGTTTCTATTTAGCTAACTTTATTATTCTGTGGTTTAGTAGAATCTTCTCAATGCAAGCAGATGATTAGCACTGGATTTTCACCTCTTAACTGAGATTAGAGACCTTCAGGTGGCATCAGTATTACTATTAAGTACTGAATAAGCTTTGAATGAGAGAAACTGAATTTAACACCAGTTGTATTTGCATGCAATGATTGTTTGTACTGGTCTTATGTCATATTACTTCACCCAAAACACACCTGCAAACAGCAATTTCCCAGAGTTTGAGTCTTTCTTGTTTTATTGCATATTTTATGGCTGCTTTTTTATTGCTTTTTTTAAATAGTGTTATTTGCTCTGTAATTTTTTTATGTTGACTGATCAAAAAAATCTGATAAGAAATTCTTGATTACATAGTTGTTACACAGTTATAAATATAAAACAATTTCTTAAAGAAGAAGAAGAAGAAAAAAAAACTATAAAGCTAAGAGACTGTGATCTTTATCTACTCACAGTCACAGCAGATGGAAATAAGACCTTCAGGATAAAGTCTGGATTTGATTTTGATTTCGTAAATATCAATGGTTTTGACCAAAAGACAGCTGCGAAACCTTGTGAAAGAGGAATACTTTTAAGATTAATCTCTTCTTGCTGTCAAGATAATGTTAGTATTTTAAGGATGCAAATTAGTATTTCTTTTTTTCCTAGTACACATTTAGTTTTTTGGTCTGCTCTTATATTTTAAAGTTATGGTCTGAGGATTAGTGGCTTTAGGGGTAGTAAGTTATAATGCAATTTCAAAAATCAAAATGAAATCTTTTGAAATCAAATGAAATTATACA
Source organism: Elopichthys bambusa (assembly GCA_037101425.1). Classification (NCBI taxonomy): domain Eukaryota; kingdom Metazoa; phylum Chordata; class Actinopteri; order Cypriniformes; family Xenocyprididae; genus Elopichthys; species Elopichthys bambusa. The sequence continues at coordinate 12,592,553 of CM074432.1, read as the reverse complement.
GTTGTGTTAAGAACATAGTGATCATCTCTGATAAATTTTAGAGCGGAAATGTTGCTATTTTGAAAACTAATGGCAGGTGAATTTGTGGGACTTGTTTCAATGTCTCAAAGAATCAGGAATATAGTAGTGTATTTTCTGTCAGAGCATTTAAATTCACAGGAGCATCATTCTAACTTGAATGCAGCTGAACAGCTGAGCCATCATGGCAACGGTAGACCGCCTGTAAATAAAAGCCCATAACGCTCAATTTCCTGTTTTTGTTTATTCTGTGGAGCATTGTGTGTGAGTAAACAGACGCAGCTGAGAAGCGAGAGATGCTGTATGGGCACAGAAATGGCTGTATGGAAGAGATAGTGACGTTATCTCCCAGAAAAGCTTAACTTTCCCATAAGAAGCTAAATATTGTGTATTTTGTGTGTTTGCTGTAATAGTCACAGAAAAGCCTTCATCGAAAGAAAACAAGCAGTGTGTCACATCACCTCCCATAATGGCCCATAGTGCAAAAATCTTCCTTGTGTATGTGTAGCATAAAGAGAATAGTCTTATTTGTCCATGAGAATTTTTAGCATGTGTGTAACATGTTTGTCTTTCTCAGGCGGAATTTGCAGTACGTCATGAGTTGGCTCTTCTACGTGGGTCCTGTTTCATGGGGCTGATTATGTTTGGTGGAATGAGCAGCCTTTTCTACACACAAGTCAAAGGAATCCTCACAGTGAGTAATTAAATTTAATTGTGCAGGTTTAACTGACTTGGTCATTGAGATTATTTGTGCTTGCAAGGCAGGACTGTGGTGAGATTTCATCATCTTGTGTGGATTTTCTACTCCACTCGAACCACTTAACCTAACAGACTCTATTCATGCTTTTTTGTAGATAATATTAGTCTTAGGTTTTCTGTCTTTTTTAAAATCAGTTTAACAAAATTAAGATTTGATGCATTGATAGAATGTTCTAGTGGTGGAAATCCTGATTTATCTGAGTGACTCGCATTCACCAAAAGAGTTGTTCAGATTCATTCACTGATTCTTTCAGTGACGTTACATATTTATGCCAGTAGCTGGCGACAAATGAGCATCTTTTATATGTCATGAGTCATTGCAACAAGTCTCATTAAAGGATTAAATCACTTTAAAATTAAAATTACCCCAAGCATTACTCACCCTCAAGCCATTCCTAGGTGTAAATGGCTTTCTTCTTTCTGATGAACACAATCGGAGTTATATTAATAAATATCGTGACACATCCAAGCTTTATAATGGCAGTGAAGGGGACCAACGAGTATGAAGCTGACGAAAGTGCATCCATCCATCATAAATGTACTCCACATGGATCCAGGGCATTAATAAAGCCCTTCTGAAGCGAAACGATGTGTTTGTGTAAGAAAAATATCTATATTTAACAAGTTATTAAGTAAAATATCTAGCTTCCGCCAGACCACCTTCCGTATTATACGTCCTATACGCCTTCCCTATTCAACTTACAAAAAAAGCGTACGTCAAAATGCAACGTCAGTTACTATTTTTTCGTAAGTTGAATACGGAAGGCGGTTTGGCAGAAGTTAGATATTTTACTTTATAACTTGTTAAATATGGATGATAGTCATTTTGACACAGGTGCGTAGTAGCGCTTTCTTCCGGTCTCTGGGACTTTTATTTTGTTGGAAATCAGCACATTCAACCAGCATTATAGTATTGCAAAAGTCAATCATTAGCCAAGCTTAGCTAATGTGAACGAGATGACTGATTCAGTGAAGTAGCCTTTTGAAGCCTTGCAAGTACTCGTATTACCTTCAAGAAATGCAAATCTAGTTATATGATGCATACTGGTCCTCTGAAAAATCTTTGTAAGTATGTTATGTATGTTACACTCTCATTTGCATAAAATACTGCTGCTTTAATTACTTTTTTAATTTTTTTTTTAAAGTGTCCCTATTATGCTTTTTCGAATATTACCTTTCATGCTGTGTGTAATATAGCTGTCTATTGTCTTATAGCTTTCTAGTAAACACTAACTCGCACAAAGGCTCAGTTAAAACTAGGGATGTGGGAACTGGGAACTATATGAAAAGTGTGGGAGAATGGCGCTTTTTCACTGCGTGGTACTACTTGGCTCTGTACGGCTCGGATCGCTTTACTTTCAGTTTGCTTTTCCACTGCAGTTTAGTACCACTTCAAAGTGGGTGGGATTATAGACTGATCATATAGTTGTGCCGCCTCCACTGCTGTGGATCCGCTCCTCTGCAAACAACGAGTCTGCACCTCATCTGCTGACCATGATACAGCCTTTTTTTTTTCAAGTTGCATGCGACGGTCGTAAGCAAGTCGTTTCGCGAACAAATGATACTGCGGTCGCTGTTACTGACTATTTAAATCTAGCAGGTTTGGTGTCTCGTGTTTGAAATCCAATGACGCTGGTAGTGACGATTCTGTCTGACCAATCAGTGATCTGCAGTGTTTACACGTCACATTTAGTATCAGTACGGCACGCTTGGAACCTCAACCGAGGTGGTATTATTTAAGAGAGTCGTACCGTTCGTACTGAGCCGCCCCATTTAGTGAAAAAGCTACAAAAAGTGAGCCAAAGTAAGCTTATTTAACAACATTAACTTAACATTAACATTAAAAGACTTCCCTTTTTGACTACATTTTCCCTCAGGTAGATTCTTGTGTGGCTGGATGTTGGGCTCATTAACACTTAACAAGTTGTCTGCATTCACCCAAACTGATTTGCTGAAATCAAAACAATGTGAAGCAGTAGCAACCAGCCGGCAGAGGAATCTGCTTGGTCTTAAAGCATTCCTCAAACATGTATGTTTGCAAACAATTATAATTAATTCTCACTTTAGAGTTTGGCATGCATATGGTCCTTTATATTCTGATATGCAAAATCCTTTTAAAAGTTAGTCATATGTTGTATGCCTGTATATACCCTAGAAAACACTACTGAGTCCTTCATTCTCTTCTTCTACTTTCGTTATGTCCTCCATCCTTTCTCTGTTGATTAGGCCTGAAACATGGCTGTGATTGGGACAAGCAGGATAATCACGTTTGACTCTGATCCTTTAATTGATGACTTCATGTGATGCAAAAGAGGATTAGTAGTGACCTAGTTAAATTAGGCAAAAAAGTGCAGCCCTTTAAAAAGAATACACCTCCCCTTAATCTTATTCTCTGGTTCCCAGTCATATGCTGTGGAAATGTGTCAAAGAACGCATCCCACTTCACATCCTATCCTCTGTCGTTTGAGTGCAAGTGTCTTCCGTATTCTCATTACAAATTTCCAACCATTACACTTGTTGTGGGTCAGTGTACCCAACTCTAACCTCTCTCCAAACCCTCTGGACAACTGTGTCTTCCTCTTCCTTCCGCCATTCTTTTAGACGTCCTTTGACGCTGCAGGATACTTTCTTTTGACAGTGCTAATCTAACCTGTGTTGCTAAAAGCCCATGTTAAGCTGTCTTATCTTGTGTCCTGTACTGCCCTTAAGCTGTCTTGTTATCCAAAGGCCAGGAAAGTCCTGATGCTTTAACGCACAAGCTACTCTTTCACCCTGCTATCCCATGTTGTGATGTCTTGGAAGATTTAGCGGCTGACAGGGTGGTTAGTGCATAGCCCCGTGCCAGTCATAGCAACTGTGGAAGTAGACTTGGCCATTGATCCCTGCAAAGATCTCTTCCTCACGCATGCTCTCTGAGGGCAGCTCAGTTCAGCCTGAAGTGCAGCCAGGTCGGATTGGCATGACGCTGACTGCTCCGGGCCAAGAGTGTGTCCTCTAGTGGTTCACAATGTGAATCTGACTTCATTTCTAATGAAGAGTCATTGACTTCAACAATTCAAGTCGGACTTCTTACATAACCTCGAATGGTTTTAGGAATGGAGTCCTTTTTTATTTGTCTTGTGGATCGCACACAAAGCACAGATTGTTCTAGAAAGCTACTGTCAATCACACGTCCACCATTTTTCACACAAACAGGCACTTCAGTATCGCCTCTGTTAATCCCACCTTATTTACATATTCAGTCTGTTTTTTTTCTCTCTTTGCCGCGTCTCTTCACCTGGCAAGCAGGGGGGATTTTAGCATCCCTATGCATGCGGTCCCATTGTCCGCAGGCAGATGCCCTTTTGCCCCTGTGCCAACTTGGCAAGGTGAGGAGGGCACCAAGGGAGTGTTGCTGCTGTCAGCTTCACTGTCTCTCTTTTGTCTCAGTGTATGCTGTAGCGGTTTTCACTCCCAGCGTGGGAAAGATCAAAAACCGATCCAATTCACCCCCTTGCATCCACTGGCTCGCTGTCATAAATCATTTTATGAATTGTCATTGTATTGTCTCTTAAATTCATAAGAAGTAACTTGTTCATAGTTCATTGCTGATACCAAGCATTATCCTTCATGTTTTCCACAACAGGACACAACGACCATAGAGAAGATGTCGCACTTATTGGAAGACATGTAAGTATCGAAACTTGCAGAATCATTTCAGTCGTTTAACAATAATATAATGCCGTAATGTAATGTGAACATGGAGATAGGGGCTACTTGTTAACAGTGTTGGGAGTAAAGCATTACAAGTAACTTGAGTTACGTAATCAGATTACTTTTTAAGTAACTAGTAAAGTAACGCATTACTTTTTCAATTTACAACAAAATATCTGTTACTTTTTCAAATAAGTAACGCAAGTTACTTATTGTAGTTCTAGACTAAATGTGAACATGCATTTACTCATCTCACTTGCACGAAAACATTCAGTATTCCTCAAAATGAATAAAAACAGTGAAATGCAATCTTTTTACGCAAACCTGTAATAATTAACTATATTAAATTACACAAATATACTTCATGTATTTAATCTCACTTTATTAACCAATGTCCTTGCTGATGACCTTATATGATCTAATTCAACAAATAAGCAAAAATTACTTTAGATTAGAAATAATAGTGTTGAACTCCCTTCTCCTGTATACTATTCTTCTTTAATCCAGAACGGCAGCACCGCTGAAAGGTTTGTTTGAGCTGCGCCCTCTACTGTACAGGTGTAAATATGCATTTCCTTGAGCCTGAGACTTATTCATTTCACTTTTGGTGTGAAAGGGCCTTAACATTTGCCAAAAATATAATTTTTTTTTTGTTTTGTTTTTTTTTAAACAAACAAGCAAGCCCAGGTGAGAAGATGCAATTAGTTACTTTTTTAGTGAAATAACACTATATTGTAATGCATTACTTTTAAAAGTAACTTTTCCCAACACTGCTTGTTACAGATCAGCTGTAAGGTTTTGAGTTTTGAGATTGGGGTCAGTAAGATTTTTTAAATGCTTTTATTCAGCAAGGAAGCATCACATTTATCAAAAGTGTCAGTATAAAGAAATATGTTATAATGTTACAAAATATTTCTATTTCAAATAAATGCTGTTCTTTAAAACTAAAGGAAAAGTAGTAAAGTGGTACAAATATTCTTTGAGCATCAGCATATTGGTTGCAGAAATAGAAAAGTGTTATTTAAATTATAATCTTCAAATCAACTAAATGTTGTTTGGTGAGAAATTTGTCCAAAAACATTTAAAAATCTTACTGATCCTGAACTTTTGAACAGTACACTTGGTTCAAAAAGAAAATTTAGAATTTGGTTTGATATTTGTACATTTCTGTTTTTCTTCTGTTGTTCTTAATTTTGTATTTCTTAATTGTTTTACTGTTTAAATTTAACTGAAAAACCTCTTAATAGGCCGTTTAATAGCAGGTTCCACAATGTACTGTGCACAATGGGTTGATTTGTGTTCAGTAAACCATATCTTTCTTCCAGAATACCATAACTTTGTTAAATAGCTTTTTTAGTCAAGATGTTTATGGTACGAAGTTAATTTTCAAAAAGTAAACCTACAGTGAGAAATATTCACTTGAGTAAAATGTGTGACAACTAGCCTCAGTCTCTCCTAAAGCTCTTAGCTTCTCTCTATAGTTCATATTGTCATATTATTTCACATGAATTTACGATGCGTACTTTAATTTATTCCGTTCTCCCAGTGGACCACGACGGTCGTGGCAGCAAGCAATGGCTGAGGTGTTTGGCACTCGCTGGAAGATCCTGTGGTTCCTGCCGTTCAGGAGCAGACAGCCTCTAAGGCTCAACCTGACCTCCCGTGCTCATGTGTAGACAGACAGACAGAGACACACACACATCTCTCCAGTGGGGAAGGTTACCCTCCGACCCCAGCCTCCTCCCCCCCCAACCCTGTCTTCAGCAAAACCCTCTCTACAATAGCTTGGTATCTCTACAGGATCAAACTTTTTCAGGTTCTACATTACAATTGAAAATAATCTATTCATATAGATTGAAGTTGAAAATAACACTGTCAAATATGTAGTCTTTTTCTGTTTTGACTGGGTCAGGGTTTCAGGGTTACCGAAACGGGATTACAAGGGAATAGTTGATTGTGAGGCTTTGTTGTCTCCAGGGAAACCCTTATTTGTTGAGACCTCGGCCCAGTCCTCTCCCCCATTTCTGGATCACGTGAGCGGTTGTCATGCGAGTAGGGACGCGAGTGGGTGGAGATTGTCTGTCTGGTTTTATGGCACTGAGGGTTGATGGCTCTCGAGGTGAGTCATGACCTCTGGCATGGGTGAAAGACACTGCTGAAGTCTAAAAACGAGGCTCGCATACACACACGTACACAAACACAGTTTACGATACTTTTCACTATCATGCACATAATTACGCATACCTCACCAAGCAATGCTAATGCCTCTACTGAGCGTTTGACTACTATAACTGTATTTGATTTTTTTTTTTTTATTTAATTGCTTTTGTGCCTTTTAAAATTCATGTTTTTAAATCATTTGTGTCTTATTATTACACATTTATTTTTATATCAAGTCACACATTGAAAACCTTGATCATGTTTTTTTAAGGAGCTATTAAACTAATGTTAATAATATTAATATTAATAATAATACTCAATGATGTAAGTTTCATATTTAAAAATTATATTTTAAATGTGACACATGAAAAAAAAGAAAATGTTTTAAATTGTTAACTTATGTAAAGACGTAATTCACTAAAAGGATTAAACTTGATTTATGCTGTTAATTATTTTTCCCAGATTTTACTAAAGGTTATTGCACAACACTATAAATGCTTATAGCTTGTCATTAAATTACCTTATAACATTTGCATATGTTCCAAATCAACCCCTAAATATAGTAGCAAATTACCAGTTGTCTGAAGTGCCTCTAAACATGCAGTTCTAATAAAATAACTTATTATCCGTTAGGTGCACAAATACACTACTGTGACTTCTGTGGTTTTACATTAGATTTACTTCACACATTTTCCTGAAAACACAGTAATGATCCACAAGTACATTTGGGTTTATATTAAACACATTTATACTGACAAGCCATTCTAGATTAAACAAGGAAACAATATTTTTCATCAAATGGTTAATTGTGCAATGTTAATTGTGGGTTTTATCCATTAGGCCTGAGTGAATGTAATCGGTTAAAGCTGGGTCTTTATGATTTTGCAATAGACACATTTTTCTTGTTATAGTAGCTCTGATGGTGATCTGGTAGCCCTTTCTAGCCTAAATCTAGCTCTAGTTGAGATCCCGTTCGAAAAGTTATAGAGATAGAGAATATGAATTTAAAATTCAAAATGAGCTAAAATGTGCTATCATAACCTGAAGTAGTTACAATTTATCAACTGAAGAGAATCTATTTTAATTTATTTTGTCTTGCATTACACTCCACCCGAATAATGTTATAAAATAGCTCTTTGTTTCGTGTAACAGCATTTAGAAGCTGGCAACATTCAGTTAATACAAGAAGAGGTACATACTTGAATATGTATTGGGAATATCATGCCATTAATTTTTTATTTATATTTATCTTTTTGGTGTTCTTTTTTCTGTATATTTTGTGTCTTGTGATTTTACGGTAGGGGGTTATTAAAAATTGATGAGTTTCTTCTGTGGTTATTTTAGAATTTATGAGCACTGTAGCAGTTTCTTAAATTTTATTTAGTTTTTTTTTTTTTTTTCCCCAATGATGTGAAGTGTGTAAATCTTTTCATCACCACCCAACTGTCGTAATGGGGGAAGATATAGTGCAGGGGTTATTGGATTGATTCCATTACTTGATTCATGAGACATTTATTTAATATGTTTAACATTACAGAACAACTGTAATATATTAACATCATATCAATTAAGAAAGCTTATAAAAGAGCAGTAGCTTTATGTTGATAGGCTGTGTGTGTGTGTGTGTGTGTGTGTGTGTGTGTGTGTGTGTGTGTGTGTGTGTGTGTGTGTGTATGTGTGCGTGCGTGCGTGTATGTGTGTGTGTGTGTGTGTGTCTGTCCATTGTGAAGCAATAAGACCTGCTAGAATTTACTCACTATTATAGCAGATATTACTATTGTGCGTGCAGAACATTAGTTTATTTGAATATACTCTTCATGAATATTATAATATAAGAAACCACTAATCGCTGTCCTGTTGAGGATGACGACCATATTCAGGTTTATGATTGAATTATATCAGTTATGGTGTTTCTCTTTATCTGCTTCATTTTTGGTGTCAGTCAAAATGTTTATTTTGTATGGGGCATGGGAGTTTGAAGAATATCAGATTATTTATGAAGGCATTTTTTTTTTTTTTTTTTTAAATAAATGGTGTCCTTTTGCTGGATGTGCAGTTCTTTTGGTTTGTGCTTTTTATCATATAAAAGTAAAACACTTTTCACACTCTTACTACTTTATTAAATTTGTCCACTAACATTGTCTAACAGTGTAAATACATGAATCACAGAAGACATAATGTCATTTGTATATTAAATAATATAATGAACAAATATGTTTTGTGTTTGATAACATTTGGTGAAACTTTTTTTTTTTTTTTTTTGAATAAAATTGCATTCCTTTGTCTTAATAGCTAAAAAAACACACAAATAATATTAGTTAAGAGTCACTGTACTTACTTATTTCACATCTCATAAAATTTAGGTGAAATATTTTTTAAATATAATTGCATATTCCTTTGTCTTAATAGCTAACACACAAAATAAAAATATTTTGTCATAGTTACAGTAGTTACTCATTTCGCATCTTATTTTTACAAAATTACTCAACTTTTGGGGGAGAAAAAAAAAAAATATATATATATATATATATATTAGGGGTTAAGTTTTGGTTTAGGCTTAAAAAAAAATCACCCCTTGGAATATAAAAGTGGCTGAAGTTGAAGAAACAAAACAAACCCTTATATGAAAGAAAAATACATTGCAAAATGGTTTACGTAATTAGTTTAATCATCAAATTGTTTTCACTGTTGAGCTCATTCAGGACAAACAGGACACTGATGCTGCGAGATCTGGAATACTAATCAGTGTTGCCTCAACATCCCATCACGGGCTAAGGTCCACTCTTCATTTGTTTCTCTTTTTAATAAAGAATTTCTCCTCAATGTGAAATCCTCTCATCTGCTGAGGAATTTTGGCTGTCAATCTTCAGTGTAAATTATTTTTATACGCTTGCACAAATAAAGCTTGACTCATCCTTCCCCGCAAAACCTCTTCATCCTACAGCTCATTTCAAACCTGTGCACTCATCTTTTACTACTCATTTTCAGACTTCATACATTGTCACATTTGGTAATACTCCATCTACTTTTAACAGTCGATTAAATGCCTTTCCATTTAAACTTTGTAGTGAACCACTGACCTTTCATTAAAGAATTGCATTTATGTGCGTGTTTGAGCATTTCCGTTGACCAGATCCACACCCACATGCTGACCATCTTGACAGAAGCTTTGTAACGCCGGATTATTTTGAAACACCACAGTTTCTTGTTTGGCTTTTGCGTTAAAATCTTTCCTCAGACAGTTAAACAATTAGCTCTGAGGTCTGTGAATGAGATTACAGCAATTGCTATTTGAACACCTTGGTCTACTTTATCTAATGATTGACATGATCTGAGTTGTCAGCTAGTTCCTCACCTGGCTATTTATAGCAAAGACAATCCTTAAGCTTCCAAGAAAACAATGAGCACTCTCTGTAGTCTCTCTGAGTAGTTCTCAACAAAGGAAATACTAATCAATATAGTGGTCCACTTTCCACCATGAAAAAGAGTTCACAAGGAGCACCTGTTTATTCTCTTTACCTTGGTTGGAGATCATTGAAATAGTTTGCAGTACTGTAATATATCTGCAAAATAACCTTTTATTTGGGCATTTGCAGCTTTTGTTAGGGGTGTGTTGTTTTGGCAAGATTGTGTTGGCTGTGGCAGTGGTGCTTTGCCTCTCAGCAGCCCTCTATGTGCCTGGCCAGCTGCCCAATGCCCTCTCTGCCTGCCTCTGTGTCTCATGCCCTGGTGTGTGCCAGGGTCTCTCTGGTGATAGGCACTGTTCCACACACGGTCACGGTGACAGTTAAGTGCCAGTTTGGGGTTCCAGTTGGAGGCCCTGGCAACACAGATGTACTGATAGCCAATATCTCTCTAACCAGTGGTTGAAAAGCGCAGAAGGTCTGATGGATTAGATCTATGTTCTCAAGAGCTTTGACATCACACCATTACCATAACATTTGCTTTTGCTTCCAATGAACATTTTCATTAGGATGTTTCATTGTTTCTGTGATACTAAGTAATTTATAGGCTAATATATGATACTCAATTGGTAAGTATTCTTAACTATACCTATCTATATAACTATAGTATACCTAATGTATAATGTTTTTATAATGGTTTGTATAAAGTTTGTATGATGTTATTGTTATTAATTAAAATTGATAGTGTTCAAAAATGTAGTTACAGAGACTATAGCTGAGACAGACTACTGGAATAGGATAAACTGGAACCCGCCTTCCAAATAAAGGAGACAAATCAACATAGTCACCATCTTTACATGAAACTTGCTCTCTGCCTTTGCTCTACACTGCACATTCACATTGAAATATACAGTTTTTCAGCATTACTGAAAGATACAAAACAGCGTTTATGATACAATTCATGTTGGACTTTATTTTATAGTTCCCAGAAAGTGTGATCTGGGAGGTGGTGGACCTGAAATTTCTTCAGAAGACAGGTCACATGAAATGGTGTGGTCTTTGGCTTTAGGAAATCAACTTTATTGTTGTGACAGCATTCACTTTAAGATCCAAGTTTATCACACTTCCTTGTTGTCTTTTCACGAGTCTTTTTGCCCATATAATCTTAAAGCTAATAAGGTTAAGCGTATTTGGCTTGCTGTCCGCAGTGGAGGGGCTCAAGGAAGTAGCTTTAACTCGAGCTTAGATATACCCCCCAGTGGGACTACTAGTGCTTGAATGATAAGTCTGGTAGCAAGATGCCTAAATTATGTTTGTGGAGTTGGGGAGGTGGAGGGATGCCAAAACAGCTGATGCTGGAGCAAGGTGAGTGGCTGCTTATATGCTCCAGCAGTTAATTGAAAGATTAGATGGGTTCACTCCTCCTGAAATTACATTTGTGAACTTCACTTCACAAGTTAGTTTGCCCATATAATCCATATAAGCTAATAAGGTTAAGCGTGTTTGGCTTGCTGTCCACAGTGGAGGGGCTTGAAGAAGCAGCTTCAACTTTAGCTTAGATATATCCCCCAAAAAGTGTGAAATAGATTTAGGACAGCAAGCTGGAAAGACACGAATGAAGCAGATGGCAGTATTTGATATGGAAGATTCTGTTTTTTAACTACGGAAGACCACCCAAAAGGAGTAAGGAAAATGAGCGACAAAGATACAAGGCAAGATACAATAGCAGCTGGACTCTGGAGGAAGTTTGAATGGGGCAGTGTTGAAGCTGTGGTTTGTGGGAGGTTGGGGAATTTCAGGTGGTTTACTCTGGGACACATCTTGCTGTTTTGCATTTATCAACTTGGAGTTGTGAGTGAGAGTCACTGCTGTGGCAGTGATGCTCAGCAGTTACTCCTACCGGAGCTGTATTTAGGAAAGGCCTAGCGCAGCCTTTAGGAAAGGCCTGCGGGAGCAGCATTTGGACTGGAGGTAGAAACATGGTAGAGATGAAGTACGTCCCGCCATAGCATTCATTACATGTAGCCCCTGAGTCAGAATAGCAGGGAGCTCTTAATGTCATGAGTGAGGAAGTGGGCCAATTAGTATCCAAAGCTATAACCCCTCCCTCGGCCACAGAAAGAGGGAGCTTACAATATGTATTAGATGCGATGCTTGAATCGCTCGAGAACACGTGGGGCCTGCTACGGCGGAGGGACGAATTGTGGATTCCTCCAGTCCGCTGTTTAGATAGTAGGGCCCACACTGTGATCCGAATGGGAGGGGCTCCATGATATAGAACATGAAGGATCACACTGCGATTCAGAAAGGGAAAGCCCCCACTATGCCCAAACGAAGGGCTTACACTGCAATTTCAACGTGAGAGCCCTCACTTGCAATTCGAATGGGGAGTCCACAATAAACATAAGACATGAAAGCACTCGTTTTAGATGAATGGGAGGGCCCACACAGCGATTAAAATGGGACAGCCGACACCAGGCGTGGTAGCTCACGCGCATTTGAACGGGAGAATAGCAGTGAGATTATGTGGATGTGAGAGTTTGATGGGCTTGTCTAATGTGAAAGAGGTTTGATCTCACGTAGGAAAGTATAGGCGGTCCACCCACCTTGCATTTTTAACTGGTTTTCTGATAGGTCTTACTGGGCAGCTGTGGTGGCTGCTCCTATGCGCAAAGAGTGGGGGGAAAAATGTTTTGTGGGGATGCCTGACCTTAGATTGCCAATTTTTAGTTTCTTCTGAAATCAGTGTCTGGATGCAGGGCAGTTATTCATGTTGACAAATAGGGGGTCGAGCGGAGAGTTGATTTGTGAATATCTTAGGAAGTTAGGAAGGCGACAAGGGACTGATAGGGCTGAATGGGTGTTGGCAGACTGAAAAAGAAGACTGAATGGCCATGTTTCAATTGGTCGGGTTTACTCTGTTTAATGTTGAAACAAATTATATTGTGGTTTAAAATTTGAAGATCTAAGAAGGTTGGATGGATAGCTGGGTTGGAAGTAGAATTGGTTGTGAATTCTGAAACTTAAAGGAAGCCAAAAAAGGCTAAATTGAACATAGCATCTAGGGTTCTGGTTGGGTTTGGAGAGAAAAACCTGGAGCGGAGGGTAGTCAGACATTTGCCTAGGAGGTCGATAGTTAGAGGATGCCTGGTATCAGGTTTGGTAGGGTGAGTTTTTTGAAGGTCTTAGATAAAAAGAGATGTCTGGGAATTTGAGATAGCGGGGCACTGGTGGCCATGGATGAGTTTAAACAAGAAATGTATACCAATGAGGTATACTTTAATGGATCCTGGCTGAATGGATTTGGTACTGTTCAGGTGAGAAATAAAAGAAGATATTGAGAGGAGGGAAAATTCTGGAAAAGCTAAATTATAACCTGGGAGAAACAACTTGCAATATTGATTCCATTCATAGGGTGTGAAGATGACTGAGAGGGTGGTCTACGGGAATATGAGCTCTGAATAGGGAGGAATTGGCGTTGGGTTGGAGAGGGGGACTCCTAACTGTGTGAATACTTTTTGGATGATGGATAGATCTGCTGGGGGAAAATGGCTGGGGTGAACCGATCATGAAGCCAGAATCAGCTTCTTTTTTATTGAGGGCCTCTACAGAGTCTGGTTCGGCTGAGGCTGACTGGAGATTGTCAAAGACCAAGATCGTATTCTTCTTTCAAACCTGAAATGAGGTAATGTGTAAAGTTTTTGTCCGGATGTTTTTTTAGTTTGTTTGCTAGAAAGGAAATTATGATAAGGGAAGAGAGATACTTTTGATATTTTTATTTAGATTTGCTGAAGAACGGCGTACAGCACATACAGAGCAGGCGTGAGCTCCACCACAGTAACTACAAATATGCCAAAGTTATTAAAGTTGTTACAGACTTGTTTCCCTGAGTTGAAACTGATGGGCTGAATGCTACTTTCACTCCTGGAACGGGGGATGTATGATGTAGACTTAAGCACATGATGTAGACTTGGGTGCTTGTGGTTCAGGGAGAGTTAGGGGATCCGATGTTATTTGGGGACAAGACGAAGTTGTGTGAGTAATTGATCTGCAAATGGTGCAGGAGAGACTTTGACAGCCCAAAAACACTTTGTTGTAAAATTTGAGTTTAAGAGCCCCCCAATATGGGCACTGATTCCAATGGGTGATGCGAGTGGCACATTTTGCGGAAAAAAGTTTATGGTATGTGTAGAAATGACTACCGCAAAAAAAGAAAAAAAAAAAACCTGAGCTCGGCTATAATGGAGAGATAGTTGTTTAGCTCTTTGCGTCTTGTGGGACAGATGGTGCATGCGACTTCTGTTAAACTACTGAAAGCTATGCAAAATTCCGAAAAAGTGAGTACTTGTTGGGTAGTGGGGATGGAGTCTTTAAGGTGTGTGGTTAAGGGACCACATTCGAAAGAGCGGTGGGATTCATTGGTAGGAACTATTGTAAGGAACAAAGGAAGATCAATATTGCCACCTGCTAGGATTAGAGAGCGAAGTTGTGAAGATACTGATGGAGGTTCCTGGGCTACTGTGTGAGGAGGAGGTAGAAGAAGTTCTGCTGATGCAAGGGTATGAGATGGCCAGCAAGCTGGGGCTGTAGACATGGAGGGCTGAGCTAGAGGCATCCTCGTTGATGCGTCTTGAATAGTATGGGTTGCAGGTGGAAAAGAGTGGGAATTAGGAGGAAAAGAAAAGGCTGGGGCCAATTGCGGGGCCATCCTCATGCTACAATCTGCACCAGAAATAGCTGCAGACGTGAAAGTTGGGTGAGAGGGTGGTTGGAGTGGAGGTGTTCTTGCTGAAGTGCCTGCTTTCTGACCACTATAGTTGCAGAAAGAAGAGAATGGGCAATAAGAAGAAAAGAAAAAAGTGGGACAGACTGGCATCCTCACGCTGTGATCTTCACAAGAAGAAGGAAAAGGAAACTGAAAAGGAGCGTGAGGACTATTTGGAGCAGGATCTACTGCAGATCTATGTTCGGCATGTGAGTGGACGAGGAAGTACGAGCGGTCGCTTTGAGATTAGCGCGCTTAGACTGGTTCTGCTTTTGCCCTTAGGGTTTTGAGTATAGGAGGGCTGGGAATGTTTTTAGAACTCACCAGAAGATTGTATAATTGGATCTTTGAGGATCTGCATGAAAAATGAATACCAAAATTAGCAAGTGCTTGACTGAGGCTGTTTACAGTCCACTTTGAAATTGGGGGGATTGACAAAGTGTCTACGTGAGTGGGTAAAGATGAAGTCAGAGGAGGAGGAAGAGGAGGACGAGAGACAGAGGAAGCTGTCAATCTTGGTGGAGGAGGAGAGAGCGGTCTTCTTGACCACCGCTTGTATGAGCGCTGGAGCTGACGTCCTGGGCGCTCAGGCGGTGGATCACAATCTAAGGTGGAATGACCTGGTCATTCTCTAGGTTGAGGAGAAAAAGCAGGTGTCTTTGGGACGCTGGAGAGTTCGTCGGCTGACGCTGGAGCAAGCTGATGCCAGAGCAAGGTGAGTGGCTGCTTATATGCTCCAGCAGTTGATTAAAAGATTAGATGGATTCACTCCTCCCAAAATTACATTTGTGATCTTCATTTAATCAACTCAAGTGTTGTCAGTTCTCTAATGGCCATTTATCTGCTAGTGTAAATATTTTCAAACAAAGGTGAACACAGTAGCAGTGTTTTGTTCCTGAAAGAATCAGACGCTGTGTTCAAATATGCCTACTCCCCAATATGTAGAATGCGAAAAATGGTACATACAAAAGAGTATCTGAACACTCTCCCAATTCATAGTATTAGAAAAACAATAGGCAAAAACTACTTGGATGACCTACTACTTCCACCAAGTTTCTGATGTGTACGTTCAATGCACACTTTACTATCCCAAGAAACCACGGGAGAGGAGATGTGAATTGCAGTGAAGTGACGCAACTGTGATGCTGTAGATCATGTGACAAAGCCAACATGGCAGATGAAGTAAGTCCAGATTTCATTCATACTACACACATATAGCTTACTTTTTTTAATGGCCGTGAAGTTCTTCAACAAGTGTAGTACCTACAGCCGTGGCCAAAAGTATTGGCAGTGACATACATTTTTAGTTTAGTAAAGTTTGCTGATTCACTATTTGTAGATTATTTACACATATTTCTATTAACACATATTTCTATGGTATACTGGAAAACAATAAGCATTTCATAAGTTTTAGAGGCTTTTATTGGCAAAAATATTCAATGTAAGCAAAGAGTCTATATTTACAGTGTTGACCTTTTTTCTTCATAACCTCTACAATTCACTCTGGTATGCTGGATATCAGCTTCTGGGGCAAATCTTCACTGATGGCGATCCATTCTTGCCTTATTAGTGTTCAGAGTTGATCACAGTTTGTGGACTTCTAGTTGTCCACTCACCTTTTAAAGATTGACCACAGGTTCTCTATGGGATTAGAATCTGGGAGTTACTTTGTCACGGATCCAAAATGTTAATGTAATTATCTCTGACTCTTGCCTTGTGGCATGATGCTCCATCATGCTGGAAAATGCACTGATCATCAATAAATTGTTCCTGGGTTGTTCGGAGAAGTTGCTCTTGATACCTTTTGATACCATTCTTTATTCATGGCAATGTTTTTGGGCAGAACTGTGAGAACCCACTCCTTTGGATGTGAAAGTATGAAAAGCAACCCCACTCATGCATATCTCAGGATGCTTCACTGTTGACCCAACATGAGTGTCCATTAATTAATTATATACCTTGCACACTCTGAGCTTTTACCTTGAGCTTTTAGAAGCACTAAGTTCCTGTAAGAACTGAATGGACCAATTATCAGTGCAATATGACTGAAGCTCAGTTTATTTAATTGGTAATAAGATCTGCTCGAGCCGTTCCTATCATGATGTTGATGATAAAATGTGCAACCCATTTGAATTCTATTGAGAATTTACTACTTTATAACGCTATGGAGAAAGTCGAACATGATCTAAAACAGCCACATTAACTAAAAGACTGATGAAAAGAGGAGAAAACATCATCCTGCACCAACATTAATTAGAAAGCTTTTTTAAACTTGACCACCTTTGCTAGAATTGATCACGTTTTATTGTTATTGTATTTTGACTAATTTGTAAAATTTATATGTTAAGAGAATATATTTTTCACTTTATATTACAAGATTTATATTACAACTGTCGCATGTTGTAGTTATAGTTTACTTTATAAATGTGTAGGTTGCTATTTTTCATAACAAATTATATAAATTAAAAGTCAACATTGGCCCAAGCATTGTACTGTGGAGCCATCAATTATCTTACATGTAATAATATCCTTATTGAAACAAATGCTTGTTAGTTAAACCTTGCTGAGGTCAGGGTTGATCGATCTACCCTGAGTTTACAGGTCGGATGTCTGACTTCAAGTGGTGGTCCCATTTTTTACTTTTTCCAAGTAGGATGTGAGAGCAGCATACATTAAAGGCGCTTCAGGTGCTGCGTCCAAAAGCTGAAAAATGGCAAGCGGCATATGGAGGTAGGAAGGCAACAGGGCACGTCCGAATCCAATAATTGTGTCACAAAATTAAAAAGGCAACCAACTGCTCTCACCAAAACACAAATTATATAATATATTCAGTGAGGGGCTAGGTACGTTTTTCCTTGTGTGGGCAGTTTTTCATAGAAACTCATTCAACCTCCAGGGAGAGAAACATGGCAGAGAATTTAACAACTGTTAAAAGTAGTTATAATAGCTATTGAAGTATAGCTATAGTAGCTAGTGCAGTAATGTGGGGAATAATGAATGAGGGTATAAGGGTTGATTTTAAATACAGCTAGGGGCACACTAGGGACTAAATGAGATGATTAACTAGACACAGGTGTAACACATGAGGGCAAATCAAAAACCATGGCAACTGATGGACAAAGACAAAGGAAACTGAACTGGGAACAGTACAAAACTCAAACAAATCAAATGTGACATTCATCAACTTGCCAGCAAATGTGCCTGAGGAACACTGAAATGAATGGGGTTTAATGCTGGAATTATCATTTGCCTCTAGAACTATCATTTGCCTCATGACACAACACTATGGGAGTGTTGCAACTCGTTTTTTTTTTTTTTTTATGGCTCTGTGTTGGACTACAACACCATTTGGAACACCACTCAACCAATCAGATTTGAGGACCAAAACTAGCTGTTGTAGCTATATTTTTAATTCTCACATTTTAAGTTAAAACACATTATAATTATCAATATTATAAATAATCCTTAATGAAATAAAAGCCTGGTAAGTTTGATCTTTGGCAATGTAGGGTTTTGGCTACCGTGGAAGTTTGTTGCCATGGAAATGCACAGTGTGTTTCCTGTTTGTCGTTGTCCTTTCCATTCAAGGCTCAGTGTTACACCAAAACCTCAGTTACCTGAGCCATGAACGAGCTGACTTCTGCTTCCAACTGCTCTTCACAGACCACCTGATAGCCAAGACTCAATTTGCAGAGTTTAATCCTGTAAAGAATTTACCTGTAGTGTTTAATGGGATGTTTTGAAAAGGGTTTTGTGGCCTAAACAAAGAGCAAAACAATTTTCAGTTAGATAAGTTAGGTCTTACTTATACTTTGCTTAGTTTACTAAGAGGCCTTTCCCCCCTTTTTGTGTATAAACATGCTTACGACACTCCCACATTCAACAATTTCTGGCAAGTTCCCTATGACTTTCTTCTCTTAGGATGATGAATGTATTGATAGGTTGCTGGTCCTAAGACTAAAGTCATCCCTTTGTCTGCTGGGCAGAAAGGAGAGACTTCAGGGAGGATAAACTTAGTTCAGATGAGAGGAAAGGCAAGCCTTTTATCTTGGGCAGGCACTGTATTTTACACAATGTCCCTCCAGTGTAACCTAACAAAGGGCTCCTTATGTACTTCCTCTAGGCTGGCAGGTCTAATACTGCGGCACAGGGGACGGTTGCGAGGAGACGTCTTTTAGAGAGGCTTTGGATGGTGTGTCGGATAAAGAACAATTCATTGAATCAGCGAAATGTGTATGTGTTGTGCCCTGCTGAAAGGTGGCGTCTGGGCCAGTAAGAACTAGCTCTACCCCCGTCCTCTCCCCACCTTGTTTGAACTTCTGCCTGAAGCAGTTGTTTTCATTTCCTGTGCAATTTGATCAGTTTCTGGTTTATTTAGGTAAAAGTAAGCATAATTAGTTGAATGCGACACTTTTGTTTTATATTTCACAAGAATTTGATGGACTCTTCATATAATAGGATAATTATTTAGTCATTTTGCTCAATGATATCATGTCAAGGCCTTTAATTTAACTAATCTCAACCTCTAATCTTAGTGGTTGTTTAGTTGCTTCCATTAACTCTTGTCGAACTTTGGCATTGCCCCAGAAGGTCCCACGCCCACTCGCTCCCATCCTCTCTCTCGCTGCCACGGTTGGATGCCTCCCGCCCTGATGCTGTCCATTCCCAGTAGGGGCCTCTGTTGATTGGCCCGGCGTGTGTCCTGCACTGTGTGGTGGTGTGAATGACGGCCCCTGTCAGCAGTGACTGGCTCCCCGGCGTTCGGCATTCTTCACTTGAGTGACAGCAGATAGTACCTCCCTTGAATTATCCTAAAAGATTGCCTGTGTGATGGCAGGACCACCTCATCCCAGAGGGAAAAAAACGTCTTGGCTGGGACTCTTTAATGTCGCTCTCTCACTGAGAGACTGAGTCATGACCTCTGAGCAAGTGTTCGCCTGCGTCGCTCCTCTCAGCCAAAATTAATCATTGGACATGTTGCATTTATAACTGGAATTGAATCGCTTTTCATTATGGTCTTTTAGTAGGAAGCTGTTTGTTTTTGCCTTTTATCACATTTATTCATTTAGTGGATGATTTTATCCATGCATTCCCTGTGAATCAAACCCATCCTGTTGTTGTTGCTAGTACCATGCTCAGCTATTTACAGAAATTTTCCTGAAATTTCCCACAAATATTTGCCAATAACTTTAATGCATTTTTATTTCACAGACATCTTTTTCTATTTCAGGGAAATATTTGAATAAATCAAGCCAAACCTCTGCATGAATAGGTGATAACAGAATTTAAATGATTATATTATTTCAGAACTGACACTTAAATTACACTTAGGTTTAAGTGTTATAGCTTCAGAAAATTAACCCTGATTTCTCTCCAATGTCCTGAAGCAGGCATAATTTCTTCTGTGGAGCAACAGGTGGTCATTTGTGAACAAATTAGACTCTACAATAGATCATTGCAATAGGTTTTGTAATTATTATTCTTATTTTTTTTTAGCCATTACTCCATTACTGTCAATCATTGTCTGTTTTGACATTAATTACTGTTTATTGAAGTCCTGTTTCATTTTGAGAAATGGCACCAATTATAGTTAATCCATTTTCAATATCTAAATTAATGTATCTGAATGGTGTATATTGAATACATATTGTATTAATGTTGAATTATAATTTGCCGCTTGCCCATGTGTCTGGCCCGCTAAGTAAACTGGCCTAATTAAACAAATGGCCACCTGTTATTGTTCTAAGAGTGGACATCTGGTTAAACAAAAGGGGGAATTATGTGAATAAAACTTAATAAAACCTAACAGGGTGTCTAGAGGAGTGGTATTTGGGATGATATCTCTTTTACACATCTGTTTGATTGCAGTTATTATAATCCCAATGTGTCTTGGACATTGGACAGTGCTAGACTAGGATTAAAAAGCATCTCTAGACATTAGTAATCATCAATTAGTAACAGACATGTGCTCTTCTCTCCTAATTGCCTGACTGCCCAACCCATATGGGTCAACATGAACTAGTTTGTACATTCAGTCTCAAATAAACTTTAAATGATCCTCAGCCATGGCTGCTGTGTTTGCTCCATGTAAAATTAGGTTGACATGACATTTTTAGAAGCCTTTTGAGGAATTCAGCTTTTACATCCTGAATTGATAATAATATTTATATAAATAATACATTTGATTTAAATAAGTATATCCATTGACAAAAAGACTTAATTATGTATGTCTTCCAACTGTTATGATTTGTAGTAAGTAGATAGCTCAAACAGAGTTATATACACAGAGAGTCTGTAGCAGGTGTTCACATTACTTGGATCGATTCAACAGCCTTCACTTCCTGGGCTTTCAAATTATTGATTTGCCTATTGATTTTTCATGTAAATCTTACAAACACTTGACTGAAAGAAAGTAGAAATCCAATTAAAACTAGAGTCTGAAAAGGTAATCCTTAATCCAATCAAGGCTAGAAAATGTATTGATCCGCAGCATCAAAATCAATACGGCACACGTGAGGGAAATTCAAGTGAAATGTCAATGTCCATGAACTCAATTAGCATATTCAGAAAACAGTGAAAACGTCTTACAATATTTGATAAAGTAATGGAATTGTTCTCGGTTTTCTTTTATCTTTTAACATTCATGGATCAATAACATTGTACTTTGGTTTATTATTATTATTTTGCAAATTATTTTAATTATTCAACTAATGCTTACATTGAATGAGCCTATATATGGAACAGCGTGTATTTTAGATGACCCCTGAAATCCAAAGTGTAAGAAAACAGAATAATCTCTTTGGGACCCTGTGTGGAAATGTGGGAAAGGTTTCGGAAATGAATGGAAAGACACAACGCAAAAGGCGAGGAGGATAAACAACACTCTAGGTATTCTTCTGGCCATGGTGCTTCTGAAATGCCACCTCGGCCCCTGAATGCCAGACGCGCTGTGCCCTGACTCGCGGGACGTTCTCACACAATCCCACAATTCACGTGGAGGGAAGCAGCTGCAGGCGGGAACATTCTGTGAGGAGGTGGAGGTTGGGAATGTGCTGCCGAGGGAAAAAGGTCTGGATAGGTTACAAAGAGAGTCCCAAACATGGAACAAAGCTGGCATTCAGCGTTAAACCCCACTACTCACAGCAGAGTGTCAGGTTGATGCGTAAATCTGCAAATGTCAAAAGCACGAGCAGTGCTTCATTTGTTTGCATGTATGTGTATTAAACATAATTCTGAAGGAGTGGGATGTGAGCATACTTTACAGGCCTCAAACATGAGGTTGCTGTGCAGCTCGGGCAGGAACTGTAAATCAGTGGCTCCAGCACATCGCATCCTTCTGCCTTCCAACGCAAGAGAATCCTTATAATTGGTTAATGTCATCAAAGCCTGCTTTGCGTGGCTTTAAACAGCCAAAGCTGCACTAATGCTATTAATGCAAGCCAGTTATTACGTGCTAGCTTGAATATCTGAAAACCTTCTAGAGTCTCATCAGCTCTCGCAGCTGTGTACCTCCTCAGCATTCAAGAAGCTGATGTTGGTATTACATGGCATCTATATGCTGCATGTTAGATGTTTACAGAGTCAGCCATTATCAGTATCAGTGTTTGTTGTTCAAAGGTCAGGTTCAAAAATTGAAAAAGTGTTCTTTCTGTTCTGCACTGTAAAACCCGATGAGTTCAGAATACTCCATTTTTGTAGATACCGATTACCTCAAAAAAATTAAGTAAAGCAACTAAAATCTTTTAAATCGTCCACTGTACTTAAAACTATCGTTTACCATACGTAATGTTTCTCATTTTCCCATTATTTTGATGCAGTGGTTGTAAAACCCGAAAAGTTCAGAATACTCAAAACATTTAAGTAAACAACTCAAAGATTATCATAGTAGAACTTAAAAAAATTATTTTGCACTACACAAACTCACTAATTACATTTTAATTGAAATATTGGATAAACTATCACCTAATCTTTATGGTTCGTTAACAACAGCACTACATGCTAACAGCATGCGCTAATGTAACCATCAAAGACACTATTACTATTTACTTGTATGAACTGTTAATCAACATGCAGTATATATAGCCTTGAAATTTCACAGCCCATTCTCACCCTAACTACAGGCAAACACCTTTAAATACCAAAATAACAGAACATTAAACAATAACACATCTTCCCCTTTATTAATCTTGTGCAAAAACACACAAAATAACACTCAATTTCAACATTTATTCTCCCTTACGGAGTGTTACGCAAGGCATGCTGGGAACTTGAAATCTGCTGCAACTCAGTTTAATGTTAAATGGATTCTTCTGATAACGACGGTTAGAGCAACGTCGTGACGTCATTTTTTGTCACTCAGTAAACTTAAAAATAATAATTTAAGTAGGGTTTACTCAAAAATGTTGAGCTACATAAAACTAAACTCTTCGTTCAGAAAATGTAATTGTTTTAAGTTGCATCAATGATTTAACGGACTTTAATTGCAGTGTAATCAATCTTTATAAGTTAGTAGTACTGTTTGGGTTTACAGTGTGTTTCATCATGTTTATTTAAAGATTTTCACATGTTTCATTCATGAACTGAAAATTTTGTTAGGCATCCAGAGTGGACTAAACACATCTAAATAATTGTGGTATTTTCTAATAAGGTTGCTATGCAAAGTATTTAAAATATAGTCCTATATAAAATATAATTTTTAATTTATTTGTTTTAATTTACTTTTAGGGTAAAAATTAAATACGTTTTTGATTAAAATATAATAAATATTGAAATTTTACAGTTATATACAAATACACTATGCATACTGTAACAGAATTCCTTCAAGCACCTTTCTTAGAATCTGTAAAGATTTAATGGAAACAATTTTGTCAGACCTGAAAGTTATATATATATTCCAGCTAATAACATTTAAAATGAGAAGAAGAAGCTGAACGTCATGGAATAATCCAGTTAAGCACCTGGAGTTCCAAAAATCCAGAAGTCTGAAAAAGCCTGTCTGCTTGGGGGGGAAATTAGCTACACAAAACAGTAAAATGGCTAAACTGACATTATTGCTTTTTTTTTTTTTTTTTTTGGTATATAAGATAAATAATCAAATATTTGATTATTTGTCCTATATACAGTAAATAAATATAAAGACAAAGATGTAATACAGAAAAGGGAAGGGTTTTCATCATTTCAATTTTTTTTTTTTTTGCTTGCCAAAACTGTCTATTCTCTTTTTTTCTTTTTTCCCAGAGATAGTGGCAAATTTTTTCATTTGACCTTATCAAGATTTTACAGTTCAGTTGGTTTAATATTGGGCCTACTAACATTGCATAACAAATTCAGCAGAAAACTGTTCACCATTCTTTTACTCCTTCTGTATGTATTTTGGAACAATACGCCCATTGTCTTTTCCATCTCAAGATTCATCCCTCCATGTTGCATCAGACTACTAATTCTTAAAACTCTTATCAACTGCCAAATATTTAACTAAACATATAAATAAGATTAGTGCCTTTGTAATGTTTTCTATTAGAAATTAGAACTTGCTTTTCAGTGTTTATTTTATCTCCCTTTCAATGTAATAATAATAATAATAATAAAAAAACATTTGTGGTGTTTCACAACAAAACTAAATTCTGTTAACTGACTTTAAGCTCAAATTATATTTTTTGACTTTCGTTACATGCTAATGCTAATGCTTCAGTGATACTTGAGAACATGACAGAACGATTAACACCTCTAATGCACTATCAAGTCCACATTAGTGTCATTTCTAAAGAATTTTTTTTTATCAACCCCAACTTCATGTTTCGAGTCAGAATATGACAGAGTTACTCAAATGTTTATGAATTTAAACACCTTTATTTTCATAACTGCACCACGGCTAAAGAGAACTTACAGTTTCTTTCCTTTATATGTAAATAAAGAGGATGTTTAAATTCTCTTGCTGCTTCTGAATCAAATGAGTTTTTCCTTTGCTGTTTAGAAAGTGGCGTTCAAAGCTCTGTGAAGTAAGTATGGCAGGCTAGTAAGTGAATAGACTTGGAATACCTGTTGGTGTTTGCGCCTCTCTTTCTTTCTTCCCAGCTTCTCTCTCTCTCTCTCTCTCTCTCTCTCTCTCTCTCTCTCCCTCTCTCTCTCTCTCTCTCTCTCCCTCATTTGCTGTATAAGTCTGTGATATCTGAACCGTGCCCGGCTCTCATGTCTATGAAACTCCCCAGTCTTTGTTTGGGGAATATAATTCCCATTTGGGCCTCCCCTCATCGACACAGAATGAGGAGTGTTCAGGGGAGGGGGGGGCAAAATGTGTGTGTGTATTTATGGCTTTAGGGTGGGTCGGGGGGGATTCCAAAAACCACAAATCAACAATATAGAACCGATGAAAATGCAAATAAACTTTGAAAAGCACGCACACAGGCACCTCATTGGTTGCCCACTTGTTGTACAGCTCAAGATGCCAAAAAAAAAAAAAAAGAGAGAGATCCATGCTCCTGTTCTGCACAGCTTAAAAAATTAAAGCCCTGGCCGAGGTGGGGGGCTCTCTGTGTGTGTGTGTGTGAGGGATTCAGATCCTGATCCTGTCATTACAGGCAGCACTGGAGGCTGGAGTCATCGCTAGAGCACAGGGCTATGTGCGTGCATGTGTGTGTGTGCGCGTACACTTTTTTTCTCCCATAATGCAGTGTGATAAGGATTGGCCTACATGGGGCTGAGAGAGTGGCGTCTGATGAAGGCTTGATTAGTGTGTTATCTACTCCTGAGCTGCTCCTGATGAAAGCTACTGACGGGAGAATGGCTGGGAAAACGGCAGACAGCTCCATCAAATGGCAGCTATGTTATGACATGACAGCCAGGACCTGGTGGATGGTAAGTTTGGTGCTTTTTGGAGCTTTTTTTTCTCCTTCACTTTTTTCCCACCAATTTTTGAGTGACGTAACTCCTCCTTCAGTGCGATTCATAGCATGTCTTAGAGAAGAGGTTTTGCCGAGCAGTTGTTTGAATTTGAATTATTTGTTTTATCATTTGAAAAAGTTTACTGACATATTTACAGAAGTATTTACAGAAGAATTGTGTAAAAGAGTAAAAACATGTTTTTTGTATTTACTGCTTTTTTACTGCTGTATTTCATTTTATTTATTTTAGAATATTGCTATTTGTAATCCTGATTTATATATGCCTAGTTTTCTAACATGTTGATATTCAATAAAGCGCATGTTGTATAGGGATGTCACTGGTGTCACGTGAGGTCAAGACCCTGGGCTTGACTGTCAGGAGGTCAAGGTTTTTTTCAGAGACCCTCTTCTGTTTGCATACTTGATCTATGCCAGGTTATAACATACTTTTAATTAAGTTTAAGGTGTCCATCCCAGTTCTTGCTGTTTAGGGAGATTTTGAAAGTTTGTCAGCGTTGATCAGGGACTCCTTCAGATGGAAACTAAGTTTTATAAGAAACCATTTATTCTAGATGATGTTTCTTGCAGCCGCTGCTTCATTGATATTTCTGATCGCAGCTTATGAACACTGTCGCACAAGATGTGGTCTTGCTCTGCACTTGTTGACATTTTTCTCTCAGTTTGTCTATTTTCCGTCCTGGCAGACAAAAGCCTCTTGTTTGAGCGTCGCTTTCAATGAAGCTACTGCTGGTTCTCATTCCACTATGAATGTTAATTTCGCATCAAATGTCATACTTTTTTCCCTTCTGCCAGCTGTCTTGTGAGTTAAGTATTTATTATTGTTATTTCATAGGACAGTGACAATAATTATGGTGTAAAGGGATGCCTCTAAGCCACTGTTTTAAATGTTTCAGAACTACAAAAATGTTAAGACATGAACAATCTTTTTTGCTCTAAGTCCAAAATTTTGTGGTATCTTACTTACTCATTTGGAACCAATATGACAATATTTTCACTTATAAAGTCATTAATTTTTGTGTAAAAAAAAAAACAAACAAAAAAACTGTCTGAGCCATTAAAAATTAACTCTGGAACTCTTAGACAAATAAAATAACAAATAAAAATTAAATTGTATAAGTAGTATGCGTAAATTAAAGTTACATTATTTGTATGTAGGCTATATGTTGAAAGATAACTGCAATAACCAATGTTCTGTATTTTTAGAAAAGTTAATGTTTGTCTTTTCTGGTTGTAGATATATGGTTAGGGTTACACACTCGTTATTGTAGTTTTTTATTATGCAGTTTTTTAAATCTTAATTTTTTATATTATGCTGTTTTTTTATATAATTTTTACTGAAAATGATTAAATAAAAAAGCAGTAATTGATTTGAAAGCACACACAAGTAAGCGACTACCTTTATGTTGAATCATTTTCAGTACAAACGTTATAGTATACATGAATGTTATACAATAGATATGTGTACATTATTAAGAAATGAAAAGATGTCATGTGTTTACCATTGAATATTCTCTCTATTTATGTAAAATAATCAAATCCAGACAGACATTCTCCTTGGCTTTAGTTTCATTTTGACAGATGGGAGATTTCATTCTTCTCAACCAGTGTCCAATGGAATATCTGAGTTTAATCAAGAATTTGGAACATAACACATTTCAAAATAGTTTACATAATGCTTAAAACAAATGTGGCACAACAAATTAATATAAAACACCTTAGGATCTGGCATGGACTCACCTGCAGACAGACATAAGCATCTAAACAAGGACAAGGTCCAGACATGGTTCAGTTTGAAATGCTGACCACTCAAGACTAAGAAACTGACGCAAAATGTCAGCACTGTCAGCAGATGCTGGGGTGGGCTAGGCAGAGAGGAAAGCAGCATTTATCGCTAATCCCTGTGGCCAACAGTCGTTCATTAAGGTACACACTACGGCCCCCCCTTTTTTGTTTATTGAGGGTCTCTTTTTTTTTTTTTTTTTTTTGTGCAAGAGTCCCCCTGTCTGGCTTGCTTTGTGCAGCTGGGAGACTGATGTCAGTCTGCATGCAGCCTCCCAGCAATCTGGCCTTCAGACGATACTCCTGCTCTCCTGCCGAATGTGGGTCGAAGATTAGCATAATACCAACTAGTCGTGAATAACATTAGCATTGAGTAAGGCAGTAATTAAAAGGATTAGCGGTAGGGGAAGAAATAAATGAGGAAATTCTATGACAACTGTGTTTATGATATTGATTGGATGACCACTGGGCTCTGCAACACTGTTGGCCAGATGATGAGAACATGTTGACTGGCTTATAATGGGCAGACAAAGTTATTTTAGAATTTGTACTTGTTTAACTAATGAATGTCTGTATTATGCCAGTTGTGGTGACTGTATTCTGTGAATGTCTAAATACATATTAATTAAATATGTATGAACATAAAAAAGTTTTTGGGAAAGAACTTTATTAAAATAAGAGTCATGAGATGCTTTGGGTTTAATTCTTCAGTTACACTTTATTTTACAGTGCTGTAGTTACATTGTAATTACTCAAATAAGTACTGAGTACTATTAATTAACTACACTTACTATAGAGTTACAGTTAGGGTTTAGTTTAGGGTTAGTTACTTGTAATTATGCATAATTTATTGTTATTACTATAGTAAGTAACTACAGCACTGTAAATTAAAGTGTTACCAATTCTTCAATGACCAGCATGTAGACTGATCACAACATTGGATTAGTGTCAGCAGACATAATGACAGTATTGATGTTGCACTTTTAGATGGGTCACCTTGGTACTTTTGATTTAGACTCAAATCCTCGGACTGATCTAACAAGTAAATGGTATTGTTTGTCTGAAAGCTAAACTCTCTCCATAATCACAGTGTTAATTATTTCGGCTGTTGGGCACACCTCAGGTTTGTTTGATCATTATCATAGGGATCAAGCTCGGCTTCTTCTAACTGCTCTCTGCCGGCACTGTGTATTATCAGAGCAGAATGTTTAGAGCTTCTGCCACCTTCATCTTGCCATCATCCTCTAGTAACACTAACACCACATTAAACAACCATTAAAGGTGCTCTCACAATTTTATTCTCATGTTTGACACATAAAGAAACAAATTGTACTTACAAAAATAAAATACTACTACTACTACTAGTATATTTAACAGTACAGTTGGTTTCTTCATGTGTAAAACATATGTAATGAGAATAAATTATTATTATTTTTAATAAATAGTGCATTCCCCAAGCTTAATTACACTCTGCAGTCAGATTAATACAGAGAAGAAAAAAATGTTACACTTTATTTTGATAGTCCATTTTAGACATTCTACTAACTATAAGTAACTTCTAAGAACTACAGTACATGTTTGTTAACTCATCACTTTGCAACTACATATCAACTAACTCCCATTAGAGTATTATTAGACTATTAGGTTAGTGTTTGGGTAAGTAGAATAAGTTGACATGTACTTGCAGTGTTTAAAATGGCTGTTGGGGGACCATCAGAATAAAGTGTTAGCAGATATTAAGCAGACATTTTAATACTCTGATGACTGCTAGTTGACATGCAGTTGAAAAGTTACTTATAGTTAGTAGAACATAGTTGTTTTATTTTATATGGAATTAGTCACCTGATTGGGTATTTCTGAATAAGTAATTCTTTTGTGGCTGTTTATGTTTTATATAGTTGTTACAGTATGCAGGCACAGACAGAGCAGAGGCTTGGATCAAGGGAAGCAATCTTTATTTACAAAACTAAACTTCTACAATAATATAAAGCAAAGATCTCAAAAAGAACACAAACGTAGAGCACCAAAACATAGACAATAACTGACAAGTCACTGAGCTCAACAGGGGGTATAAATACACAGGACTAAGTGAGTGAATTAATGAGGGACAGGTGAACACGATAGGTTACTATGGTAACAAACAGGCACACACTAGGAAACTAGGTCAACTAACATAATGAACACAGGAACCAGGTATACAGAACAGAACAAAGCTAAAATCTAAATAAGAAAACCACAGACATTACCACCCCCCCCCCCCCTCCCCCTCCTGGTAGACGCATCCTGGCACTATAAACAAAAACTACACCTTAGTGTTGGTGGGATGATGGGCGAAAGCAGAAGGTGGTCCATAGGGAGAGGAAGAGTTCATGGGCTATTGGATTGAGACAATGAAGGGAGGAGCCAGGGAGTGACCAGTAGCACAGCCAAGATGAAGGCCCACGGCTTAACTGATGGTGGGTGGAGTCAGGCTGAGCTGAGTAAACACAGAGACAGGGCGACACCTTAGGTTCTGGAGGCTTAGGCAGAGCTGCAGTGACGAGCGGCCAAGGTGCAGCCGGGGTGCCGGAGGACTGAGGTGCAGCCAGTGTGACAAAGGATCAATGTGAAGCCAGAGGGAAGGTGGAGCCTAATGGAGGCGATTGGGTGGAGGGACGAAGTGCAGTTGAAGGCCTGGAAGTCTGTGGCGTAGGCAGAGCAACGACTGACCAAGGCAGAGCCGGAGGGACGAGGGAGCCTGGTAGAGCCGTATGGATGACAGTCCCGAAGGAGGGAGGAGCCAAGGTGTAGCCGACTAGTCGACGGGCTGAGGTAGAGCCAGGGGATCCCCTTACCAAAGTGGAGCTGGAGACTGGAAGACCAAATTGTTGCTTGGTAACTGGCTGTCTTGAGTGGAGGAGGTGGGAGAGGGAGGCAGGGTGGGACCAGCGGAGACGCGGATCCAAGAAGCTGGTTTGAGCCAACTGAGGAGGAGCCTCCGGACTGAGGCCTCCACCTTGGCCGCTCGTCCAGGTATTATGCCAGCATGTCAGTGGTAGGTCCCGCGGGCAGCAGACAAAATATTTGATCATCCAGCCCAATCCAGAAACATGTTGTTGAGGTGCCGTCACTCCAGGACACCAGATGGCTTCACATGGTATTCCAGTGGACAGCCATCTTGTGAGAGGGAGAGGAGTAGGTCTTTGGGGTAGAGGGCAACTGAAGATGGATCCATTAAATCTTCTCTAGGTCAGTTATTTTGTTACAGTATGCTAGTGAATGGCGCTTTCGAAACACTGCTTCATGAACTAGGACACCAGGGCTGTGTTCAGAATCGGCCTATACCCTCATTCACTAATATAGTTCCTTGAGGGAGTGAATGAAAATGATTGAGCAAATTCAGACACTGAGTGTGCTGGATAGGCTTGTGCTTTTGCATAGTGTGTGCTTGCTGTTTAATAATTTTTTGAAACTTAGCAAACTGGCAGCTCCAGTAGTAATGGAAAGATTTATCTTGGAACTCATGGAAACTATGTATAAACCATAATTAAACTATTTAATCCATTGAAAAGTTACTATACCTGTGTGATATACACTATAGCCACATAGGATTCAGCTGAGGACACTCTTACAGTGCATTATGGGTATTCTCTAGCCGTTGAACGTACATTGGTTGTACACTTGTTATTGCGGTGCACTGTGGGATTGAATAAGTGCACTCGTTAACGTTCACTATGATTTCGGACAACGCTACAAATGTTGAAATAGTGAGATGTCAGCCTAAGGGTATAGGGGGCGATTTTGGACACAGCCCTAGTCACAGAAACACAGAAACCAGGAACCAGGAACACAGAGAACAGAACAAAGCTAAAATCTAATTAAGAAGACAACAGAACATAAACCTGAAATTAGTATGAATGTTTGTATTAGGGTGCAACAGTCCCCACCCACTTTTTCAGCGGCCTAAATTTTGGATGTTCATAATTTTCGTAACGTAAAAAAGTATTTTTTTCCATTCATTTTTCCCATAGAGATTTTTGAAGGTCTTTGTTAAGAGTTGTAAACCATGAACCAAACCAACCAACTACGAGGTGAATAACAAAACTGCAAGCTTTGATTTGAAGTAAAAAAAATATTTGTTACAAGACTGTGTAAGCGGCTTTTATGAGGGAAAGAACTACAATGATGCATGACGCATTGCGAACAACATAATTGATTACATACATCATTGATTAACAACCTCGTAGCTCACAGTAGGTCTGTCTTTAATGATTTATAAGTTATCTTTTAGTAAATCAATTCCCTTATGGAGAAAATGAATGGGATTTTTACTTTCGGAACTCTGTTGCATTGACAAATCCTCACCTGTGGCCTAATGGGGTAGTAATGTGTCCATTGGATGTGCACTTCAGAATCTCGTCAGAAGTAGTAAGTCATCCAGGTATTTTTCACTTACTGTTTTATGAATATTGTGAATTTGGGCATCCTTCTCTTTTTACAACCTATTTTTCTTTTACTAAGGAAGTATGCTTATTCAGATGCAACCTGATGGTACCTTTAAGACTGTTAAGATAAAGAGATCATACTTTCAGTCCTTTGGGAACACTGGGCAAGTGAATATGGTACTCTAACATGTGGCGCATGTACACGTGGGGACTATTTTTAAGCTGTGAAAAGGCTTATATGGGTATGCAGACTATCAGTTAACTTATCTTTTAGAGATCGGATGAGGAGCATTTTGAAGAGAATGATCGACCAGGGGTTCTTTAACTGCTACAGCGATGTGTAGCCATGCCTGACGAATATCTGCTTAGGGCAATTAGGAAACAAAAGGCCTCTTTGTTCTAAACAGGGTTGGGGGGTCGATGAGGGGACGTTAAGAAAGAAAGAAGGCTTGAGAGAGGAAAAAGGAAAACGTCAAGGTATGGGCCAGAACTGCTGCATGGAGGAATGGTGTATAGATCAAGTCAAGTCACCTTTATTTCTTATAGTGTTTTACAGTGATAACAGGAAAATGATGCATGTCAGCTGTTGATCAGCTGAAGTCAGTTCAGTGTTGATTATTAAATTAGTTCATTTAATCTATAAGCAGTCTATATAGGTGTAACCTGACAACTTGTATTAACTGATCTCAGAGCATAAATTAAGATCATGAATTAAGGTAATCAATAAGTGTGTAGTAAAGGCTTTTAAGAGTTTTTAGAGTTTAATCTAATGTAATGTTTATACCTGCAGCATTTTCCCTAAACTGTTACATGAGAAGAGTCATTCCAACATAATCTACAATAAGTATTAAAACTCTAGACATGACTACTGTTAAAATATGGTCTTTTTTTAACTTTTAGTCTTTAAGTACACTGTAAAATCTAATTAGTTAGACTTAATTAGTAAAAGCATACACTGCATCAATAGGAAGAGAATTACAATAATACAAATGAAGTTCCAAGTACCCAACCAAACTGAACACTGATCACCATAATTGTGTTTTCAAACAAAAACAGTTGTATTGACAATTGAACATTTAAGATGACTTTGGGAAATTAGTGAATGCAAACAGAGAAAAAATAACTGCAGAAGTGGAGGAAATGAGTGAAAAGTCTATTAAGAATTGCCCTGCCTCAAAAAAAAAAGAAAAAAAATGTTAGTAGTACAGATTACTAGATTTTTACTGTTAAGACATTAAGTAAAGTTCACTAAAAAGTGTTAGTTAGAATCACTGTTGTATTTTACTGTGTATTTCATGTTCATTAATCTCACTGAAGCTGCTTTCCTTCATTTATATGCTTCAGTGCTCAACTAACCAGTGCCAACTGATAAGAAGTCATTGAAATATACACAAACAGTCATCTGATCCTCAGACAGAAGAGTTAAACATTTTAATGTAAATGGACTGTCTTATTGATGCCAATGTGATACAACAATAGTCCAATGTAGTAGTGGACGTTTAAACATCATAATTGTTATAGTAACTGGTCGGATTTTCATCACCGCTACAGAGAATCCAACTTCCATATTTGATTGTACATCTCTGCTCTAATTTCTTATTTTGCACGTCAAAATAATTGGTATCATTCAACATACCCTTTCACACAGACTCGTAGTGTGGAGTGATCACAAGGAAACAACTTCAGTCATTCTTTTTCAGGCTGTTTGTGGAGGAAACCCTGTTTAGAGAAAATGAAAGATCAAATATCAGACCGCGAGACTTCTATAGTTGTGGCTAATGAAGATGCACATTGTTACAGGAACATGTGTTCAGAGACCAGACAAAAGCCTGCAGGGATGCGCATTTCATGCGACATAGGTGCATGCTTGTCCTGTCAATCAAGACCTATTGAAGTGAGGAGTGAGACAGATGCACATAGAGAGAGAAAGCAAGTACACAGCAGTTTTGCCCGACTCTTCTGTGGAGGCCTGCTGCTTCTTTCTCGAAGCTGAAGGATTTGCAATGCATGCACGGGTGTGTGTGAGTGTGAATGGGACGCAGTGGTTTTGGCAGGATTCCATGTTTACTATAAGCTTTCTCCTTGTTTATTTGAGCGTGCGTCTCGTTGTTGCTCTTGTTCTTGGTTGCTGGTTCGTGGTAGCGAGGAACAAGGCCTGTCTTTCATGGTTGTCAACAGGTGCATAAGAGCTCCCTCTGCATGTCTTTGAGTGTGTGTTTGTGTTTTTGTTTGATACATAAGTGTGAGATTTTTCTGTCAAGGCTGAATCACAGGGCAAAAAGATAGGAAACAAGCAAACTAGCATATTAAGCAAAATGACACTGTAACAAAGGACATGTGCATGTTTCTAACTTTAAATGAGTATAGGTAAATGTGTAAAATATATATATATTTTTTAATTATCTGACAAAACTTTGGTTTAGGTAGGTTAATTATTGATTCATTTTCACAGCATTTCTATTGAATAACATTATCTGGCCTTTTAGTTGTCTCTGCCATCTCAGTAACAGTCAGCGTCTAGAATTACTACAGGTGCAGTAATCTCAAATGAACACAGTAAGGTAATTAATCAGCCTGTATCTCAAATTTCAAATACATAGTCGTTTGCTGCCCTCTGGTGCTTGAATCATCTGGTGCGTACAACTGCACTTGCAACCAACCTAAAAACACACAGGTCAGACAGATGTTATTTATGTTTTTATGGCCCATTTTGCAATCACTGTAGAGGGAAAAAATATAATTTTGAGATACACGAATATGAATATGATTTTAAATAAATAGAGGTGTTACAAAGTTGAAGACAGTACATGGTAGGTTACTATGCTATATAATGTTACCTTTCAGACTTGTAGGTGATTTACATAGATTTTTTCTTTAGCGTTTTCATGAGCACATAATTTTTTCACTCAAAAGAGCAGCCTTGTGTGGGCATGTTTGCCGTGACCCGGATTCGAACCGGGGTTGCTGCGGCCACAACGCAGAGTACTAACCACTATACGATCACGGCACATGGCTGGGACGCCAAGAGCTGTCAGATACAGTTCACTACCGCATCCTTGTGGGCTGAACGTAAACTGCGCTGTACATACACTCCCCAACATAACTTATATACAATAGGTTATCTAATAAGTGTTTGCCGCTCATTCTGCCTTCGACAAACAAGGTTATTTGATCGACAAAGAGCAAATATTTTATTCAAAAACAAATGTTTAAGTTTTTATATAACCAAAAGCAATAACCATCATTTTCCTACTGTTTAAAAGTTCATTTCTTTCAGTGAAGATGTTCCAGGTTAATGTAGGATGTCAGTTTAGAACAGACAATCACAACGTTCTCGAACATTATATTGCTAGCCAGCTGTATGTGACACGCTGCCGCTTTTTCTGTCACGTTAAATAAAGAACAAGTGTAAAAGTCACCACTGTATTTATTCTTGCCGTGACCCGGATTCGAACCGGGGTTGCTGCGGCCACAACGCAGAGTACTAACCACTATACGATCACGGCGAGCTATGACAGCAGATGGGAAGCGGTGGCTAGACGTACAGCAGCATGGTTTTACAATTACAATTCAACCTTATAAAGACAACAGTAGGTTATTAAACAGTATTAATGTTAGGATATTTCGACTGTGGCATCGTAACAATATCTCCGAACAAATATATCGCTTTGAGACGTCATTAAGTATGTCAAATTCTGCCAGTGTTTTTATATTCCGTGGACGTTTCACGTCTGGCTTCAAGTGGCTATGATGTGGGCACTCTGTGATCCTGTTGTTTAAGTATTAAACCGCAAAATTAAAGCGAATAAATTGTCAAAACAGCTGTTATAGAGTTTCAAGGTAAGAGTTACAGTTTTCTACGACAATATAAGGAGACAATGTGCTTCTTGGAACGAGTGAATGAATAGGACTTAAACAGAGCAGAGCGAGGTCACTGGCGCGTGCTTCTGTGTGAGTTTCACGGCTCCTGCACTCTTATGTTTGAGGAGGATGCAGTCTACATACGTTCTATTGTAAATTATGAAAAATGCGTCTGCGAAAGTGTTAATCTAATACACTATGGTTTGTTTCACATTACCCCGCTTGCAGTCTAGGCCCGCTAATACAAGGCTATGGCCTTGTGGCGCAGTATTAAAAAGCGTTCCGACATATATTTATAGGCTCTCTGGCCACTTAAGATCAAATACCACTTCAAAATAACTCCAGTAAACACTAATAGCATAATATTGGACAAACGTTTTACCTGTTTTGCAATTTTGAACCGAGCAAAAACTGAGGATGGCGTGTAGGCTCATTTTTAAATGTTAGTGTTGAATTTAGAGCTTCCATATGAAGCCGAATTATTTGAACCACGTAAATTATGATATGAAATTATAGCCTGAATTTGAATAGTCATCACTTGTTCTCAAAATAAGTTTAATGTTTAGTGTCACATATTCCACACAATAATGTTGTTAAAATGGGAAAGTAACGTTATTTGGAGAGAGCCTGAGCAATATAAAAATTATTATTTATCAGTTTCATATTTATGTAGGCCTATAGCCTACTTCTGCGAATCTGCCTTCAGATGTATTGTAAAAAATAATAATAATAATAATGGAAAACATATATAGTTTTATAAATACAAATTACTGCAGTTTTTAATTGCTCAGTGAAACACCCATTTATTCTTTAACACAAAACAAACATCCAAACCCATCATGACTGCACATTTTGCTTGGATTGAGTGGTAGTTTTATTAAAAATGAAGAACAATATATGTGCATTGTAAGGATACATCTTGTTCATCCTTACAAAAAGGGAAAGATTACCAGACTACCATGTAGGCATGCCTTGACTGAAAATATCTATATAAAATAATATCTAAATTCTTTGTTAATTATTGATTGTCATATAAAATTTAAATTCTGGCTCAATAAGACAAAATGTGACATACACTGATAATATAATACATTTAGAAAACCTGCTAATTTATGGGAAACAAGCTCTTATAGGTCTCAGAGTGAAATGTTAAAATGCAAATTATATGGGCTATTATCAGTTACCTTAAAATAAAAGAATACCTTTTTAACATCTCTTGCAACTATGAAGTACAAAGAGGGCACACAGAACAGATCAATCATGGAATCGTTGATGCCCAGTTAAGTGATTTATGGTAGACTTAAAAAAGGGTGATGCAGTTTATTAAGCAGAAGGTCACTGTTTTGCATTAAAATCAATTTGCACGTTGCAAGCAACTATATTTTTAAAACAATAAATATATCGATATAGCATAATTAATAATCAAGTAATATTCACTCTTAGGACTAAATACTTACTGAACAGCGAAATACTAACTTCCCTATAACCCGTGAAAACATTAAAACAGGTTTTAATCGTTCTAGTCCTATTCTAGGTCTAAAAAGGAAACGGAATCTTTTTGATAATTTCTAGACATTTGAAACGCACAAATATCAGGGACTCACTAATGCAGCAGCTATACACAACATAGCCTAAGTAAAATTAATGACTAGAAAAGTTTGTCTTTGAACGTCTAGAGTCGAGAGAATAGAATACCTCTGAACATGAAATCTAGTGAACTTACGAAGGCAGTATCGAGGCTCGCTGCGCACACACGGCACATGGCTATCCAAACTCATGTGACACTTGACAGGCACAAGTAAACAAATCTCTAAAATCTTCAGAAGGACATCGAACTTTCTGTTAATAATGATTTCCTGTCCTCCGCTCGCCACTGAACTTGCCAAAGTTTACGTCTAAGAATTTGGAGCCCTTTCGCTTCATTTCGTATCACACTCCACCTACTCGATATAATGATCCAAAAAGCCCGGTGTTTGTTGTTTCAAACACAGGGCTTGTTTGTTTGTTTCACAAGGGTGACGGCGTAAACCAGAATAAACTATTCATTCTAGGCATGTGTCGTTTATCTTGACAGATTCATTTCGTTAGCCACGACTGCAGTCACAACCAAAACGAACTTTTCGACGTTCACAGGATGACAATCCAGTTACAAAACGAAAACAGTTATAAAGGTTTGTGTATCGGAAAGATTGAATTTATGATAGCCTAATGACATTTCTTCGGTTGAAATTATAGAAATAACAGATAAAAATGTTATCAACAAAATTACGAACGATTAAATAATTTATTTGTCATACATGCAGCGTTTAATGTAGCCTAAGTGATATTTCTGCTTTAGCGCGATTGACTTGAATGTAAATTTGTAACGACTGACCCAAGACACAATGAATTTTGTTGAATCACCACTGAATAGCATTTCTTGTGGCATATATATATATAAAATTCGTCAGAATTGCTTATCATTCATATTTGATGTGTGTGCTGTCTGTTATATGATTACACTTATTACTATTTTTCATTATTTATTTGTGACTGTAAATAAATACTTATACACCGTTGTATTACTCCTGTCTGCTTTTGTAAGTTTGATAATGCCTAATTTAATAGCACCAGCCCGATAAACACGCTCAGATTAACGCGTGTTTCATTCATATGATGTTGTGTGTGTGTGTGTGTGTTCGGCGCTCTGGTGTTCTGGTCTGGATCAATGCCATCATTGTGCTCTCTAACAGTGGTGACTTTCTCTGCTATATCATTCAAAATCTTAACAATGGTTTAGCAATATAACCTATAGCCTAGTATTTCCAACGATTTAAAGATGGTCTGTTGCCTATTATTTGAAAGTCATCAAAGTTTAACAATGATAATGTGGTTTAAGATTGTCAAAATCGGACACACACTAACAAACAACCAACCAACCAACAGCATGAAGAGGAATTAGTATGAGAACAGTTATTATCAATTGAATTCAAATATAATATATATATATATATATATATATTTTTTTTTTAATACCAATTGATTTAGTAGGAATTTATTTGCTTTCATGCCTGTCCACAATGAACAATTCTTAATCCCCCGGAGGCCAAAATGTACAGAGGAATTTGACCTATCTTCAGCCACTAGTCTAACTTTCGCTCGGTCTCGCTTTGATGGGACTTGGTCAATGTTAATATGCAAATAGTGACACTGCCTGCCGAGCGGAAGTGAGGGGCCTAGGGCATGGAACGCCGAGCGGAGCTCCACCGGTGCGCCAGCCAATCAGAAACAAGGATGTAATTCCAAATGCGCAGCTACGTTTGGCTGCTGCCTGCGAGAGCAACAGCGACGACAGACAGAGAAAGTGAAGGCGCAGACCTACCCACTTCCAAAAACTCAGCCTATTCTGGACCGCGTTCAACTCAACCACCAAAAGCTATCCAAAAAGACTGACTTGCAGAGGAAGGAAGATAAAAAATATCTGAGGTGCTCGCTGACTTGATTTTGCC
Source organism: Elopichthys bambusa (assembly GCA_037101425.1). Classification (NCBI taxonomy): domain Eukaryota; kingdom Metazoa; phylum Chordata; class Actinopteri; order Cypriniformes; family Xenocyprididae; genus Elopichthys; species Elopichthys bambusa. Next base: position 12,553,301 of record CM074432.1, on the reverse strand, counting down.
GCCTGTCTGCCAAGAATTCTCTTCCGGTGTTCTTTTTTGTAAGCACTACAACGTGAAACGAAAAGAGAAAAAAAATAAAAAAGCACAGTTTTTTGAACTTGAGACATGTGAGCGTACCGGCTTCAATTTCATCCGGCCTCCAGGAACCCCCTTCAATTCCATGCAATACAGTGCAATGGTACGTTATGATGGAAAACACTGTCTTACTAACATTTGTGAATATTTTTCTCGAGTTACTGTGTTGCGCGTTTGTAACCCTGAACAGAGCAATAGCATTACGTTTCACGAATGAACTGAACAAGACACTTTAAAACGGCAGAGAAAAAAAAATGATAGTAATGTTAGATTGTTTATGTCATGCATTGGCAGACGTTCATATGGGTCATATCATTGTGTCAGAAATCGAGTTTGTGCCTCTTGGCATGCATCCTGTGTTAGCTAAAACTCTCCCCTATTGAATAGCAGTGCGCTTCTGGCACGGAGCAGCAGCGTGAATACCTGGACAAGCCGTGTTGATATTTACTCACACTGTTCTGTCATTTAAATGCTTGTCTGGGGCTGTTTTACGTAGCGACACTTGCAGTAACTCTATTTCACACTGTAACTTCGTTCTTTGATACTTTAAATCTAAGAAACATTACGTCGATGTTTGTTTGCAGAAGACCCGAATGTTTACGTCCATAAACCATGAACATTGGACTTTGTTGCGTTGCGCTTTTGTTGCGGTCCATTGTACATTTTACAATTGATTCAGTGTCCTTCATAAAGTCTTTGTTGAACCTTGTGGACTTATGAGTTGGACGGAGGGGGTGGGCTTTGACTTCGACACAAGATGCCGATGTAACGCGAAGGGAATCATTATCTGTCCAACAGACTGGCCCTGTGCTCTTCTCTCACTGGGATACGTGATCTAACCGTGCACTGCTGTGGATTTTTCTCCTTTCTCGCAAAATTTAAACCGTTGTCATGTAGGGATCTTTCAAAAAGCACAGAAATAACATTGATAAACTAATCCATTTTGAGTTATTTTGCATGCAGACCCACACTTGCATTAATAAACTGTGCTTTTCCAAGTATGATGTAATACCACAGCCTTTATGTTTTATAAGTAATGCCATATCTCAGTATTGGTTTGTAATAGCTGATAGTAAAGTAAACTTTACTAACGACAGGCTAGAAAAAGTAGTTTAGTCAAAATAACTTTCTTTATATTCCCTGATATGATTTGATTATAAGCATCATGTTTTGTTTTTATTAAGACAACGTGGACTGTATAAAATGTAATCAAAGTCCAAAGCAAAATTAATTCATATTTATATAACTAAAGTAAGTAACATATAGCCTCGATGCAAAGTATGGTCAATGTAGCCTATAAGATTCATGCACTTGTTGTTTCTTTATAGTAAACAAGATATTAATGGCCTAAATTGTTTTAATTTGTAGGCTAATTGAAGAAGCCGGCAGACATCTTTACATGATAGCCTATATATTGTGCTCGCTTCATAGTTTTACATGCCTGCCCAAAGTGCTCACCACATAAAAATGTCATTTGGATAAAAAGTTGGAAATTGCTTAAATCTTTGTCAATGTCACGGAGGTGCAGTCGAGGTGGGCTGGAGATATGGGATATGCGCTTGCTGGAAGAGGAGGAGTATGACTGTGTAATTAAAGGCGGAAAAAAAAAAATCTTCAGACTGATTTGTTAGGCTCCAGCAGACTAGAGGGTGTTACCGGCCCATATTATATCAAGTTTGAAAAGCGAACACATGATCAGAAATTAGGCGCCTTCAAGTTTTCTTATTGCACGTGCGATATATTATCCAAGATTCCTATTTGAAACTCAACTCTCAGATTCCGGTAGCTTTTTACTCAGCGGCGGGTTCATCTCACGCGCTGTGGATGCGTCTAGATTCACTCCGTTTACAATCTTTTGTGCTCTTAAATAGTCGCCGGGATCGGTTAAATGCTAAGTGTGGGATCTCCAGTTGTTCTCCGTTTCCGGATAAGAGCGTGTTTTTTTTGAATGAGGATATCAGGTCTTACTCAAACGTGCACGGAGCAGCACGGGCTCTGAAGAATGAAGCGATAATATCAATCATCTGATACCCTTCAGGACTTTGATAACCGCGCGATCTACGATGTATTCGCCGATTTGTCTCACACAGGTAGCCTATATTATATATTTTTGAATGATCACTGAGTATGTAATTCTTTATGCTTGTTTGTGTACATTATTTACTGCATGTGCTTTTGATTCATTTTAAAATTACTGCTGTTGCTATTACGCATTTATTGTAGGCTACACCTCCCTCTTGTCTTTTTAAAGTTAAATTTCGTATTTAAACAGCTTATTCGACGTTGTGTCTTACAAAAGCCATAAGAGAAAATCGATTAATTTAAACATAACTGCAACCTTTAAAACCACTCTTAAAAAAAAAAAAAAAAAAAAAAAAAAAAATGTTCAAATTAGAAGAAGCCGTTTTTAAATTCAACTAAGAACCTTTTTTTTCTCTAGTTCTTGTATTGTTTTTTAAAGTACCCAAAACCAATACCTTAAACTGACAAACCTATGGCTAGTACAAGAACTTTTTTAATCTTCAAAGAATTATATAACCAACTCAAGAACCTTGTAGAGAGAGAAATTGTTAATAAGTTGTTTCTTTGAAAACACATAAGAACCTTTCTTTCTTTCTTTTTTTTAAAGAGTGCAGTCGATTTTAAGTAGCTAGGACTTCTAAAAATCCGACGGACATCCAACTTGATGTATAGGCTGTGATACAATGTAGCTCACTGCGCACATCAGGCGAAGCTGAAGACGTTTATTTGAATAATCACTGAATAGACCAGTGTTTACCTATATCTATTAAGTAATCTATAATTTTACGTCGTCTGTAAATGTATTTTGCGGTAAAAACTTGGTTAAACAAGGAAACATTTATGAGGTTAACAACAGGGAGATGACTTTGAATTCACTTTTTGAGAGCTCAACGTTTTATCCTCACCTTTCTTTGAGAAACCTTGCTTTAGTTTGTACTTGGGAGCTTCTCTCACAGAGTGAATTAAGATGAAAACAATGATAACGTTGATTCAGCGGTTGGACAGAGTCCGCCGGCTTTGGCTGACACAATTTTACTGTTTATATTTTCCTTGGCATCAGAGAGTGATTGACTGAGATATGGTGAGTGCAGAGGACCTCGAGCCTGCGCAGCCAACAACCTCGTGCTACACTTCGAACTATTAAAAATAGAAATTCTTGTGATTTTTTTTGTTTTTTTTGTTTGTTTTAAGGACATTCCTTAACATTGCAATTGAAATAAATTTGCATAACAGCTGCTGACAAAAGATCAATAATGTTTTTATTTTACCTTAATTTTAATGTTATGTTGTAGGGATGTGTGATCTTGCAAGGCCTCAGAATTGTATTTATTTAAATTCATTATGGCAAGAATAGTAATGAAAAAGAAAAGTTATCACAGAGCTTTTTCTGTCATCGAATAGGGCCATTAAATTTATAGCAGAACAAAATTGATTTAATGGAAATTCTTTTTGCATACTATTAGTATAGTTATTTCGATATCAGAGCATAACATTTGTTGTGTGGAATTGTGGACATTATAGGTTGCATGTAGCTAAAATATAAAAATAATTAAATTGTCTGTCCTTGGATTTGTTTTGAAAATCAGCACTTTGAATGAACTTGGGTTTTTATACATTCCAGGTCTACACCACTAGTGTGAAAACTCACACTCTTCGGCGAGTTACATTTTTCTTGTGCAACACACACTATTGCACATTGTCGCATGAAGCATTGCACATGCATTCCTAAGTTGTGTAGTTTGTATGGTATTTATACAGTGCTTGAGTGTGGGCTGTGTGTGGGGCTGTCAGAGAAATATAGGCAGTGGTGTGCTGGTTGTGGTTTCCCATAGAGCTGCCGCCCGCCTGCACACAGAACAATATGTGGTTTAACTATTCTTCGATCCATTCACTCTGCAGCCCTTGTTCATTTTTCAGTGTGGCAGTGAAAAAAAAAATACACAGAAGTTTGCAGAGTGTGTGTATAAGATGGTCTTTTTCATTGTGTTGAGATTCTCACATACTTGCTCTCATTTTCTTTTTACTTTTTTTTTCTTAAACCTTCTCATCCATTGATAAGAATTTACAGTGTCTGATCTTTTGACTAAAAAAGAACTATAAAAGAATATTAATATTTTGTAGAACTGAAAAATGATAAAGGGGAGCTTCAAAAAAGTGGTAGTGTTTGTTTTTGATTGTTTGGTGTGAAAAATTCTCCTGCTGTTCTATTTTATGTTTTAAAACATGATTGAAATTGCTTGACATTTTCATTTGCTGAGGGGATGAGGAGATTATATGTGTAAAAAAAAAAAAAAAACTAAAAAAATGTCAGTGTTTTGTAAAATTGGCAACTAAGTTTAATCAGTTTGTAGTGTAAAGCTATATAGCAAGTTGAGGCATATGAAGACAAAAAAGCCTTACGCTCAATAAGACAAGTGTGAATTAGCTGTGCCGCTTATTTGCGGAGTCAGGCCGCTTTAGTTTTGGTTTGGCATTTTAATGCCACTCTTACCGAACAGCTCTGAGTCCCAAAGAATGTGAGTTTTGTGCCAAGGTGTCGTTTTCATTGTTCATCTAGATTTGATTTTTGGTGGGCCTTGTAATAATTGCGGCACATTAATGTTAATAAATTGATTCCCAAGGACCGCAAACACCTCCTCATAGTCAAGAGTAAAAGCTGAAGGTGTAAAAATGTATTCCCTCCCCCACCTCCCCCTTTTTCCTTAACTCTTCTCTCTTTACTTAAATGCCTTACCTAGTGCTTCTGGCCTTGGGAAGGTTTGTTCTGTCATTTTAGACAAAAGACACATCCCCATTTGTCTTGCTTTCTTTACAAACTGTGGTTGATAATCATGCCCTCAGCTGTCCTTGTCCAAGGCATTTAGAGACTATCTTTTGGGTTTTTCCAGGATTCTGAGAGGTTCTGTGGGGCTCTGTGGTAAGGGCTGTTTCAGGAATGCAGGGCGCTTTGATAAGAGATCTGGAAGTATGGGGGGTGCTTGCTCTCTTGTGCCAACACACGGACTGGTGCTTTGAGCGTGGCTGGAGACAGAGAGCGAGCGAGAGAAGGGGGGTAGAGAGAGAGAGAGAGAGAGAGAAGGTTAGTGAGAGATTGGTGATTCTGGAACTGTCTGCTTTACACTGGCACGGCGCGGGCAGACGCGGTAAACAGTGGCATCCTTTTTCTGCGTGCCTCCGACACCTGCAGGCAGGCCAGCGCTGCCTGTCGCAGTGGAAATGGTAGATGAATGTTTCATGTTGATGCTTTAAAATCTCATTTTAAATAACTTTAGTTGTTAAAAGTTTTCTAAAAGCAGGAAACCTGACTACAGTTGTTAGAAAAGTATATTTGTAACTGTAACTCTGTAATGCTCTAATGTAATGCTTTTTCTGGACCATTAAACTTTATCTACTTTTGGGTCTTATAAATAGTCTTTATCTGCAATGTTTTCTAAACAGCCTTATTTTTTGGCTGCACGGGCTCTTGGCTAATTCAGATGAGAATCCATGCCAAAAGGTCACTTCTGCTCCTGCTCAATTTTTCTCCTTTTCCCCTCTCTCTCTTCTTAGGATGAGTTTCATCCCTTCATCGAGGCTCTGCTCCCTCATGTCCGTGCCATAGCCTACACCTGGTTCAACCTGCAGGCACGAAAGCGCAAGTACTTTAAGAAGCACGAAAAGCGGATGTCCAAGGATGAGGAACGGGCCGTGAAAGACGAGCTTCTCAGCGAGAAGCCTGAAATCAAGCAGAAGTGGGCGTCCCGTCTCCTCGCCAAGCTGCGCAAGGACATCCGGCAGGAGTACCGGGAGGACTTTGTGCTCAGCGTAACGGGCAAGAAGCACCCGTGCTGTGTTCTCTCCAACCCCGACCAGAAGGGCAAGATTCGCCGAATCGACTGCCTGAGGCAGGCTGATAAAGTGTGGCGGCTGGACCTGGTGATGGTCATCCTGTTCAAAGGTATTCCGCTGGAGAGCACAGATGGGGAGCGGCTGGTCAAGTCCCCGCACTGCACCAACCCGGCACTTTGCGTCCAGCCCCATCACATCACTGTCTCTGTGAAAGAGCTGGACTTGTTTCTGGCATACTATGTCCAGGACCAAGGTAAGTGTGAGGGGAGGTTGGGAAATAACATTTTTTTTACTTGATTTACATGTGCTACTTTAACTACTAGGTTCAAGGATGTAGAGACAAAATAAAATGAAAGTAATTTCCAGTTGTTATATATATAAGAATAAGGACATACATATCTTGTTTTACATGCAAAGAAAGTTTCAAACTGATCTATTTTGGTACATTTAAGTAGTATTAAAATGATTTGTATTTTAACATATTTTACATTTTACAGATTAGTTGGCATATAAAAAGAGAATGAGTGACAAAAGTTTGTTGCATGTGTTGGAATCGCATGCATTTGTAAAAACGAGCTAGCCTAGATACAGTATTTCCGCAGAATTCTCAAGCAGCACTTTTTTTATGACTAGGTTAGTATCAGAATACAATACAAAATGTACATCAGAAATGAAGACTATAAAGTATCAAAACATACAAGTACTCCTTATTATACAAATACATGCAAAATATGTATTACATAATGAGAATAAGTGCACAATTACACAATAACATTCTATTAGAATTCTATTTTGTACTTAAAAAATTTTTTTATGAGTAGATCTGTTCTTGTATTTTTCAGTTATTTTAACAGTTATTTGTGCTAGTTTATTTTAGCAAAGTAAAGGAAAAAGGTCTTAACTCCTCTGCACACATTAGTACCTTCACATTTATTCATTTAACATGTCCTTTTATTCAAAATTACTTAAAAATAAGGAAGACTACAACAAACTATTCCTTTTATTTCCATTTTAAGTTTTCTGTTTAAAAAGTATTCATTTGGACATCATCCATATTTTCCAGGGAGCAGCAATTCAGTTATTTATAAGAATCACTGCACGACAAGCAACACATCTATGATGTTAAAATTATTTTTTTGTGAGTATGTAAATGTTTTCATTATCGTCAGGCATGGCACCTCCATTTTGTGAAACTGAAGTGCCAGGGTAAGCAGAAGGCAGAGTGGAGGGACAATAATGGTTGCCACTGGCACCATGGTTGGCATCAGAATCTCTTTTGTGTCTTTGTAAGATGGCGTGCATTCGCCTGTTGGCACTCACACGACAGCCTAAATCTCTTGTATACTGTTCTGAGTTGACCGTAGTCTCCACTCTTATTTACAAATAACATTTTTAACATATGAAGAAATTTGTATATAAATTCTAACAGGTATTTTATGTATTTTCAAAATCTTTAACTGTTTTTGTAGCATAATCGTAGTGGCTGACTCATGCTATAAATGTTACTCACTAAAGATATTTCTGACCTTTCTATAATCTGAAAAAAGAAGAGTATAGAAGAAACTACTGAAGTAAATAAGTGTCAGCAAATGAATATTGGGTTCTCTGCTTACCGTGGCAGTGCGGTGTGTTTTGCCTTTAGTATCCAGTGCCCATCTCTAGACAATGCCCTCACATTATGCCAGTGCACCCAGGGCGGCCATTTTGTTAGCGTTGTGCCAGGAGAGTGGTAGGAAGAGTGCCAGTGACTGAGGATGGCCGTTGATATCAAACCCTCTTTGTCTGCTTACTGCATGCCTTTGATTCGTTAGTTGGCATCCGCAATGCAGTGGGCATGGAGGAAAGTTTCCTGACGGCGGTGGAATGGCAGTTGACATGATTCACTTTTATAAAATCCAGCTAAATAAAACCGAATGTAAAGCAAAAGGAAATCTTTACCCACATCATAAGGAAATTGTGGTTGTGGTCTGTGGCTGTGAATTGAAAAAAGTAAATTGTGTTCAGTGCTCAGCTGATTTTGATGTCCGTATGCCAGCGAAGGGTCCTTTGTAAAGTGACTGCAAACCATTACTGCTTTTGTTCTATTTATTTCATAGAACATTTTACTTTTTCACAGTATAATTGTAAGTGTTGTGTGTGTACTCTTTGTAATTCATCTCATGGTCTGGTTTAAATTTAAAGGTGTTTTAACCGCTATCCGCAGCACCTGGCATCCATAGGGGCATCAGACAGTTTGCCACGGGTTTATGGATGAAGGCTTACAAGACTCGCCGGTGTTTGCGATAGCAGCTTAGTAAATGCCCAGCTCAATGCCCATTGAAAAGGTGGTGAAGAGGACAGGAATGAGGGGCGGCAAGCTTGTTTGTGGGCATCGTGCCATGCCCTGCCTCTGCACTTCACCAAGTCTGGCCATGTCATTTGTGCCGGTTTCTGTGCCTGTGCATGCGCTGTTCAGCTCCATTCTCTCGTAAAATGATTAGAACCTTATCAAAATCACCGTTATTCTCTATTGAAAATGTTTAAACAGAATTCGGAGCACCACTTTTGAGCAATCAGATTTCCACCACAATATACTTTTTGTTTTTGTTTTGTGTTATTAACTCATTTCTGTTTTTGTAGTCTTTTTTTAGTACTTTCTACTTGTATATTTTTCAAATAAATTATTTATTTTTTGAAAATCTATTTTTATTAGCTGCATCCATGCTTTGAAACTTTTCAGCTAAAGTTGCTTGTACTGTTCCAGCTATTGCAACTCTCTGATTCAAGTCTGTACATGTGAAGTGATGCTCATTTCACTTAAGAATTCATAAATCACGACATGCCAGCCCTTTTCAGACAAGGGGAGTATGCTAATACTTTGTATTGTATGATGATTGATAACATGTGTTTCATTAATGTACCTTTGTTTTTTGCATCTGCTGCATTTTATAGTCTGAGGAAAAATGTCGGTATAGACTTTTTATACTAGAACAGTGACTAAACAGAAATAGATTTGAAAAGAAACCAGCCGGTTTATATCAAACAGGCATTTTTCATTTGAACCCAAGATATTTATTTTCCATCACATTCTGGAATATGTTCACAACCTTTATCTCAGTGTTTACATTATCCTAAACATATGACATTATTTTTCAAATAAACACAAAACCTCAAAAATGCTAGTGAAAATGAAGTGCCGGTTCAAGCCTTTCATAAATATTTACATTTATCTGGCAGTTGGTTTGTTTCAGATACCTAGCTGTCCTTTTGTAAAGCTAAATAATTAAAGAAAATTAATTAACAATTAATAAGTCAATTTTAACCTCAAACGCCATCAATAAACTGTCATGTTTTGTGCAGGCACAATCAGCATTACTCAACAACTAGAAGGAGTTACACAATCGCAAGAGCTCAAGGTATCAGTAACAATGTGAAGGTGTCATGATTTCCTGCCCAGACTCCCTAATGTTTATTTTGGTACCCTGTAAAGTAGCCAGTGTTTTATTGGCCGCTTTTCTGGTGTCGGATGGATTATTTCTCATTTGTTCTAGTATGTTAAAGAGGTCTGTTTTATGACTGCAGGACTTAGCTTTTGCCCCTAGTGTCAAGACCTCACTAAAGATGTGGAAGGTGTCATGTGAAGTTTAATTGAGCACAACAGATCTTTGAAAACAAGGTGGCGACCTGCGGCGCGTGGGGGCAGGCCAGGGGGTCGATTTGGGGGGCACCTGGACCCCCAGCTGACTCATGACCTCTGGATGTCTGGGTCAGCGGAGCGGTTGCCAACTCCTTCAGAAGAGCTGGTCATTCATCAAACTCCCTCTCTTAACTTGCCAAAACCCCCAACACACAAATACACACACACACACTGAGTTCCCTATTGGGCCTTTATTAGCCGTGTGTGTGCTCTGTAGAGGAGCTGTTTGCGGCTAGTTTTCCAGCTGACTGGGTATACGGCAGGGTCAGGACTAGCCAGCGTGACCTAGAGGTCATCACCCCTGTCAGTGACTAAGTACAGCTTGTGGTTTCTCCACTTTCACTTTTTTTCTTCCTGTCTGTCTCCTCCTATCTAATTCACTCTGTCCCTGATGTCCTCATACATGGAATGTTAGACCAGAAGTATTCTTGAAACCACCGTGTGATTGTTCTTCCTGATTAGGGGCACTAGAGAAAACTATGATGGAGCGATGGACTTATTGTGTAATTTTATTGTATAAGTGCAAGAGGTATTTTAGGGTTATGGAAAGATTGGAAATAAAGCTGAAATACTGCAGATTGGATTCGGGTGCATCGCTCGACCAGTGTTGTCCAATTTCTGAACAAATGATGATCTTATGATTTCTTTTTTACTGAATCAGGAACCTACAGTTTACATCTAACTGTGAGATTTAAATCCATACTTACTGACTGGTTTATCATATGACTACGTGTAGTTAAAATTTTATTAGGAATAAATTTGATCACACTTTTGTTTAATATAAATAAATGCACTTTTTGTAAGAATTATTTCAAATTTATTTTTATAGATATATTCTCAGGCAAATTATCTCACAATTTGACAGTGGAAATGAATAATTAATATAATTAACTGGGACCATTAAATTCATTATGATTACCATCCCTATTTTCAACTTTTGTTTTCTATACGTAGCTCTTCATTTCTAAACCGTTGTGATTTTCCTTTACGTCCATGGGATGCATCATCCCCATTGGCAGTGTTCACTGACACAATATAAACTCTAGTGTGCTGTAATAATGAGAATTAAAAGGACAGCTGGCTGGGACAAAACACACACACACACACACACACACACACACACACACACAAATCCATTGACAATTTGGGACCATAACCAAAACTTGAAGGAAAACCGATACGGAACTACAAGTGTATGGAATGCAACAGGGCCACAGCATTTGTTTTTGTTTAGTCATTTATTTATTTATTTGCTAATTGTTTCCAGCGAGCCCTTGTGGCGGCAGAGTTTGTCCTTTGGAGAGAGACAAAAAGTGTTCAGCACATCCACTTGATGGCCCGCAGCTACTGACTCGCTCCCAAAAATCAGTACAGATGGTTCATTTTTCTGCTCCCTCTTTTTCTCTCCCTTGCTCTCGGTTTCTCCTCTGAACCGCGCATTTGTTGGTGCTTTGCTTTCAAAAAAGAACTACAACGCACGACTTGGTTTCAGTTGTGGAAATGAAAGGCAATAGCTTCTGTTTGATGTTTTAGTACACTGGTGTACCGCCACATTAAACATAAAGAGGGAAAGAGAAGGAAGGAGGGGGGTGGCGGAGGAGCAGTGAAAGGATTTGCCACTACGACTTCAATCCAAACGATAATCTTAGTGGCCTGTGGGTGTTGTGAGTGCTTTTCTGCTGAGTTTCCTCCGATTAAAGAGTCTGATTGACTAAAACACACATTCAAACATTTCTTTGCATCTTTGTTTATTTTTGCTCAAGAACACAGCTTTAGAACTGAAAGAAATCCATATTAAAAGGCAGATTAATGAGTTTTTATTCCAGAAACACCCTTTGCTTTAGCTACTAGTGCATTTCAAAGTATTTAAGCTGCAAATTTATGGTGGCATATACTGTATGTAGAGCAGTTTGTGCAAGCTGTTGAATACCAGAGCAGAGATAGGCAGGCATATGCTGGCCTTATTTAACCTCCACCATCCATTTGGTTTTCTGTGGAGGAACTTGATCCCCTTCTACTCCGAGCAGCCCAATGGTACAAGGCCATCTGATCGCATCCCACTGGATGCAAGCATAACAGTAATGTCACTGGAAAACATTCGGATTCACCGCGATTCACGGATTCCAGTGTGGACAAATCTGCTGTACAAATCTACAGATGCGTCTGTGATCTCTGAGCTGGAGCGGAGAGGGGGATGAGGTCGCTGTGCGTTTGTGCTGAGCATGCAGTGAGGTCTCTGAAGCAGAGGCTGCAGTACTGATTAGTATTCTGCATGGCCCACGGTGACTAGCTCATGCAAAAGCCATAACCTATCGAACACATTCCCTTAGTCTAATCCATTTAGAGCTCCCTCCAGCTCTCTGGCCTCCCTTATTGATTCCCTCCCGCCCCTCTCTGTCCTCAGTCTCTCCTCTTAGCCCCGCTGTTGGTTCAATTCAGTGGTGTACTGTTACTCCACATGCTGCCGCAAAGGAAATCTCCCCCACCCTTTCATTTGTTCTCTCTCGCCCTCTCCTTTCTGTCGTGCTGTCTTACATTCTGCACTTTGTTTCTCTTCTACCTTGTTGCCTGTTGCTTCTTTCTTGCTTTATTTCTTACTTACTTTCTTTCTTGCTATTGCTTTCTTGTTCTTTTGTTTTTTTCGAAAAAAAAAAAAGATATTCGTTCTTTCTCGTTTGTGAAGAAAAAACTGAAAAAAAAAAAACCTCAAGAAGAAATCTTGGATTATTTTCTTTTAGTTTTTACTAGCTTTCTTTCTTTCTTTCTTTCATTGCTTCTACACCACACAATTTCCCTCTAAGGTGCCGCATTCTAGATTTTATAAACAGGCCTCATGAGTTTATATCTGTGTAAATAAGTTTATATATGTGTTGGAGAGTGTGTTTGTGTACGCTATCTCCGGGACTCTTTGTTGACTGAATACCCTCAGGCTCAAGCACACTATAACCTCCCTCGCCTTCTTTCACAGACTGTAATGTGTACATAAATCTTTGTGGTTACGAGGAGTGTGGAAGGGTCTGTGCTGCAGTGTGGGTGCTGCTTCACCCCGTGTTTGAGTGGGTGTCTGAGTGTGTGGTCGGGAGAAGGGATATTCCCTTTGGAATGTTTTATCAAAAGTGGTGGAAACGCAGCCTATCACGAATGTTGACTTAAATGCCAGAGTCTACTATTGTGAAAAAATGGGAAAGTATGTTGGAAAATGACCTCTCTTTTCAGGGGTCATAGACTTTCCTGCTTTGCCTCTTGGCTTTTTGTTTTCTTCTAAAGACTTATCTTGTGTTACTCAAAGCCGCTTCCACACAACCCCACGTCATTGGTGCAGACGGAGGCTTTGTGAGAACCCCGAATGCATTGGTGATCCCTGGGGCCCTCTTGACAAGAGGACCAGCACCGACCTCTCCTTCCCTCCAAATGAAGACGGATGGCCTCATCCTCCCTTACTGTATCTCACTGTATGGGGTGTCTGGGTCTTTTTCCCCCCAGACTGGACCAGCACCACCCCATAATGGCCTCTTCTCCTCTCTGCCATCAACCAAACATTGTAATCATGCAGCTGCACCAATGGAGATCATCCAGAGGGAAGCAGACAAAAGGGGGGCTTAGGGTTAAGGTAGCAGAGAAACCCATATTGAGACCTGGGGAGCTGAAGAGGGCACAAGACAGACGTGAAGAGAGAGAGTCTGGATTCCTCCATGGTGGGACAGTCAGTGTCTTTCACATCTCTTCGCTGATGGGCGTCCTTCATTAGGGGGACGGGCCCGATGAATAGCTGCCAGAGAAGGCCAGAGACAATCGAGGAGGTTGCCATGGGAGACAGTGACTTCTCCCCCCTTGGCCCACAGTTAAAGTCCTTTCATGGCAGACAGGATTCAGAGTGATGGCCGTCTCTTCTTTTGTGTTGTCTGGTACAGTACCCCCCACCGCTGAGACAGAGAACCCAGAGGTAATAGTGTGGAAGGGTTGGGAAGCAACAATGGGGTCAAGTCTGTCAAAAAGATGACCCCCAAGACGTAAAACACATTATGAGTGACTTTGTATGGGGTTAAAAGTTGCTCCAGAAGCATTACCCATAGTGCAACATGTCACACGCTTTTTATCTCTCTTAACTTTATCTAGTCTTGGCACTGATTTGTTGCCTAGTGGAATCTGCTTCTTTATCAACGCTAGGTGTTTTAATGCATGCCAAGGAAAGTTAAGTCAACTTCTTGTGCCTGAGAGGGCAATGTTCATCAGTCAGACTTACACTGGAAAGGTATTGAAAAACAGTCACACCTACCTTTAGAATCACTTTACTATTCAATGAAGCATATTGTAGCCAGAGTGACGATAAACAGGTGATATAAAAAAAACTGCATATACTTACTTTGTAGAAGAGACACAAGCTATAGCTAGAGTCCAGAACAACAACCTTACCAACAACCCTCAGAAATCTTATTGCAAAGGAAATAAGTACACTTCTGTCCAGGTCTGCAATTGGTTCTAGTCCCTCAAGTATAGTCACACTAGTTCTCTGTAGCTGAGTGCCCAGTGGATCCTGTATGGACATCCTGTGAGGTGGGTCAACATGAAAACTAACCAGCGGCAATCATGGGAACGACAGATGTCAAAACATACTTCTCCAGTCGCTTTCCCCCAGTGATAATAGCATCCTGTTTTCACACGGCTTCATTGTATAAGGGCAGATTTCAGTAAAAAAAAAAAAAAAAAAAAGAGCAGGAGAGAACAAGAGGAGTGAGTTCAATTAGTTTAGTTATAGTTGATAGTCCTGATAGTACAGAGAATGAAGTTGTCTAAGTTAGAAATTTCTGAGCCATGTTTACACAGGTTTGGGAGTTACCAGTTTCGTTCAATTTACTAGTAATCCACCCACAGAGTTTGGAAAGTGTGGAAATATTCACCACACTTTATTGTTAATCTAAGACATATCTATATTCTAAAGAGTCATATTAGGTTAGTGATTCTTGGTAACACTTTATTAAATGGTTTGTGATAAAAGAAAATGAAAAAGACACTAGTATTGGTGTTTGCATGATACCACTATTACAAAAGTCAAAACGAATACCAGTGTGATTTCACAATTCTCAATACCAGTTCGATTCCACTACAAAACTAATATGTGAAACATATTCTTTTATTTTAAAGATTAAATATTACAAATTAAATGAGAACAATGGCATTTAGCTTTCCTGGTATTGTAGAACAAAGCAATAAATTAAAAGAAATTAGTGACTTTTGATGTTTTTAAACTGCACTACCACTACAGTTCCCATATTTTAATTGTAGAAAGACTTTTATCATTCCATCATTTATCTTGATATAAAAGTCTTCAACTTGTCAGTGAAATGCCGCTATTTTTGACATCCCCAGTGTGTATCCACCTGTCACTGATAGTGAACTTGTTGCTGCTTTCAGCTCTTCGTTTCTCAAGAAGTCCGTTCCTGTAATTTGCCCTATCCGGTGACAGTTCAGGGCAGAGGGTTCTGGGAAGTTGGTGTGTTAAACACAGAGCGCTGCGGAACTAGCAGTTGGGCGGCGGTGATTAAACGCACTCTGCCGGTAACGGGGCCGCTAATGAATACAGGGCTTTAACGGCTACGTATGTGCCTCATTATGAGAGCCTGCACTGAAAGGATATACGCATTGGCTCCGGATTACTGGAATTTTTCTCAAATTGGCCTGCCTTTCTGCTGGCCTAGGAATCTAGCTGCTGTTTTTTTCCCTCTCTCTCCTTCTCCCCCGATGTGCCTCTCTGACTTTTGTAGAACATGCACCCACCCACACACACACACACACACATGCAGAAACACACACGCTCACCCACACTTCAGTTCCTGAAGCCTGCATTTAGACAAAATCAGGCATACAGCTTTGATAACCGCAGCTCTGCCATGGCATTTGTCAGTACTGCCAGTATATTTTTGTGTGCAAGCACTTCAGATTTGGGTCCCGAGTTCAGACGTGGAAGTTTGTAATTAGGGATGTTACATGTGCATAGGCCCTGAACCCACAGTACATTTATGCTTTTTTCCCAAAATAATAATGTAATTATGCGGTCCAATAAAGTTTTCTGTGACAGAGAAAGCATACTTACTACAGCTGTGCTTGGTCAAAAGCTTACACATTGCATTTTTACTTTTCACCCATTTCAGTGTGTGGCAACGTATGATCAATTAAAAATGAACAGATTGTGGTGACGTCATAGGCTGTGACAAAAAGGCGTGCAGGAAGCGGACACTTTATAGGTCAAAGAAGGCTTTTCTTTTTGATTACTGGGTTGCAAACTAGTTCACTTTTCCCATAGTTTTGTGATACCTGCTTGACCACATTTACCCCTAAACCTGAAAACATCCCAATCCATAACTGCCAGCTGGAATTTCCTCTAGCTCATTCCTTTGCCATCAGTGGGGCTGCATTACAATGTTCTGTAGTGTCTTTTCCGAGCACCAGAACAATGCACTGAACTTTTAATTCTGCATTAAGAAGGATTAGAGCAAAGTTGACCATTGTTCTCCAGAGAGGATGTATCATATTTAGCCTTTCCCTTACATTGACAAATGCAGGATTGCTAAACTTTAATTTCTAAATAGCGCATGTTTGTGTGCAATAAAGGGAGATTATTCATGTGAATAATAACACAAGCACACATCTCATGTCTGTCCAATCAGGGTCAGGTGAACCCCAATCAGCCTAATTAATCAGAGTGTCCCTAAGATCAGGGATTCAGGTAAGTTGATTATTAAAATATGTAGTTAAAACTAAAAAACTGACATTGATTTTCTCAAGAGAGAAGCTAAAATAAGGAAACCTTTTAAGAAAACCCAGCAATAAAGAGTGAAACAACAAACGTCTTTCAAGGACAGTGATGTGTTTTGGTATTGAAACCTCTTCATGAGCTAATGCTGAAGTTTTGGGCAGTGAACAAGAGAGAAGCCAGGACTCTTATGGCTTGAACCAAAACCCACCATGTGTGTCTTGTTAAGGGCAGTTATGACAAATGGCAGCAGCTGTACAAACTAATCTCTCTGTAGCTTTCACACATGGCATTCAATTAACAATGGGCCACTGTCAGACTGTAATCCACAGCTCGCCAACCTGCCCCTACTCCCGCTGGCCTAGCAAACCTCCGCCATGTGTATGTGTGCAAGTGTGGAGAAATGTCTTAAAGTGCTTGATGTGTTTTTATTGAGCTGACGTTAGCTTGCCGGCACCAGGTCAATCAAATCTGGTTTTGTGTAGGTCAATATGACTGTGCTTTTGTGCATATAGCATTAGGACATGTACAGTGTTTATGAATAGAAATAGTTAAGGTATTTAGGTCACTATATATGTAGCCAAAAGACGCTTGTGCATGCACGCACACTTACACAGCTGCTGGAGCTTGCTTGTGTGTACGTGTGGCGGGAAGTGGCTTGTCAGGGGCTACATTCCCACTGGGTTTGCAATGATGAAGTGTATGTTGCAGTGGTCACTGTCGGCTCAACTCAAATGAATACAAACCCTTCAAGACACCCTTACATGTCTTACCATTCCACAATCAGGAAGAATACTGATCCATACTGATAAGCAAAAATTCATCCAAGATGGCATATGAGATTTTATAAATATACATATGCTTCATTTAATGCCAAAAACTAGTGATAAAACAATTGTATCTAATAATACTAGACTATTGTTGTCAATATTTATGTACAGTACTGTGCTCTGTATTATAATATAAGTTCTTAGCTTAGCAACATGCTAAAGCCAAACTCTATTGGAATCAGCTGTGCATTTTTGTGGTGTTACGGAGTTCAACTAGGGATCCATGAAGGTCCTGAAGGGGTTTGTGGACAGATACATTGGACATACGATTTTCTTTAAAATATTTTCTTTATATTTATTTTAATTGTGGTACATTAATGATCTGAAAAGCGTTATAGAAGGCATATTTGTTGAAGTTATTAATGAAAGTTATTAAAACATGTTTTCTTTTAGGCTCCCTACTGTAAAGTCTAGATTGGGGTCCATTTCAGTTGTGATGCTCCCTTAGAAGTAAGCAAGGCAGCTTAAGTTTTGTTGAGACCTTTGAGTTAGGACAATCATGCATGGAAAGTTGGTAAGAAGATTATTGTGGCATTAAATATGGAATAGAAAATGAATGACAGACTGCTATAAGGAAAAGGTGTTCCACTATACCAGGCTTGAAATGGCTGAGTAGTACTGGAACGCATGAATGAAAAACTGAATGAGAAAAAGGGTTGACTTTTTTTTTTTTCTATGCTGAATCCAAGAATAATTAAGCTCAGTCCCTCTGGCTGCGGACAAAGCCACAGAGTTATTGAAGAGAGAGAGAAGGTTTGTAAGAGTGTGGGGGAGTTCTAACCAGCACTGGCAAGAGTAGTGACCAGCCCCATGCTACACAAACACACACACACACATACACATACACACAGTACAGGATTCATTCTTAGAGATCTTTCATTCTCGCTTTCATGTCAAGGCTCTTTTATAGATAAATGACCCTTCATGTTTGTAATCTTTTGTTAAAGGATTAGGATAAACACTGGCCTTATTTGATGGGTCACATTTTAATGCATGGTTCTGTGGTTATGCACATTGCGCTTTATAAGACAACTTCCCTGTTAGATGTTACTTAACATTTTCTGCTGTTTCCACAAAACTACATTAACGGTAGTGACCTAAATTCTTTTAATGTACCTCAGAAATTCCTACTAACTCAAGTTCCAACCAATATCACCTCCAGTACAAACACATTTAACTCCCGTCACAGATAACTCACACGCATAAGGTTTTTTAAAAACATAAAAAAAAAACAAAAAGAGAGTGATATAATCTCATAATTCTGACTTTATAACTTGCAATTCTGACTTGATTTCACACAATTCTGACTTTATAACTCACAATTGTGAGTGTATATCTTGCAATTCTGAGAAAAAAATCAGAATTATAAACTAGCAATTGCGAGGGAAAAAAAGTCAGAATTTTGAGATATAAACTCACAATTTTGAGCTATAAAGTCGTAATTACCTTTTTTATTTATTATTTAATGGGGGGAAGCTTCCATAGAACAGAGACGTGCAAGCAGAGAAAATACTGTACCAAGCACAGCAAGCTCACTGTTCGAGATGCCTGAAATATTGGAAGAAATATTGAATTGGGGATTTATCAGTTGGCCTGTTATAGAGCAAATAAGCAACAAATAAATTTGCTTACAGGTAGCGTAATCAGCCAGTTTGCTTGTAAAAAAAAAAAATCGGATTCAGCAATGAGAAATTATCGGTGCATCTCCAGTGAAAAGCCCTCATGATGCAGACAATACACATACACACTTCAGTTGTAGACTACGATCAGATGGCTGTGTTGAGAATAGACAAGCTGTATCACTAGTAGTACGTCATAAGGCTAGAATCACTGTTGATGTTACTTAGAGTATTTTAATACAATTTGATTTATAGAGGATTTGAACAACCAAGTTTTCAATTTTTTCATGAAAATTATGCAGCATTATGTGTGCCACACACAGGAAGGGCTCTTCAAAATGTGTCAGTGATAAAGGAGAGGTTTGCTACTTTTCTTTGACTTCAGCTAGTAAGCAACCACTTAGGAACTCCTTAGCAATGCATTAAAGGACACTCAGAACACGTTAGCAACCACATATCACCGCCTTGGCAACCACCTACAACAACCTGTGGTGGTGAATTTTACTCAGGCAAACACCACTCAAACCTCTCAACACTCACACAAGCGTAAAAATCTATTTCGCTTGTGTTTTGAAAAGTGATCCCATTGAATTGAAGAGAATTGGAGAAGTTGAAGGCTTTGAATAACATTTACACAAGGATCTCCTGGCATCCGTTTTAATTTTATTCACCTTTTCAAGAGAGAATGTAGTTTGCTGGCTTCATTCAGGCGCTAACTTCTTTCTTCAGCATTGTGAGGAATGCTCTCACACTTGTTATTTCTCTCTTTCTCTTATGTTATCTTGTGGGATTTGGACAGTCAGCTCTGCTTAATGCTGCGGTTTGGCTGGAAGCTGGTAAGGCTGGTGCTCTTAAAGGAGGATCTGATCTTAGATGAGCTGATGTGTGAGTGCAGAAAGCAGAACAGCACAGGGCTTTGTGATGACACACACACACACACACTCGCTCTTCTCAGTAAGGGATCCGCTGCACCTGCAGATTCACAAAGTACAAAGGGCCACCGCCAGTCATTCTGCTACTGTGCTTGTCTGGCATCTCCCAAGGAGATCAGATCACCCTGAAAGAGAATGTGTGTTTGTGCATGTGTGTGTGTGTGTGTGTATGTGTGAAAGGCTGTGTCAGCAGCTACATCACTGCTATATAATAAATCACACAGGATTTTAAAGCTATCATGGCATTGCTTGCATGTGCAACACACAATCTCTTTAAGATCTCAAGCATGCTGACAGAGAGTGAGAGTGTGTGTATATATATACTTGAGTTCAGGGCAGGACACAGACTGGCATGTAGCTGGTGACATGCTCTTAGTCACGCACACCCACTGTGACAACCTCAGAATAATTCACAGTATGTATAGTTATGATTACACAGGCCACTAGACTAATGCCCACCATATAGGGAAAATTACATTTTATGACACTTTAAATAGCAAATTATCAGGTGAATTGATTTAATAAAATCTAAAGTGTTTCCCTGGGTGGTTGTTTATTTCATAGCTCAGGAAGTTTTTTTTATGCTTAAAGGGTTAGTTCACCCAAAAATGAAATATATTACACTAAACAATAAAATCGGTGAATTTGTGAATTTACACATTACAACTTTATAATGCACTATATAAATATGATACTTATTTAGAAATTTTCTAAAGAGTATGTGTAACATGTTATTAAATGGTTTTGTTGTTTATAACAATTACCTTGAGTGTGCATTAGAAGATGACAAAGGTAATCTAAATGTAAAAATTGTGGAAAAGAGCACGACCAATTAAATATCCAGTTTTGACAAATAAATAGAAAATTTTAAAATATAAAATAAAAAATGTAATATCAGCCTATAACTGATATGGTGCATCTCCAACATTTTTAAAATTAATTTGAATATCATGTTCTGAAAATTTGGTTTGGTTGCTAAAATGTTTGATTCTATACTGAAATCTGACTTTTGAGTGCAGTTATTATCTTGGCAAATGTGAGATCAGTTTGTGAAATTGTTTATTTATTTATTTATTTTTTGCAACTCTAGATGAGGTTCATGTGAGATTTCGAGGGTCTTGTTCTCTAGAGACAATCTGAGAAGCAGAACACTTTAGCTAATTTGCTCTCCATTTAATCTTGTTACTGTCTAGGAGAAACAGTTAAGTTAAAGATCTAATTTTTTTTTCAATTATTTGATTTTTTTCCTTTTTTTCCTATTGCCTGTAGGTTGGCAGTAGTTTTTTTTTTGTTATGGAATTTGACTTCCCAGTACTAAAAGTCCTTCCCAGTCTGGTCCACCGTGTCTTTACAGGGAAACTCCAGCTCTCACCCTAAGCCGCCATGTAGTCAAATGACACAGACAGTCTTGTTGTGCTCCACCAACAAAAGCTATGAATTCCTTAAGAATGGCCTTGTGTTTGTGAGCGCACCCCTGCGGGACCTCCACTCTGCATCTATACATCTTCATCGCCAGCCTTTGTCAGGGTGTGGCGGCCCTGCTGCCTGAAAAGGCTCTGCTGTCACCTGCCAGACTGCAGGAATGTTAATGCCATGGCCTTGATAATTGGATTTTACTCACACCGTCTGCAAGAAACACACACACACACATCTGCGGATGGACGTTCTGGCCTGCTATTGTTCAGCAGTCGTCTCAATAGAGAGCTCAATAGAAGCTTGCTGTGTTTGTATAGGGCCTCATGTCCCCTTAAAAACTGTTTACAGTCTGTGTGTGTGGGTGTGTGTATGTCTGAGTGTATGTGAAACAGCTCGAGTGCCAGGCACTTGTCTGTCGGCCTGCCGGTACTTATAGGTGTACAGAGCGACTAAAGAGAGGGACAGAAAAAAGGGAAAATTTTGTAGAACTGTGATTCCAAATGTCTCAACAGGGATAAAAACAGAGAGATGTCTTTTGGGAATGCATGCAAAAAACAACGAGACCAAAATGGTTCAATTCACAAACAAATGATTCTTTTGAACGGTTCTTTTTAGTGAATCAGAAACGCGCAGCAGGTACACGCTCCGAACCACTGATTCGAACCAAAAGATTTGCAATGCTTTGAAGCTTCATGAAGCAGTGTTTTGAAATTGGCCATCACTAGATATTGTTGAATAAAGTCATTATTTTGTTTTTTTTTTGCGCACAAAAAGTATTTTCGTCGCTTAATATCATTAAGGTGCAACCACTGTAGTCACATGAACTGTTTTAAAAATGTCTTTTAGTACCTTTCTTGGCATTTGAAAGTGTTAATTATCTTGCTGGCAATGGAGTCCTCACTGAGCCATCGGATTTTATCAAAAATATCTTAATTTGTGTTACAAAGATGAACAAAGGTCTTACGGGTTTGGAACGACACGAGGGTGAGTAATTAATAACAGAATTTTCATTTTTGGGTGAACTAACCCTTTTATAGATAGTTCAAAAAGAGGGATTACTGAATTTAAATCAGTCTAAAACACTGCCCTTTTTTTATTATTTTTTTATTTTTTATTTACAGAATTAGCAGAGAGAGAATTGCTTTTATATGTAAGCCAAATAAAGATTTAACTCCCAGATGTATCATAATTTCAATCAATTGTGAACTAGAATCTAATCAATTCATGGAATCTGTATCGATACCCAGCCCTAGTATTTTTACCTGTGGCTGTGACTACCAGTACCAACACTTTGCAGTGTGTACATGACCAAAGGAAACCTAGAAACTTAGCTCTGTTTTTAGTGTCAGTATTAGTTTCAGTCTTCAGTCATCTAGTACTAGTCTGTTAGTATGCCTGTGGGAGTGTAAGTGTTATAGTTATATTTGCAGTGTGTTTGAGTAAGGTAAAGCTTTATGCAGTAAGATACAGACTATAAGGGCTGTTCTATGTGTATTTATAGAGTGTGGGGTGTTATGATTGTGTGTAAACCTGGGCTTGTTTAGGTTGTACAGGACACATACACCCTGCTTGGGGCCTCTGACGTTCTTTCCACCGAGCAGTTGCATGAGCTGCTCAAACATCTTAGCTGTAGTAACCTAAATTCTTTTAATTTACCTTAGAAGACTCTACCAACCAACTAGCATTGCTTTCCACACACACACACACACACACACACACACACACACACACACACACACACACACACACACACACACACACACACACACACACACACACATACACACACACACACACACCTATGTATAGTGTTTTTGTGTGTTTATGTGTAAAAGTTATTTCTTGTACATAAGAGAACAGTGACAAGTTTATTTATAAAACCTGCTCACTCGTCAACATTTATAATTTTTTCATTCCAAATGCTTTTTTTCACACCAACTCATTCCAAATGCTTTCACTTTTTACACACAAACTCCAGCTCAAGTCTAAAGGATGTGTTGTGTTTGGCAGACAGGCTCTATTTTGCTGTAATCTATGTCAGAGCAAAGTGTTTGGAACAATTACCTCAGTGAGTTTACTCACAGCTGTAGTTTTGGCTTGTTAAGGTGAACGCACTCACTGCCAGTATCTGCCTTTAGTTCGTCTCGCAGCAGAATCATACGGTGGGCGGAGCCACAGATGCATTCCTCTGGCTGTGAGGTGAGCTGCTGATGCTGAATGACATGCCTGCGAAATGGCGGGAAGTGTTTGAAGTTCCTCTGAAATTCAGAAAAAAAATAACAAAGTTTGGGGTTAACCAGCCTGGTCAACTTTTTGTTTTAGTAATGTAATTTTATCCTCTGCATTTAACTAATCCAAGTTAGTGCACACACATTAGGAGCAGTGAACACATACACACACTGAAAACCATGGACACACACACCCGGAGCATATGGGCGGCACAGTGTCTCAGTGAGCAGCACTGTCGCCTCAGCAAGAAGGTTTGAGTCCCGGCTGAGCCAGGAGGCCTTTCTGTGTGGGGTTTGCATGTTCTCCCTGTGTCTGCTTTGGTTCCCTCTGGGTGCTCTGGTTTCCTCTACAATTCTAAAACATGCTGTATAGGTGATCTAGAGATGCTAAAAATTGTCTCTTGGTGTGAATGTGTGAGTCCCAAGCCATGTAATGGGGAGGGTTGGAGAAAGACCTGGCGACTTACTCCGGAAAAATCATCACCAAGAAAATTCATGGACTGTCTCTTGCGTATGGCGAGAGATGGCCCATATAATCACCAAGAGTATTAAGTATCACTGTGAATCATTTTCAGAGCCCTCTAAATGGTTTTTGGGTGTGTTGAGTGGGTTTCATAGTGGTTTGGGGCTTAAGGTTTTTGGAGCAATCTGCTTTAACTGAGCAGTGAAGGCAGCTGATTGGACGATTTTCACTCGTCCCCTCCACATGCTCCCCATCACCCATGATCACAAGCCCTGACTGCCAAGATAACCCTCCTTCAGTCTGACCTCAAGCCCCACACACACCACACATATATTAGCACAGAGTTTTGTGCCTGTATCTTCTCAAACACCTCTGGTTAGACATATTCATTGACATACTGCTTACACGCTTTATAAGCAGTATATAAAGTATATTGTGTAAACAGGTTCTGGTAACATCAAAGATGCCACATATCAAAAGGTTCAGAGGTCATAACGGTGTATGTTATGAGATGATAAAGCTTTGGTTGTGTTAGTTTTGTCATATATAGAGAATAATAGTAACAGTGCATTCAGACATCCTCATTCGCTTTTGTCTTAGCCAAAGAATAGAAAAGTGCGACTTCTTTCTTTTAAGTAGGTGCTTGTACAATGTACACTCTCAACAATAAAAAGTTTGCAAGAGATATCATAAGCCTAATAACAATAGCCATTTTGTTTTCAGAGGTCATTATTTTTCCATTTCAAAGTCAAACAGATTTGGTTTCTGAACATTTAAGGTGTGTGTTTTGTGCATTTTGTGGTTTGGATCTCTGCAATACATGTCTGTGCATTGCAATATTTATAGTAGGATGCTACGGAACGCATGGCTCAATCTGCCAAGCTCGTAAAACACCTGTGTAAACACAGGGCCTATCACTCCTCTCCTCTGAGGAAAAGATTCTGTCAGCTCTCCCTTTCACACTCACTCTTTTGCACTGTCTTCCATACTAGCGCGCTGTGTGGGGGTCTCTCTCGTCCCTCCCTTCCTTGCATATGAAAAAAATTCCCCCTTCTCTTTTTCAAAGAAAGAAGCAAAAAGACATGACCACAAGGCCAGTGGTCACCTCAGAGGTTGTCCCGAAAGAGCACACGTGTGCGCATGTTCTCTGGGAGGTTTGTGCATGTGTGACTAAATGTTGTGTCAAATCAAGCTCCCCGACACAACCCAACCGTCTCTCTCACACACACACATTTGGCCGTTTCACTTCACTAGATTATCAATGCAGGGGAACTCCAAACCCTCACACTCCACTCCAGGCCTCCATGTCAACAATGATAAACAACACACACAGGCCAGATAAGATCATAGCACAATTGCGTTTGAGATAAGTCCCCTCAGTCTAGTTGATAGCCATCTACTGGAACTGTACACATGCAGAGGGCTGCGTTTGTGGGAAATGAATTGAATGTTTGCGGATACTTCCGACTCACATTGATGCTTTTGCTAATATAAAAACATATAACAGCAAGATTTGTATACACTGGCTATTTATGCTAGAAGCATTGCATTTGCATGTTGACCTGCTTTGCAAGGTATACTATAAACACTCATTGATGTATCTGTATATGATAAGGATAAGGAATGTTAATTATATTTTATTAGTTCACAAGAGCTTGTGTCCACCCTGTGCGACTCCATGTTCCACTGATCCGGCCATCTGCATTCCCGCCAAATGACATCATCTCCTCTCACCGGCCGTTCGCTCGTCCCACTCTTCCGGTGGTATGGCACAGAACGCACACTGAGGGAGTAAACGGAGTGCACATGTATCACATGCTGAGGAGGGCGGAAGTGCGCTAATCAGCCTTGTGCTGTTCCTCCACCCCACCCTGGCCCTGCAAGTTGTGTCTGGGCTGCATGTAACAGTATCTCTAGAAAGGAACACAAAATGGAGAGCTTTGCAAGGAGAGATTAGCTCACAAGGGGGATTGATAAGGGACAAGCCAAGGAAAAGCAACCTATAAGCTCTATAAGCAGCCAAGCACAGCCTGCTCTGAACACAGGTGAAAAGGCATGTGGTGCAGATAACGTATTTCGTATAAAGGATAGTAATTACATTCCTTATAATTTGAGCAAAAATTGCTCTGATGGAAAAGAGCAGTGCTTATATTCGGTCTAATCTGAGTAATTTGAGAAAGAGGAACAGGTTTGTATTTGTATATAGAAGGTGGTTTGCAGTTATGTTACAGAAACAGTGGGAGAAGAAGTAATAATCATGAATATTATTTGTATAATTGATAGGGCGCAGACAGATCAATAATTGAAACCGTGTTTTTTTTTTCTTTTTTGATAATCCGTTTCACTCGGATGTGCTTTGTTTTTTGTTTTTTTTTACTTTGGTTTCATCACAGCTTTAAATAATAAATCTATACTGCAATAGAAGTTTTTTTAATTATTTAAACTATTTAAATTAAACATAAAACCTGATATTATCTGCATCCAGTTTTGGCCTAGAACGAACAAATCAGAGTTACATGACAGGATGACCCAACATTTTGTGTATCTCTAAGACAAGATAAGGAAAAAGCAACAGTGTGAACAGTCTGATGTATTTTTACTAGTTAAACTAACAATAAATCTCAGTGAAAGCTGCAGTTATTATTATATTTTTTACTAGATCATCATTCCCACTACATGATGTTTAACATGTGTCGCAGTGATGTGTGACCCTTCCGCAGGGGATACATGTCTCATGTTCTGGTGGCTAATGCTGTTCAACTCAAATCAGGCACTAATATAAACCAGCGCTATTGTTGTAACTTTGCAGAAATAAATCTCACAATCTTCTCCTCTCACCCTAGCGTGGAACCCACACGCTACCACACACCATATGCTTCAGCCAACCGCAAAAACACGCCGGCCATTATGACTCTCCAGACTTCAAATTGAAAGCAGAGATGAGGACAGGGAAAGATATGGTAGTACTTTTACAATACAGAATCTGGTCCTATATGTGTCCTGTATGTTCTGATATTACATGGACCAACCCTTGGAACTCTGTTAACATCTCACCACAACAGTTGCATTTTTAAAAATATAAAATTTCGGTTCCATACCCTCGCAATTAATCTTTTACCACAGGAAAGAAATGTGTCAGATTAGGGCCAGATGAACCCAATACTAGCCCAATTGTATAAGTCTTTCAGTTAAGTTTAAGTTCAGTTTCCATGATCTGTAAAATAGTGACCACACCTATATTTGACTACTAAAGAGTCTATTGTAAAACTTTTGTTTATTCTTAGAAGCCGTTAAATCCCACTAGCTCCGCTGGGATGTGTGTCCAGAGGGGTTGGTACTCGTGTTCCTTTAAAGCACTGAAAGCTAAGCTGATGTATACTGCTACTAACCAAACACTGCTCTCCCGCCATCTCGCTCAACCTTTCTTTCTCTTACAGCTTCACTTGCATGTACTTGTAATCAGGAAATGAGCTGCATACCAGGCTCTAGGGTTGAGAGTCACCTGCTGAATAGCTGTAAGCTGCACTGTATACATGACTGTCAAGCTTCAGAGACTCCCAGTGTTTAACTCTTTCTGTCCTCTCTTTTTATTTTTGGTACCCTGTGGGACAATAAACTAAATACTCCAACAAAAGTCCACTTACTTTTTACTGTTTACAGGACATGGCTCTGGTTGTGTTTAGAGCAGGAATGTAGGATTAGCTTCTACTGTATATGAAACCTGATTCATCTGGCTTTTTTAGCATTCTTTAGAGGTCTCTTATTGTCTGTACCCAATAAGACCCAGCATGTAGAAGAGCATGTACTGAACTTATTAGTTCAAGTTATTGCATTACATAGACTACAGTGTGCATGATGTGATTCTTGGCTGCGTTCGCTCGGTTGGTAATGAGATGATTGAGAACATGGTGACTCGTTTAGCCCGATTTGAGGCACCGTTGCTGTCATATGTTAGTCAGCATACATATACTCAGGAATTTGGTTAGGAGTCAGTTGTGTGTTTATGCTGGCAAAACGTGATCTGTCCCAAGACATGTGAAACATGCACGACATAATTAAACAACATTACACAAAAAAGAGGGCTGTTTTACAGAATATCCAGGTGCTGCAGGTAATCACAGCATTGTTGTATAAAAGTTCTGCGGTAACAAAAATAATAAGGTTTAATTTGTTAAAGTTAGTAAATGCATCAGGCATTAAATTCTGCTAAAGCAGCTCCTAAAAAAAGACAATTGTGTCATTCAGCTGAAGTCAGTTCAGTGAACAATATTGAACAATGAACAATATTATATTGCTTTTCATTGTTAATGATGTTTAATGCATCAATCTAATATTAACAATTAAACTTAGATTAAAGCATTACTAGCTGGTATATTGTTATTACCAGCAGCTATTATATTTTTGTCCCTTTTGTAGTTATGCTTACTATTATGATTGATTGCTTTTGAAAGTTTCTTGTACAGTTGCACTGTGATAAGTGTCATATTGGGAGCTGTGCTTGGCGTTGCACTTGAGTGAGTAGACATATCTCACATACATATGTCTGTCATCTGCCAGGTATAACAGAGAGCTCTTTCATTCCCCCCATCCCCTGAAAGAGGCTCCCAGAGATTTCAGGCATAGCATTGTTTGTGCTCTACGATGCTTAATGAGTCTGAATTGGCCACCATAATAAAACTGTTTTTTTGTGGAGAGGATGTGGAATAAGTGCCCGCTTATTGTTTGTAGGCAATAAGGTTGAAGAGGTTATAATATTTAACATTTTTAGAGAACTAGCTATAAAATGTGGCCCGTTTTTTGTGAGTCTTCATTAACTTAGAGTGGAGCCTACTGTAATGACCTCTCTTCTTGACGGCATGCCTTCACCCCTTTTCCAATGGAGGCCAGACTGCACAAATGTTTATGTCTTCTACAGAGTGCTGCTGAAGAGATAAAGTGAGGGTGATGGTTATCCTCTTTCCACACAGTAGAAACCACTAAGACACAACGTAAACCAAGCCTAGCATCATGACTTTCATGTCCGCCATTAGAATTTGCCCTACTTAGACATGATTGGCAGCTTTTGAGAGTTAGGTTAGTGTTAGTCTGGATTGCTCCTGCTCTTGCACCAGTAAAAAGTAAAACTGCTTGCTACTTTGATGATGACTTCAAGTCATACAATAAGGAAACATTGTCTGTTTTAATGTATTGTGATGTGTGGCTGAGTTACAGAAAAAGAGACAGGACAATATAAAACCTTTAGAAGTGGAGAATATATTTCCTTGTTCCAGGTTAACTGAGGGAAAGAACTGAGTTAGTACAATTAGATAAGTATAAAATACTGTCTGAATGTTTGCTTCAGCCCTTGAGTGGGCTTGATTTACCTTGATTTCACCTATGATTTTGCCAAACATTTTAGCATGTTAACCTAATATTATCATTGGTGCTAACACTGTGAGCACAATGATTTCACTGCAAACAGAAATTAGGGCTGTACTTGCCTTACCTTCTCACTTTATGTACTTGTAAATTAGTTTGAGCCCTATAGAGTGGTGCAGGTATGACGGCACTTTGTAGGCCGATCGGCAGTTAGCATCACACTGGTTCCCTCGACAAAAACCCAATAGGATTTTTCCATAGGCTTTTGGATTATCGCAAAAACAAGCTCTGTGATCAGCAAAAGTTGATGATACTTACAAGTTTTGTCCATTAAGATAATTTTCTATAAACGAACTACACCACGTTCCCATGACTTCAACGTCACCAACCTTAAGCTTATGACAACTCTTAAAACTCAATAATAATCAATAATTAGAATAAATGATAGCAGCAGAAATGAAAACAGAGGTTAGGGTTGCGCAGGCGTATGGTTAGAGGCCCAGAAGAGGGGACAAAAATATGGAGCTCAGCATAAAATGTTCTTGCTACCACTGTCACTTTTCAACATGACAGGAAACGGTTAATATGTCACAGGCCAAATATCACCAGTTTAAAAAAACGCTTTACTTGCATGTGTAGAGTGTTGAAGGCTGCTCATCACATGTTAACTACTCTGGGGGATGTGACTTATCTGCTAAAGTCATTATTCTGTTATTTGCACATGCTACAAAAATCCTTAAAAGAGCTCTATGGAGAACTGATTATCACTATTTCAAATCCTGTAGTCTTGTTTTTTTTTTTTAATGAAACTATTTTGGTCTTTTAAAGCACTCAGTGCTCATTCCCATGACCCAGGCCAGGGTTTTATGAAGTGCTGATTCAAGTACACAGCAGCTCAGGGATTTTACCTTGTGTGCACTAAGGGTTAACACTCCAGACGTCTTCCACTGAGCTTTAGTTGCAGCTGCCAAGGTTAAATAAGGTGATAGCAAATCGTTTACTTGCTGAAATGTTTCATCTAGTTTGGCTGGTTTGTCATTAAGCCTGCCCACTTCAGATAGTTGGGAGGGTTGTGTAAGTTCTGCTAGTGGCATATTATCAGTCAGCCCAGCGAATGAAGTGATTACAACATCCAATAAAAAAGATTAGTTATTGCCTTTGTTTCATCCCTCTCCTTTCAGTGAAAGCACTCAAGACCTTTCAATAACAACGGCAATTTTGTCAAAGAGCAGCCAGAGATGACAGCTAATAAAACCAGAACTAATCCAAGGAGTTAGCAGTCACCCACATTGCCTTCAAGTGAAGTCTCTCTTGTGAAAATTGAACAGTTTGTGTAAACATCCAGCCATGACATCTAATCCATATCTGCTCCTGTGTTGCAGACCGAGGTTCCTTTACTGTATTGGAACGCCTTTGTGTTATGTCATCCTATTGTGACCTAGTTTATCTTCTACTGATAAAAAGGCACCTGAAAGGCACCAGCTTCTTTCAGTTGTGTAATCTTACCTCAAGAACATGTGAGCCAAAGACCTCTTCCAGGGACATGGAGTTGCTCACTTCCCCATCCTTCTGCTCTGTACAAGAATTTACAGCATGGTGTAATGGCATGATCCATGATTGAGGAAAGACAAATGACCCTTCATGTCCCGTCCAACTCTTTTAGTGTCTGTAGGTCTAGAGAGATCAGAGATCACTTAAGATGATGTCATCAAGCCCCTTTCCCACTCTGAGGTCTAGATACCCGCGGCAGATGAGTTCCTGGGCCTGGTTTTATGAAGACGGGGGTTAATCTGTAGTAAAACAGAAAATAGCTTCTTTACGAGGTGCTAATGGTCTGTTAATGCAAAGGAACCAATTCATCTACCTGGTTGTTTATTTACTGCCTATCGAGGTAGGCCTCTATTCAGACCACGGGAGGAATGTTGACAGGTTAACCACCCCCTAATGAGAGCAGGCTGACAGAAATTCCCCAGCAGTTCATATACTTTCCTGCTTACCAATACATGTAAACTGGGAATATCATCAAACGATTTGTACTGTGCCACATTCTTTTATTTAGACCACACGTTTCTGTTTTAACCTATGATTAATCCTTAATAAACTTTGAGCTTGTGTGCACCCTGTACATGTAGCATTATCTGAAATGATCA
Source organism: Elopichthys bambusa (assembly GCA_037101425.1). Classification (NCBI taxonomy): domain Eukaryota; kingdom Metazoa; phylum Chordata; class Actinopteri; order Cypriniformes; family Xenocyprididae; genus Elopichthys; species Elopichthys bambusa. Next base: position 12,521,953 of record CM074432.1, on the reverse strand, counting down.
GTGATTCAGAGACTTTTGTCTGTAGATGTGCAGGCTTTGTTTACAGCACACCATAACTCAGTGCCACCGCAGTAAGCTGTGGCGTTACTCAATTAGTTGCCCGTTTTTTTTTTTTTTTAGAGTACTCTAATGTCTGTGGGCAGAAACTTTTATAAGCCACTGTTGTGTTTATAATTTCCTCTTGTGAAACTTGCATTAAGAGCGGTGCATGAAACAAGATGTGATTTAGAGACCTGGTCACAATGTGAACCTCTGTGGCTGTCGTTTCCTACCTTTGTGTGGACGAGGGCCCAGGGGTGCGGCAGCGGATGCACAGCCCCGGCGCTTGCTGCTTTGAAGGGGAAGGAAGCTCTGTGTCAAAGGCAGCAGCTCTGCTATCTGGGGCAGAAACAAATCACTGCCATTACGAGGTGTCCAATACAACAATCTAAGTGAATTCATTCTATGCAAATCATCATAGAAATTTTTGTTTGACTCTACAGGACTACTTGAAAGTTCCCAGCAAGTCAAAGATCGTGGCAGAACTTTCTTGAAGTTCACTTCTGCACTGTTTGTTTTTGCACTGGCTACTTGGTGTGCAGGATTTTCTAATAACCTTGAGAGGAGCCTGCACAGGCCCCAGTTCAACGAGTGCATATGGCATATTTCTCTTCAGCGAGTAGAGACCGCCCCTGCTGGAGGCCCCCACCCCCACCCCACGTGCACTGAAAGTCACTAGAGTTTTTTCTCTGCCCTAAAAAGTTCTCCCTGTAGACATGCTATATGGCCTCTCACAGACCGTCTCCATGAAGGAAATGCATTATGTGTAAAAGGAATTCCATATGGTGACATACGATCTGTATAATTCCTTCAAATGATAAAAAACCCACCTTGCATGCCCTGCTTTTTGTGCGCTCAGCATGAAAAGCTTAAATAAAGGCCCTTCCCCCAGCGTTTCCTTCTGTCTCTGCTTTAGCATTGCGGAGGATCTGTTTTACTGTACTTTTAGCGGTGTGACATTATGGCCTCCTGGATTTGCCATAGTGAATGTTTACAAATGAAACCTTGGGGTGTTCCAGGTGAGGTATGCCAAACTCGAGTGGCTTGGATTGGGGCCCCAGGCCACGGATGGGAAATGTTGCAGCACCTCTGCCAACCGCCTGGGACTGTGGCCGAAGCCCTGCTGCCTGACGCCTGCCACTGGTGTCAGCAGTGAGATTGACCTCACTTCAAGGGAGCATTTGGAAAAAGTCCCTCTCTGAGTAAAACTAGTCCAGTATTGAAGGTTGGGGGCATACATACATGCAAACAGTTGCCAAGAGTGTGGATTAGTTTGTCCGATCTAATGGTGGCTCTTTGATATTCTCTCCAGTTCCCATGATGCAATGGCATGTCCAGGCCCGGCGCAGATAACATTTTGCAGCCTTGGCAGGGAAGCCTATCCTAGTGCTAGGGGAGTATCACTTGAGCATAGGCCCCTAATGTTGTAAAGCAACAAGATTTATTGTGAGGGAAACACATTTCTGGACTGTTGGTGCTGACATTGGTTAGTCTAGTTACGTTTGCAAAAGCCATGCTAATTGGTTAGAAACAAATGGACAGTGTATTCCCACAGATAAGTTGGGAAAGGGGAAACTTGCACTGTCTGTGTTCCTGGTTTGGTCCCAGATTTATTAATGTCCCCACAAACTATTTAGTAAAATATTTATGAACATTAAGTAAAACACCCACTGGAGTGAAGGCATTTGTTATCATTGTCTTTTGGATTAACAACATGATGCAATTTGTTTTGTCTGAATCAATTTATTCAAAAATAAAAAATGTGATTTGTACATAACGTCTTGAATTTACATCTATGAACATGCAATTAATTTTTGGATTATAACTGATACTTCTAGAGGGCATTATATTTTATATTTCGATTGGGATGCATCTATACCTTATAGCATTGTATAATTATATCACAATTTAAATGATGTATCCAACCCTGACCATGTCAATATATTTGTGCAATGTGCAGTTTTACTTTATAATGAAATGAAAAGGTAGATGATCAAACGTTTACACGTTTATGGCAGCGCCATACAGGGAAGGAAAAAAAGGCAGTAAAAATGTAGCTGGGTTTTTCCTCAGACGATGGAAAATTGCTGCAGGCAATAATAATTAATGCTCACGATGGTAGCATACCTTGGCTGTAAAAAGAGCTTAAAAGTGTTCTGGTCCTTAGAATTCTTCTTGAGGTGAAGAGACAGGGTGTGCCTCTGAGCCCCGATCTCCCAACGTGCAGCAGCGACTGAATGGAAACAATGTGTATGTTGTCTAGAACAGTGGCAATGTGTTCGTGCACTGAACGTCTTCAGGGGTCCACTGGAGGGGTGGTTGCTCTGTGTTGAAAAACTAGATCAGATCAGATCACGTACAGTGAGAGAACAGGGTTGTTTTTCTCTGCTTCCTTCTCCTTCCCTTTCTTCACTCATTTCCTTGAGCCCTGAAACTTGTCCCAAAAAACACTTCTTCATGTTTGTCTTTCTGAGCTATGCAGGAGAAGCGTACGTCACTACCCATGTGTGACGACGCGCTCACCTTTGACCCATTGATCGGCATTGTTAATAAAATGACGGAAGGTGACAGGTTTGGCTGTTAAGGTAAAAAAAGTCCCCTAAGCTTAGGTCAAGTAGACAGTTGCAAAGAACAGAGGAAGTGGCAGAAAAAAACAACAGGAGAAGAAATAATGCTGGACGGGAAATTCCTGAGTTGGCTCTTGGAAAAGCTGACTGTTGGGAGTTCCATCCGCCACTTCATTCTTATGAAGGAGAGGCTACATCATTTGCACAAAAGAGCTTTTATGTGATTAACGTGAACTTGCCTTTTGAGGTCAAGAGAACAAAAACCGTGAACTAACATCTCAGGCCTCCCAACGCTGGCTTGCACCCTCATTGCTTTCTTCTAAGCCTTCCTCAGCTTCTTTTACCTCTGAGAGTGTGTATGCTTGGAGGTTTGTTAAGAAATGGCACCTTTGTAGGTGAAGGCGAATTAACAGGCCTCCTCTGAATTCAGCTGCATGACAGCTTGGCATTGTTCTTCATATCATTTTAGTGTTTTGGCAGCCTGCCCCAAAAAACGGAACCGCACACAAAGGCCTTTTGCATTCTAGCCCCTAAAGCGAGGGAGGATGGTTGTTGCCCCACTGTGTAGGAATGCCTGCCATAACTCTTATTCTAGACATATATGATTTATAAAAAAGTGACACTGTTTGCACTTCTTGTATCTTCTTTACAAGGCCTACTTTTATCCTTGTATATGTTTGCTTCGAATTGCTATAACTTGAAAGATGACATTTTTGAGGTACTGTGAAAATAAATATTAATGCACAATCTTTTCTTTTTGAAATTTCTCAGACAGCACTCTCAAGTGACTTATTGAACATACTTTCAGTGAGACATTCATTGAGACATTTCACTACAAGTAGATGCGTCCTCTTTTTTTTTTTTCTTCTTTTTTTTTTTTTTTTAGAGATTTACAGGTTACAGAAGAATGAAGACAAAGCTGTTTGTTATTGGAAGCATTTCTCATTTTGCGCCAGGACCCCATTCCTTAATGCCAGGCTTTGTGTAAAATTGTTTATGGTTTTAGAACAACAGAATCTGAAATTCATTTAGCGGTTCCTCTTCTTACAATCGGCCATATAAACTGAGCACTGGAGCCAAACCACATGTTACTGTTGAAGCCCAAGGCCACCCCGGCAAGCCAGAGAAGCACATGGAGGATTTGCCTGCCTGAGCATCTGCCAGGGACGAGGGATCCTGCCACGTGAATTATGGGATTGCATCACTCCATTCTGGTGGGCTAGCTGGAGTTCTTTGAGGCTGTTGGACAGTTGCTGCGGCAAGAATGGTCTATTGGCCTGTTTGTTGACCTTTCAGCGGTCGTGTGCACTCTCCAGAGTGAAAGGACAGACTGCTTTATTATGCTTGTATTAATCATCAACTGCTGGCTTTTTGACATTCTTCAAAGAAAAGTCTTTGTCAGGGGAACACCATCCTGCCCCTGCAAGCTGTTTCACACACACGCTACAATAGCCAAAAAAGGAAACTGTAGCTTTTTGTTTTAAACATGATAGCTTTCTCAAGAAGCCGAATGACATAATTATCCCAGAAAACAAAAACTCATAGCTGTGGGTGCCAATTTTCAGGAGATAAAAACATACGGTTGACAGTACCTCATAGTTACAACAGTTGGCCAAAATCATGTCTAGATGCTAAATCACAGTAATCTCTTTGCTTCCCTATACATCTGTAGTTTGGCAGTAAGGTAAACATCTTTAAAAATCGTAAGAGTTTTAGCTCAGGCTCTTCTTGGACCTTATGTTAAACGTATGTATAAATTCAGTGATATTCAGTGACATGTTTGACTTTGAATATGTCAAATCTTTCAGCAATGGTCACCAAAGAGCAAAGGTGTCCAATGTTAGCTTCAATCCTACTTGCACACCTAATCCTAAATCCTAAAACACACCTGAACCAGCTAATTGAGGTCTTCAGGATTACTAAAAACTTCCTGGCAGGTGTGTTGGGGCAGGTTGGAGCTAAACTCTGCAGGACATTGGCCCTCCAGGAACAGGATTGTACACCCCTGCCATAGATGGTTCAGATACATATCAACACTACGTGATGTAGAGGTAAGAGCAATTGATAAATAGCTGATAGAAGTCAGAAGAGTTTTTGGGATGGAGAGGGTCCAGGAGAAGGACTGTCAGGTACTAAGTTGGAAGTGAAAATCAACATCTGCTGCAAGGAGCTCTGCTCTTTCTGGTCTATTTCTGATGGATTGTAGACATCACTCTCTAAAGACTATTACAGAGAAAACTGGGATATCATGATGAGGCATATTAATGAAAAGCATTTCAAATCTTCAAACAATAGATGACATGATGAACTTGGTGGGATTACTTATTGTCAAGGACTCACCTTTTAAAGACACAGCCGACTAATTCTTGGTACATTTTCTTTTCTTCTGAATTCTATCCCTCAATTTATATTGGATTTAGACACCAAAAGTCTGTTGTCCATTAATCAAGAGACTATCTGACTAGACCAGGGACTCAAGGACTCATAATTCAGCATTTTATGAAGGTGAGACAAGGCACAGAATGTCAAGAGCAGTTTACAGGTAATAGAGTCCTGTTGCACTGAGAGACACCTGCAGCATCTATTTTAGCCCTGGCTGGGGTTTTTTCTGTGTGCACTGAAATTAGTGGTGTCATAGCACTATAAAAGTGCTCAGACATCTGTTGGCTATGTTGGGAGTCTTTTTTTATGTTTGTAATGACACATTAAACTCAGTGTTTCCCCCCCATCTTGTTCCAGAAGCGTGTGCCAGTGGAGCTGTCTAAATGAGTGTGTGCTTTGTTCCTTTGTCTGTTTCAGGCCAAGATCTCGTCTTAGATGTGGCATTATATGATCCAATAATTCCCTCAACATCCTAATTAGGTTGTGCGTGTGGGTGTGGGTGTGTGTTTGTGTGTGTATATGGGTGCTAAACTGTGGCTGTCTGTCGCCTCTGGCCCAGCTGGAGTGAGGCCATACTTGGGTACTACTTCTCTACTGTGTTGGCACATTGCCCCGCCTCCTCATGCTTGAGCTGACACCCCATTGGCCCTCACCACAAACGGAAGCTTGGCTATCAACTGAGGTTGGCACTGTGATGTCTTGCAGCTGAAGGAAATACAGTTGCATAAGGGATGCTGATCTGTGTAATTTTTCCATTCTGCATCACAATTTACATACTGTCCATCCTAAATAGTATGTGAGATTAGAATTAGCACAACCTCCATCATAGTATTTTGAAAATGGTAAGCTAAAAGTGCGTGGAAGGTATACTTTTCCATTGATTTTCAAAGTGAGAATTTGTGCATGCTGATATTGTCTACAACCCCTTTTGCAATGTAAGATGATGAGTTTGTGAAAGTTGAATGTCAATGATCAAGCGATTAAAAGTTTAAGGGAACCAATTTAGCTACATGCTAACGCAACCAGTACATAAGAACAGGGTTTGTGTTAACAAGAAACAAACATTACCGATTTTCTTTGCCCTTTTTAAAACCAATGCCCTGTGGAAAAAACAGCATATACTGGTTTGATATGTTTTGAAGCATGGCAGCTGGTTTGAGTTGGGTTATGCTGGTCCTTAGCTGGTCATGAGCTGGTTATAAGCTGGTCCTGAGCTGGAGCTAGTTGCTTAGGACCAGCACTTGACCAGCTTAAACCAGCTAAGGACCAACTAAGGACCAGCTTCAAAACATACCTAACCAGCATATTCTGTTTTTTCAACATGATATTCACACTTAATTGTTTCGTTGGCAATCAGTTCTTGAATATTGGGTTTACTGATACATGAAACTGCATATTGGTTATTGGATGCTTATAAATAATTGGCATCATTGTCAATCATAAAGAAACAATATTAGTGTTTTTATTTTTTCAATTGCTAACAAACTAGCATAAAATCTGCAATGTGGAGGTCAACTCCAGCCTGTTCTCAGAAATATAAGAATATTTGACTGAAGTCAAAGCTACAAGTGTCTCCTTAAGTGTCTCACTTTATTATTTTTTTTAAATCTAAAGAACACAATTGTTTTAACAAACCACAGAAATCCCTTAGGCATGCTGGTGTAGATTCTGACTAACCTGCTCTGGTGCTACAATATGCAAATATCACCTCACCTGACTGCTTGCATAAACTGAAACTTAATAATTGATGGAGCTTATTGCTAATATTCCTGCTCCATAACTTCTACATTCTCTGAATTGGCACTTCTTGACATGTAATTATTTTGTTCATGTGAATATAGCTTAAATGAGAGTAACTTTACATTGTGTACAAGAAAGATACACTTATTATGACATGTCCTGATAGTGGAAGCATAGCAGAGTGGTTGAACAGGATTTCTTCTCACACTGTGAGTGCGCAAGTATGCATGCGTAGATGTGCAAGAAATGCTATATTGACTTTTCAGTCATTAACTTTTGAGAGCAGTACTCTGGTGAGCATGCAACTAGTAGAATAAGCATAAAATATTGCTTTAGATGCTTGGTTTTAGTTTGAACAACAAACACTGAGAGTTGTGATCTGTAAAGCACGTGAGAGGCTAATTCTTGCCAGGACTTGTGCTGTGTAAGACAACACTTTCTAAAAGAGAACAGTTTGTTCTTTGTCTGAACTCTTCTGATGCATCTCGAGACCCCTTCCATTGCACACATCAACTTTGTCGACTTTGAAAATATGTAGTTTTGCACATACATTGCTAATTTTCACACACACTATACTGCTACTGATCAACATACTCCACAGAGCCACTGGCCTCCTGTCGTGTCATTCACAACTCTCTCTCTCCCTCCCTCCCTCTCTGTCTGTCTTTCTTCTCCTTCATTTCTCTCAATCCATTCCCCTCCCCATCTCTCCTCCTCTTAACTACTTGTGCAGAGTTAATGGACTGTTTTGGCTGGGCTCCAGCCACTGAGTGTCACCTCATTAGTGTTCCTCTCGACAGGAGCTACATACGGCAGAATGTCATTGGTTCCCCCCTTCCGTCTCCCCCCGTCCTCATCCGTAGAAGCCTCTATGAATGGGGAAATGTGCATGCATAATTGAATCTATAGTCTCAGTCTCTTCATCCCTCCCTCCCTCTTTCTCTTCACTCCTCCTTTCCTCACGTCTGACGGCTACAAAAAGGCTTGGACATTTGCCACAGCTACGGATGGATCAGGCCGACGGTGGCATCCCATGACTCCACACACACTCATGCAAATGGACCGTTCACTTGGCCAATCAAACAACAATACGAGCAGAAGCGATATGCTGTCAGGGAGGGATTTTAGAGAGGTTTGGTCGACACTTGTCAACTTATTGATGTGTGTTATGACGACTAGGATGTGAGGCCCCTTTGGAACAAACGTGTGACTAAAGTTTGTAAGGCCAGACGGAGCAGTTGTGAGTGAGTTTGATTTGATGTGCCCTCTATAGGCTTCCTTTGTTACTGAGGTGGAAAACACACGCACACACACACACACACACACACACACACACACACACACACACATAGTGCTGTCACAGTGGTCCAGTCATTTTTAACGTGACGGATGAGCCACCCTGGGTTCAGTGTTGTGCTGACATGGGAACATGTGTACATCGGTGCTCTCTGCGTGATGCAGTGTGTGTCTCAGCCATTGTGTGCGCTATATGCCTGCATGTCTTTATTAACACAGTTTGATATTGTTAAGACGTGTGCCTGAAGTTGCACATTGTGTCTGTGTGTGTGTGTGTGTGTGTGTGTAAGGTTCCCTGAGTGACTTGTTTTCCCAGACACTTCTTTTATTTGCACTTTTTTTTTTGTCACAGAAGGCAGTCTGAAACACACACAATTTCTCTTTTGTTTTAGTCTTGCTCTCTCTCTCTCTCTCTCTCTAGTTTGTCCTAGCATGATCCACCCCACTCCTATTTAATAGCCCCGTCCTGTCTCTACCATTGTTTGGTTCCTCTTTTCAACTCCGTCTCTCTTTCCCACCCCCTTTCTTTCTCTCTTTCTGCTCAATCTCTCATTCATCCCTGGAGATTCTGACTTTAGCCTCCCCTCTTCATGTCTGCAATCAAGTGCTTGAGATCAGGCGGGAAACTGAGGCCAGTGTTTAATGTGAGGATGTGTGGCTGGGGAGAAACTTTTTTTTTTTGGGAAAGGATTGGGTGGGGGATATGTCTGTCACTCGGGCATTAGTCCCATTTTCACACCCTTTTTGTCTGTGTATGTGTGGATAGATTGCGTCGCAGTGAGGGTCGGTGTTTGTCTCAGTCTGTGTGTAGTCTGATCTGTGACTTGCAGACCCTTGTGAAAGGATACTCGATAAGAGAAAACTGGAGTTGTAATCTAATCAGAGCCCTTAATAAAAACAATCTTGGCCCAATTACAGATCTAAAGATTGTCCAATACAGAAAACCAACATCACCAAACCATATACTCAAGCATTGAGTATATTTTATTTACTTGAATTTACAATATTTAAAGGAATATTCCTTTGTATAATATACACTACCAAAAAGTTTGTTTTTTTAAAGAAATTAATAGTTTTATTCAGCATGGACACATTAAATGGATCATAAGTTGCAAATTACAAACGATTTCAAACAAATGCTCTTCTTTTGAACTTTCTGTTAATCAAAGAATCCTGAAAAAATGTATCAAAGTGTCTACAAAAAAAAGCACAACTGTTTTTACTATGAAAATATCAGCTTTGTCATCACAAGAATAAATTAAATGTTAAAATAGAAAACAGTTATTTTAAATTGTAATAACACTTCACAGTATTACTGTTTTAACTGTATTTTTTGCAGTTAAAATAAATGCAGCTTTTTAGTGATTCAAAAGATTTGGGAAATGAGTGGGTCAAAGTTAAACGTACAGTTTTACAGTCATACAAAAGAGAATGAGCTATTTATTTATTTATTTGCTTGCTTTTAAGATTTTTGCATAATATGAATCATTAAAACATCTGTAAGCATATAGCATTGATTAACAAAATACTTTGGCATAAACACATTATTTTTTAGCATCCATAGTTTTATGATATTTTAATATTTAATTGAGTCTATATTTGTTAATTCAATGTTTTAATTTACAGGAGTGAGGAGATATTAAATGCATTATGAAATGACCATCAGCCCATGTACTGATATCCTTTCAGAAAAGAGATGTCCGTTTACACAAGCCTCATCTGACATTCGCTCTCTATCTCTAGAGCTGGCACGCTGCTCACTATATCTATGTTTGGGTTACAGCAAACTTTGATAAAGAGCTGTGATTTAACAACAATTGCCATAATGAAGATAGGGAAAAAGTGAAACCAGTTGAGAGAGATATGCATCTGAAGATTAATTTAAAGATGTAAACATTAAGAAAAGAACAGAAGAGAAATGTTGATAGGTGTAGAAGTATAAATAAAAAAAGGAAAGATACACAAAGATCCTTCTCTGTGCACTTTTTGGGTATGCATGCTGATGTCAGCCATAGCGCGAGGTCATAAGAGCAGGTCAGTGACCAGCACACAAACACACACTCAATCGCTGGGTGTCACTCAGTCACACACAATATTTACACAATTGCAGCTGTACAGTTCAAAACATTTCGGCCAGGACTGCCCATAATTAGGAGATATTTCTGCCTCTCTGGTTTTCTCTGCTGTCTGTCTCTTTCTCGCTCTCCCTCCCTCTGCTTGGCTCAGGACTCAGGATAGAGTGAAAGAGAGAGAGAGAGCGTTCTTGGCTCAGGCCTGGTTTCTTTGGCAAGCATAACAGTACATGTGTGCAGCTTTCTAAAATGGCTGCCAGACGCCTCCTCCTGAAATGTCGACGGTGTGCACGCGGCAGGTCTGTTTGCGTGTGCGTTTGCGTGCGCAGGGTGGGGGTGTGATACAGTGAATTAAAGTTGCTGAAGTATGTGATAGCTCTCAACCACACTCAAAACAAAAGACAAGAGGCTGCTTGGGTTACGTGGGGCTGGAGCCAAGTGTAAGTGTGTGCGCCTTGTGTGTTTGGGTTCATAGATTCCAGATTCAGGTATTGGAGGTATTCTTCCCGCAGAATAACATTACGTTATATTGCAGGTGGAAGAAGTGCTGAAGGTATAATTGTGACAGCTATATGGATGCTATCCAGTAGATAAGGTGGCACAAGGATACATTATCGCATCGTATTTATGAAGCTCAAGCGATCCGCGATGAGCTCATCTTGCTTCTATTCATGTGGATATGATCCTAGATCAAATGTCTTCATCTTAGATTTTAGTCACCAAGAAAAGCATCACTATTACTGTTGCTTATCCTATTAGGGAATTCAACAAACCCATAACTTTAAAAGGGTAGTTTACTCACCCGCATGTCGTTCCAAAGAGTTTATTTCTTCTGCGGAACACAAAATAAGATATTTTTGAAGAATGTTGGTAACCAAAAAGTTTTGGTGCCCTTTGACTTTGAAAATGTTAAAAATATCATTTTATATTCCCCAGTATATGACATAATACAGGTTTGGAATGACTTGAGGGTGAGTAAATTCCTTTTTAGCTGAACTTTGGTGTTTTAGCTAGGCCTGTACTGTATGTGGTATCATACAAAATGTATGATACCTCAGACTGTGTGGCCTTTTATGGTCAGGCCATCACTGACGGTCTGTCGGCCAGTTTTCGCAGTGTTGGCACTAGTCGGTTCACCGTCGGCAGCTTTTCGGCCAATTGAGCATTTTGAATTGGTGACAGAATGAAGACTAACTGAACAACATGTTTCATATTCGAAATGGTAAACAAGTGTAGAACTGTATCCGGAGTCCTAGTTTCAGTTTCTCTTTTTGAATGACGTCTATAGACTACTGCCACCTGCTGGTATGGAGAGTTATTCCTTCTCACGCAGGTGCAGAACATACACGCTAGTTGGCTGTAGTCTTTGTGGTGTGTTTAAAAACTACTTTTTGGCCCAGACACAGATGACACAAAGCGACAACACAGACGGCTTTCATTGCCACGTGTTCGTTGATGTTGGCTCTGTGCGTCACAGCCTTTAAGGAGAACTCTGCTATGCTTTTCTAACCCATCAAACTTTCAATTTTCACCTGGATAGTGATAAAATTGGTGTAAAATTCCCAGAGAGTTTAAGAGTGCAGAATGGGCTCTTTTGACCCTTATGGGCTAGCAACCACCAGGAATACCTTTGCAACTGCATATTAACATGCTACAAACCACTCAGAAGACCTTAGCAACTGCATTGCAGTGCCCTAGCATCATGGCAAAGAGTTTAGCATGGGCAAACAGTCCACAAAAGTAGTTGTACCTTACTTTCCTCATGGGTTACTGCACAAAGAAAAGAAAGATTAATTTTCCCCTCTTCTGTCTGCCCTCTCTCTTCCATGTTCTCTCCTTGGACAGTTTGTTTGTTTAAACAAGTGGCAGGGCTGTTGGGTGCCAAGGGTTGTTGTGCTTGGAGAAGCTCAGAGTGTTTCTGGGAGCTGTCTCTCTCTTATACACAAGCATACACACTCAGCACTGCCCTGGCCAAACTGTTTAAATGTGTGGCTTATAGATATTTATTTTCAGAGCGAACCATCGGTTGCTTATTTAAACGCCCCACCATGTGTAAAACACAGTCAAACACATGGACACACACACAAACCAGTCTGGGCATTTGCCTCTGACCTCTGGTATCAATCGCCCACAGAACTGTCGCTTACTGGATATCTTCTCATTTTCAGACCATTCTCTGTAAACCTTAGAGATGGTTGTGCATGAAAATCTCAGTAGATCAGCAGTTTTGAAACACTCAGACCAGCCCATCTGACACCAACAATCATTCCACGTTCAAAGTCACTTAAACCACCTCTCTTCCCAATTCTAGCTCAGTTTGAACTTCACATCATCTCAAACATGCCTAAATGCATTGAGTTTCTGCTGTGATTGGCTGATTGGATGTGTGCATTACCAAGCAGTTGAACAGGTGTACCTAATAAAGTAGTCAGTGAGTGTATAATATTTGCCATACTGGCACTTGTAGATATGGTATTACTTATTATGGCAAAACATAAACTTTATATTTATTACAAAATTTTTAATATCCATCTGAAATTAGTCGTGGCTACTTTAATTAATTGTGTATTGTAGCAGTGTGTCTGGATCAGAGCTGTTTAATAGTGTGTGCCAGCTGCTCCATTGTTGTGCCCTTTGTTTAATCACTCAACATCCATGCAAGATTGTACTTAGAGATGCAAACTATTCCTCTACCTCTCTCCGTTTCTGTTTTCTCTCTTGGGGCACTGGCATGGTAGGAGATGTCTTTAAGCAGACTGATGGATGGCGTAGAACTTGCTTGTGAATTGTAGGGGGAGGGTAGTTGGCATAGGAACGGGCACTGTCACAATGCCAACCTGCTTCTGTCCAATCAAAGACTCAGCTGTTGGCCGATGGTCCAATAAGCTTTCATGATTCAAACACTATTTAAGGTGTTATTTATTATGTGGGAAGAAAATTGTCGAAGCTTAATGCAGAAATAACTCTTAAGATTCCTCACAAATGCACAGGACAAACCATGAGTGGGGATTTTTCTCCTCCTCTTGCTCTTAATTTTCTCCAGACTTTTTTCTTCTTAATGTATGGTGTTCCCTCCCTTTCTTTGTCATTGTTGAGCTGAAGCCAAGAACATTCCGTTTTTGCAGCTCTGTTTAATGGTCATTTTTGAGGGGGGTGGGATTTATTCCTATCTCTCTGTCTCTTACTCTGCCTCTTTAACTTTCACTTCTGAAATGGAGCTTAGGAAGGAAGAAGAGTGATGTTCCAGCTCATTTTCTCTCCTGCATTTTCTATTTACTAAAAGACAATATTTAGGCATCATGATTGCATTGGCCAATATCAGAGTCAAATTGGTTTTAAGGCTCCTTTAGGTCGAAATCGGCCATCACTAGATATTGTTGAATAAAGTCATTATTTTGGGGTTTTTTTTGTTGCACAAAAAGTATTCTTGTCACTTCATAACATTTAAGGTTGAACCACTGTAGTCACATGAACTGTTTTAATATATCTTTAGTAGCTTTCTGGGCATCTGAAAGTGTAAATTAACTTGCTGTCAATGCAGGCCTCACTGAGCCATCGGATTTTATCAAAAATATCTTAATTTGTGTTCTAAAGATGATTGAAGGTCTTATAGGTATGGAACGACACAGTCATAACATGAAAATAATTATTGGCTTATCGCTATCGGCCAGAATTTTTATATCAGTGTATCCCTAATACGTTGCTTGTTGTGATCTTGAAATAAGCAGATCATTAAATAAGTTACTGAAAAGACTGGGTGAATGCATGCCACTGGAGGTGTATCATTAGAACTGAAGGATCAAGGGAGGGTTTTCATAAAGGTTCTGTAAGGTAACATCATTAATCATGTGAACATTTAAAGCACACATCAATGACAGGCAGGATTCTTCTCATTTTTCCATCTTTTCCTCCTACTCCTCTACTTTGCTCATGCTCTACAGGGTGGGGCGTGTGTTGAATCTCCATTTTACTTTTGAGGCACATTTGCCTTTGCCTGTTCTTACATCCTCCTTTTTTCCTTCCCTTTTTCTTCTCCCGTTCCCCCTCACTGAAAGAAACAAGCGTGTAACTGCACACATCTGGCCTGTCCGGTCAGAACCAAGAAACTGTAGTTTCCTTTTCGGGAAGGTACGATGGGGCAGCAACGACATTAACGGCTGTTTACTATACCACACACATTCTTTCTTTGCATTGGGTTTGTTGCCCATTTGCTTTAATTGAGCTGCATGAACTCCACAAACATTTGCAAAATCTGATGATCATGTTCTCCAACATGCTTTGTGATGATCCAAAAAGCATCTGACCATTTGTACAAAGAGTTCACATGATCAGATTCACAAATTTGCAGAAACTGGAATATTTCTTATTCATTTTATACCAGAGATGAGATTTTCCATGTTGTAAAATCCTAAAGTTTTCAATTTGTTTCTAGGTTTAAATGAAAAATGATGTGGTCTTTTGGATCCTATTGTATGTTGTTTATATATTGTGTATTTGTGTTGTTTTGATTTTTCTGAATTTTCCTCATTTCCTAATGTCAACAAAAACCAGAACAGCTAAACAAACATGGGAAAACACTGCCAAGTGGATGATAAATTACAGTGAAGTGTAGTACTGTCATCTGTAGACCTACTGCTCTTTCTAGGTTTTGTGTTTTAATCCGCCAACTTTATTTGTGTTTTCAGACTCGCAACAGTCAGGAAGTCCCAGCAACAACGAGCCTGGCAAGAACCCTCCAGGTATGTCAACGTTACACATTTATATACAAATGCACATAAATCTACATCATGTCAAAGGTAAATAAATTATTGCCAGGTGCTAGTGTATCCATAATAATGACAGTCCATAAAAACAGATCAATCCTGCATGACATCCATGTTAGAAGGTTGTTTGTCTCATTTTCATCATTTTGTTTCAGGGTTCCCAGAGTCATAGGAAATCAAAAAAATATCTGGGAATTTTAAAACTGTGATTTTTCAGGCCTGGAAAAGTCTTGGAAATTCCTACGGTCACTATAATTTGTTTTAGTTGTACTCACCTCACCTCAAAAATAACTAATTTAAAAAAATTGAATCCAGTAATCACAAATAACTAGAAGAAAATTATGGAAATTCAATTATCAAAAGGTGTGGGAACCCTGAGATTGTGAGCTTGTATGTGTTTTTGTGTATATATCTTTGTAACTGAATATAAGCTGTACCTGTAGGTGTGTAACTCATGTTCAGAGAAGAGAAACATAGATATTTACCTGGTCATCTACCACTGAAACAACTTTCTCAGTTGGTCACCACTCAAACAAAACCAGGTCTCAAATAGACTCTACAAATATATTTTAATTTAATTATTTAGCAGCTGCATTAAAGCTAAACTTTCCTTTATATTGCACAGTGCCAAAAAAAAAGGGGAAAAAAAGAAAGAAATCCTACCCTGTCTACCAGTTTAACTCTTAAATTATACCGAAACAGGCTTATTTGATCAGAATATGTTGGTTTTGACCATAATTATACTCACTGCTCAGTGCAAATTAAAGTCAACTGGAAAGCCGACCATGTCATGTCTGTGATTTTTACAAGAAAAACAGAAATTGCCATTTATATAGAACAAGCCATGTCATGACATCACCAGTCATGTCAGATCTTAGTTTGCGCTGATTTTGCAGATGGCGTGTGGAGCGAACGGTGGTCCTCCTCTAACAGCGTCTATTTGTCACGCCACTGAGACCTGTGTTTGTTCCCCTGGACGCACCTGTGTTATCTTTTCCTCTTTTATTTGTTCTCTCTTTTTTTTTTTGTACACATTCACTGCTAGGTAATGCATAAAAAATGAAAATCACGGAGAGTGTAATTAAGTCTTTACCTCAAGAGTAGGTTGCGCATTTGCCCAGCCAAGTAAAATAAAGCTCTCAGGTTGCGACTCGAACCCAGCTAGTACTGCTACCGTGGAAACCCTGGCCCTCACTACACTTCCTGTTGGGCTTTGCGGTGCATTGTGGGAAAAACTTGGATGTCCTGGCATGCTCTGGGAGGCTGACCCTGTGGGGCTGGTCTTTTCTTGGCACAAGTCTGGAATGTAGTGTTACGTATTAGTTGGCTTTCTCTGAACCTAATCTATCTAGTCTGTACATAATACAAGTCACAGTTAGTGTTGTCACGTTCCCTGAAAGTAAAGATTAAATGGTGATGAGGAAAAAAGATTTGTTTAATCTATGTGGAAACTTAAATGTTTTCTGATGCCTGCATTTGAAATGTCCTTATGTGTATGTGTTAAGTAAGGACATGTGTCTGAAGAAAATGCTTTTGTCTCCCACAGTTTACTTGGAAGAGAGCTTTGTTAAATCAGGGGTCTTTAGTGTTTCGGAGCTGGTGAGAGTGTCCAGAAGTAAGTCTTTCTCTATACACACACACATACACACACACACACACACACACTCACTCACTGGTTTCGCTACTGTATGTCAGTGAGGGCATCCTGTAGACGCATGTTTTTTTTACAGAAATTATATACAAGTACATAGCTTTATATTTTATACAGGTAAAGATACTGTAAACGCATAAACCTACTCGAGGCAGAGATAGAAAATTATTTATAGAGTGGCAATGGGGTGGCATGACTACTATTAGGGGAGGAAACAGCAAAGCAAGCATCCATGCATAGTTATTGTGGATTTATGGCCTGACATACATTTATGTTTATAAATATGTGAAACAGTTACAAAGTAATCATCTATACCGTCTAAAAATAAATAAAATGTCAGTATCCAAGACACTGTATATTAAACACAAGAGATTTCAAATGTCTCTGAGCTTCTAAGAGTATATCATCATTACTACATAGAGTAGACAAGTTGTTTTATTAATATTACGTAGGCTGCTTGAATGTTATATAAATTACAAGTTTCAGTGCGAGTTTAAGAGCAGCAAAACTTTGCTAAGTAGAAAGAAATACCAAAATATCAATGTCTGTATGTGAATGTTATGGAAGGTCATCTAAAACACCCTAACAACATTTAGCATCACCTCAGCAACAACAGCCTAGCAACCACCCAAAATATTATAGAAACCACATAGCAAGACTTGGTTGCCAAACGCTCAGAACATCTATCTATTCTGACCTAACTTCAAACTAGTTTTAATTTTAAAACCATATTTAAAGTTGGCTTTAAGACAAGCTAACATAAAATTTGCCTTTCAAACTTTTCAATCTAGTTAATTAAGATTAGATTCTTACAGAACTCTGCTATCAGTTTCTATGATCAGGATCTTCTTATTGATTTGATTTGATTTTTTTTATTTGATTTTATTTAAATTAATTTTTTTTTTTTTTGTTTGTCGTATGGCCAAAATTTCTATATCTATTATGAAAGTTAAATGGGCAGTCATAGAATTCGCTAACATCCTATACGGTCGAGATTAGAATTGTCAGAAGACCTCTGAGTTAGCCAAGAAGCAGTAATTTTCAGATACACAAACAAATGCAGATACACAAACAAAACAGTCAATTTGATTATAAACTGGGCTACACTGGTTACACTGTGTGTTTTTGACTCCCTAAGAACTGATTCATAATCATAAGAGTTGTTTAAATGAAGCTGACTACACTGGGCGTGCTGCATGTGTGTGCAACCCACAGGGACAGTGGATAGAAAAAATGTGTTTTCTTGCCATTATTTTGCAGTACATCTTTTTTTTTTTTTTTTTTTTTTGTCATCACACACCACTGCTGAAAAGCAGTACAGGAAACTGCTTACATTGATATTTTATACTGGGTGGCAGATGGGATGGCATTGCTTTTTCTTAGGATGACAGTTGACATCCCATGCCACCCCGGTAGATCTGCCCCTGAACCTACTCATCAGTTAAATCTGTTGAAATCAGTAGATTTAATGTAAAACATGACTTTCAAATAGTGAGAACGTCCAATGTCCTGGCAAGGTGATTTTTTTTAGAAGTTTCACTATGTGTGGGTGATTTAAAAAAATGTGGGTCTCAAAGTATAGCTAAACCTTTAAACATACATTTGTCTAGCTAAATGAGGACACACCATGGACTTTTGTTTTTACATTAAGATAATTATGAATCTACTAGACTAACCCAAACCATAGCTGAAAAATAAAATATTTAGCATTTTTAGTTTATGTGAATGTTATGGTTATATTTATATAACCATAACATTCATATAAACTAAAAATGCTAAATATTTTATTTAGCATTTTTAGTTTATATGAATGTTATATTTATATAGATTTATATATAATCTGCAAATTAATTTAGGGAGGTTGTCTCCAAAGGGAATTTCTCTAACTTCTTGCGACAGCTTCAACCCACAAGTATATCTAAGTAAACACACAGAGCAACACGACCAGCATGCTTTATGCTGAGGCATTCCTGATTTAGCAAGGGAGGGACTTGCCCAGAACATGTGTGGAAAATCCAGTCTTGCGGGTCTTTTGTGTGTGTGTGTGTGTGCGTGTGTGTGTGTGCGTGTGTGTGTGTGCGTGTCTGTGTGTGCGTGTGTGTGTGTGTGCGTGTTTTCAAGTTTTGTTGCACAAGCATGCAGTAGTTTGTGTAGACATGCCTGTTCTCATCAGAGACGATGACAGATGTTCCAAAAAGAATCTCTCTCTGATGGCTGAGGACAATTTTGCCCTCGGGCAAGATTTGTACAAATTGCCAAAGGGGTTAGCAGGGCCTGAAACACACACAGACACAGACACACACACACACACACGTTTACCCCCCACACAAAAAGACACTCCTATTCACCCTAAGGGTGTATGATGCACTCGGTGACGCTGTAACTGATCCATGTCACACCTAAATGTAACACAACGCTCACGATCTGTCCCACATACAGACACACTGCCATCATTGTGGCCTCTATGATCCTCTGCTCTTTGGAAAGCATTACAGCCATATGACTTACCTGCAGGAAACAACATGTACCAAAAAACAGCAGAACAAAGGAAGGTCTGTCAACTTTCTGAACAAACTGACAGTTTACTGCACACTTAAGGTCTTAAATGTATAATGTAATGGCCATGGTGTTGTCCAGTAATGCAGTTCACATGAGGTTATAGTGAACACTGTACATGTTGTAAGTGCTCATATTAAGTACTAGAACAAATGTCATACCTGCTCACCTGCATTCATGTGGCAGCAGGAGGTCTTGGGCTCAGTGCCAGCAGAGACTGACAATAATTTCTCATGTGTTTCCTTCACCTCAGACCCTCAGGCCATATCATGTCACACATGAAAACACACATTTTGCTAAAACTTCATGACATGTCTCCTCAAACTACTGCAAAAGAGAGAAAAGAAAAAAAATAATATGAAACTCTTAACACTGTAACAGAAGCCTTGCATATTATTTCAGTAAGAATATGTTTTAGCCATGTGTTCTTGGTTTTAAATGTGTGAAACGTGATTCCCAACCAGGTGTTTGTGCACACCAGGGAAAATTTAAGCTGATTCCAGTGAATTCTTGGGAAGATTTTACCATGTTAAACCTGTAAAAAGGCAAAATAAATAACTAATTGTGAATTTCTTTTCAGGCAAATGTAAACATACATTACACAACACACAGTTGTTGGTACACCTATCATTATGAGGAGGTGTAATGGTTTTTATACAATATTTTCTATCCCCTAACCCCACCCCTAAACATAAACCTCATAGGAAAATGTCTGCATTAATACATTTTTAATAAAAATAGTTATGTTTATTTAACCATAATTACAAAGACAGCTGGATGTCCTCATAATGTACACACACACTATGATTAATGATGGGATATAAGACATTCAGAAAATATTTGTATTCAGAGCAACTTATAGCTTATATCATGATACATGTGTTATAGCACCAAAACCACTGCCTTAATAAACACAGAAACTGCCGTTAAAAGATGTGCTTCAATGCTACATTGTACATTAGCCAGCTAATAAATCACCAGCATATTATGAAAGGTATGAAAACATTTTAAGGAATAGCAGGTTTAGAGCTCTCTGTTCATGAAAGACCAAACTAGCTGTGTCATGCTATTGTATGTAAACAAAGAGGCTAGTGACAGAGGTTAGACCGCTGAACGGTGCTCTGGCTCTTGTGGTTTCTCTGTAGATATGATATCTCTGACACACTTCATACTGTTACAGCCCCTACGGCTGTTCTCTCTCAGATTGAGTTACAGCTACAGTCATGTTTGGGTTTGCCTTCATGCAAATTCTGCCCTGAATAACTGCTTTTATCTGAGAGCCAGAAAGAGTGTGTTAAAAGTGATTTAGCTGATTGACTCTTAATGCCAAATCGATGATGTAAGTTACTCCTCATTTCTACCTCTGCCTAACCACTGTCTTTTCTCTCTCTCGTCTCACCAGCTCCTATCACACAGGGTGCAGGAGTGAACTTCCCTATGGCTGACATGCCAAGTCAGCCATATTATCAAGACCTGAACTCAGGAGTGAGTTTACACCGGACCCTCTCATCTCCTCATAGCAGGTTAGCATGCATGTTCAAACACAGCACACACATACATACACATACATTATTATACCTGTTTATTGTCTTCAGTGTAATTTTTATGCCATTTTCAGTGAAGAGAAATTTTGTGATCAGACTTCATCAAGATCAGCTAAACAAACACAACAAAAGCTATTTTTTAAAACAGGAAATGTAACCCATATTTGAAGAAAAAAACAGTTTTAAAGCAAAATTAAAAGTTTTTTTTTTTTTTTGGTTTGTGTGTGTATATAGTAATTTAATTTGCCCCCACAATTTTACATTAAAGTTAGTGTGGGTCAAAGGTCATTAAAATATCCCCTATGCCCTTATTCTAACAACAAAATTGATGATTTTTTAAAATGATTTTAGTGTCACATGTGGGTGAAGTCAGAAGAAGTCAGATTAATGCATGTTCTTCTGTCCTCTCCAGTAAGCGGCCTAAGACGATCCAAGAGGACAGTATGGAGACTAGCCCCACCGGGCCAGACTTCTACCCGTCCCCCAGTTCACCGGCCAGCAGACCCTGGCATGAGAGAGACCAAGGTGAGAGAAGACTGTTCATAGTCAAGACTTGCTCTTGAAGTCATTTCATTATCATGTGAACATTAAGCTCATTTCCTCCTTTTAAGCAATACTAAGAGCTATTCAGCACTGTTTCTCTCTTTTAACCCTCCCTCTGTCTCTGTCCTCTGTGTGAAGATGTTTTCTGTGTGATTTTTTCCCCTTTCTTCAGCTCTCGGTAAAGTGTGATGTTGATAAACTGGTCTTCATTCTTGCAGCACTCTGTGAACTCCAGTCTTCATGCAAAACTGAACAAAACACATCAGTCAGCATCAGCCTATGGCATTCTCATAACCTCAGCTGTCCTTTTAACACTCATACAACGTTTCTGCAACAATAATGATTTCCTGAAATTATGAACATTGAAAATTTCAGTGGTATAAAATGTCACTTGCAATGAGTGGGACTACGAGGTTTAAATAAAGCAAATAAAGATTGCTTAAAATCAGTATTACGTTATTTATACAGTTATCTATATGCAGTGTTTTAAAAAATTGGGCCTGTATTTCATAAATTGAATAAAGTTAAGTAATTGCTTTTACAACTTTTAACATTAATTCAGCTTTGTGTCCAGAAATTGTAGGTTTTAATCAAGGATTTTCATTCCTCTGCACTACTTTCTAGTGCACTGCAGTTGAACACAACTAGAAAGAAAGAGCCGGTTGTCCTGTTGTATGTTTTGATTGAAACCTTCGATAAGACGTCATTTATTAAGGAGAAATGTCACATTTTCACAGGGTGGAACTGTCCAGTCTTGTTTTGTGTGGGCATGTGTGTGTCAGTATTGGGTCTGGTTTCATTGTGTAGTAAAGGACTGTTTTTTAGCTCAGTTTAAGCCTAGTTTAAAGTGATAGTTCACCCAAAAATGAAAATTGTGCCATTAATTACTCACCCTCATGTCGTTCCAAACCCATAAGACTTTCGTTCATCTTCAGAACACAAATGAAGATCGTCTTGATGAAATCTGAGAGCTCTCTGACCCCTCCATAGACTGCCTTTGCAACTGAAATATTGACGCTTTAACAATTTTATAAAGAGATCGTAAAACTAATCCATATATAGTTCAATATTTTCTGAAGAGAAACCATCTTTTTATATAATAAACAGATTGAATTTAGGCATTTATTCACATAAACACTCATCAACTCACACATCAGTTGTGGTAAATGGAATCTCAAGCATGTTTGCATGACACGCGAGAACCGTTTCAGCTTCCACAAGAGGTTTGTTCTCGCACATCAAGCAGTTTTGGCTGAGCTTCTGTTATTTTTGCTGATCAATGTTTATATGTGAATAAAAGCCTAAATTAAATCTGTTCATCATATAGTGTTCGAGTCTCATCAGAAAATTTGGATTAAACCGCTCAATTCATATGGATAAGTTTTACGATCTCTTTATGAACTTTTTGAAGCGTCAAAATTGTAGGTGCATAGCTGTCAATGGAGGGACAGAAAGCTCTCAGATTTCATTAAAAAGATCTTCATTTGTGTTCCGAATAAGAACAAAAGTCTTACGGGTGTGGAACGACATGAGGGTGAGTGATTAATGACAGGATTTTCATTTTTGGGTGAACAATTCATTTTTAAACAATATAGGAATATATAATATTGTCTATATTGTCTAAAATTAATGATTAATTTCTGCACTGTTAATATAATCAAATGAAATTTCCAAAGTACACTACAGTATACAAACTTTTTTAGACAAGATCCCCCAAATAGTTTGTAAAAAAAACAATGTACACGTGTTAAAACAAATCCATAAGATGTAGATCAGACTAGCCTGGTTTCCTGTCTGCATGGGTTGCTATTTGATTAGCCATGCTTCCCCCTTCATAAAGGGGGATTTGTCTGGCGTGTGGCAACTATTGAACTTGACCTGATCTCTAAAATGGGTGTGTCAAAGGTCAGAGCAGGGTTGTGACCTTTGAGTTCAGACACCAGACCCAGATGAGACAGAGGGGGAAGTGGGTGTGTGGCAAGCAATAAAAAGGAGAGATCTCCTGTTCTAACGTTGAGTTTGCACCATTAATTACACTTGTTACTCATTCAAGTTTTAATAGATTAAATAAAAGACTTTCTGTGTGAAACATTAAGATTTTAGCATGTAGTCAAGTGAGATTGTATTTGTATAGTGTGTGGGTGTGTCTGTGTTAGACAGAGAAGCAGGCAGGTGTGACAGCGTCTGTTTGAACTTGTCCCTTGACGACCAACAGGTGGCCAGTATAAGAGAGAGAGGGAGAATTAGAATGCTAAAATAACAACACTCAGCTATTTCAGCAAAAAAAATTCTTTAAATGTAGTTAATTCAAATTCCACACTCTTCTCCATGGAAGCAGGACACACATTGTACATATACAGTATATGTTGTTTTATTTTCCTTGCATATACTTGTTTTTGTTACTTATGTTCGGTGTTAGGTTACCTGTCAATTTAACAGGTTAATTTAGTTTGATTATTTTTGAAAAAATGTATGTGATAAAGAAATTTTAGCCTTCAGGACAGGTCTGTGTCAGAATTAACATAATGTCTATTCAAGGATTTACTCATCTGCCAAAACGGTGACTTAAAATGATCTTAATTTGGTCGATTTTCTGACCAAATGTTAATATATGCAATTAAGTTGATTAATCTTATTTATTTATTATTACTCGTCTTAATTTCCTGGACTTTATCTGATGCCGGTGTTTTGCTGATGAGCTGTTGTGAGAGATGGAGGGTTGAGTGAAGAGGGGGATGGGGTAGAATAGAGCTCATGAGAAAGTGGTTTGTTTTGTAAAACCCATATCAGAAGGAGCGAAGCATGAATATTAAAGCCATATGAGGCCTTGACAGAAGGAAACTGTCTAAACTAAAGCCTAGTCCTCATGTGCACAGAAACACACACACACACTGACCAGTAATTTACCTTTCTAATTTCATATCAAATCAACTTTCTAAAAAAAAACAAAAAACGTGTCATTGTGTGACCACTGCCTCGATTTAGTTACAAGTCTTTCACTCTCTTCATGTCTTTTTCTCTGGTATGGAGCAGTTCTGGAAATTGTTGATGTAGCTTGAAAAAATGAATATATCACTTTTCCCAATCCGTGTCTTCAGACGCGTGCGTAGTCGTTCCCTGGTCACCACACACACAAATTTTTTTAGGCTTTTTGTGAGGGCGTTTCTTTCTCTCTATATCCCGCCCACCTTCATTCCCTCTCTCCTCAAACATACATATGGATATTCCTGAGGGAGCACAATCCTGCCTTCTAACAGCTTTTTTCTTCTTTTTTTTCTTTCAATGTTCTGTTGCAACAGGTGTGATGACAAAATATTATTTGAAAGCCATATGCTAAATTTGGACATGTTGAAACAGGAAAATGCAGTCAAAAAGTTTTTTGAGGAAGAAAAATCCATGTTTCATAACCGTACAGTATAAAGCCAACATTGTGTCCATGGATTTCTGTTAAAGTGCCGTGACTGCAAGGGTTATCTGTAGATTCTGTCTAGAAAACTATTATATACATTTGTATATCTTTTGTATAATATGTATTAAAATAAAATTATTTAAATGTTTTAAAATGCATTTAAATAAAAAATACTGTAAAATAATATTGTATGGATGGGAAATCTAAATTTTCTTAACTGTCTTGTCATTGGTAGTAGTGGTAAAAGTAATTTTGGTAATTTTGGACCCTGAATAAGAGACAGACACATGGAATCCCCCTACATTCCACTGCCTTTGAGTAAAGATCATTTACCTTTTTCCTGCCATCACAACACTGAGAAAGAGAGAGAGAGAGAGAGACTGAGCATTTATGAAGTTAAATATACAGAGACGTATTTGTGATTCATTCCTTCATCTAAAGCATCTGCGCATATCCAAACACACAATCTCAAGACAGAATACACATCATGAGAAGTGCTTGCTGATATGTCATTAGCTAGCGGTTCTCTTTTCTTCCCCCTCCCTCACTTTTCCTTATTTCATTATTCTTATTTCACTGCGTCTGCCTCCCTTTCTTTTCTGTTTTCTCATCTCATCTATGATTGTCAGGGAGGAGCGCCAGAGACATGCAGGCCAAGCACTATGTCTCCTCCGTGTCTGCTGATGAAGAGACTTTTTTTGTCTCTTGTTGGAAGTAGATATGAAGTTAATCTCTTTCTTAAACAATCAAACTACATAGATGATACACTGCATTGCACTACAGAGAGGGAACTTGAAAGAGAAGCAGCATAACAAGACATGAAAATGTCAAAAGAATTTGTGTTCTTATGTTGTTGACTGTCTTCTTGGATGCTCAGTTCAATAATTTTGGTGAAGATTTAGTCGCCTAGTCAATTAGGGAGACTTTTTTCTTTTCATTTTCAAGTTTCAAATTTTTGAAAATGTGAGTTCTGCTCATCCCAGATTTCATTTCTTACACTGTTAATCTTTGTCTTTGTGCAAGAACTTTGTGCAAGCTTATATCTGATATCCCATCTATTTTTTTATTCTTTCCAGCAGACATGTCCTCTCCCACCATGAAGAAGCCAGAGAAGCCATTATTCAGCCCCACATCTCCACAGGACTCTTCACCTCGGCTCAGCACCTTCCCTCAGCACCACCACCCAGGACTTACCACCGTTGGCCATAGTGGTATTACTTTTCTAAAAATACTTCTCACAATCCTTCCCTGATCCAAGCACACCTTCTAACAACCACCCAACATTTTGAACGCTAATGCTGCCTTAAAGAGTTAGTTTACCAAAAAATGAAAATCCTGTCATTAATTACTCACCCTTATGTCATTCCAAACCCGTAAGACATTTTTTGATGAAATCCGAGAGGTATATGACTCGTCCATAGACAGCAATTTAATTACTACTTTCAAGGCCCAGAAAGGTAGTAAAGACATTGTTAAAATAGTCCATGTGATTACAGTGGTTCAACCTTAATGTTATGAAGCGACAAGAATACTTTTTGTGCGCAAAAACATTTTTTTTTTCAGTCAGTCTCCTAAGCTGGTAACATTGTAGGCTTAGTGCAGCACTTCAAGGTTCAACATCAGAACGCCAACTCAGCAATGGCCAACACTGTACATGTGAGCAGCACGATGCATGCATGTGATGCTGACGCAGGAGCCGAGTCATTTCTGACCTGACTTGAACACAGCATTATAAACATTTTTGCATTGGTATTCTGTAAATGTGTGGTATGGCTTTATGATAACGACCCACTTTATTAAATTTCATTGAGTTTACATGTTGTCAAATTAAATTCTATCACTAAAGTAGTTGTTCTTTCTGTGTGTGCAGTAATTTCCACCAGGAGTCCACCTCCACATTCTCCGCTGCAGTTCTCCGCCCCTGCCATCCTTCCCCCAGCCCCCTCGCCCTACATTTCTCACAGCGCCATCCGCTACCCACCGCACCTCAACCCACCCGACTCCCTCAAGAACTACATGCAGCCTTACGACCCGTCCAGCCCACAGAGCAGCCAGGTAAGCATGGAGTACTCACGTACATGCACAAAGACTTAACATACACATGCATTAACCCTGACCCTAATGCAATCATACATAATTAGTACAGTTTATCTGTACTGGAACAGAGCCTTTAAATCTCATGACTGTGTGTGCATTGTCCACAATACATAATAGATGCCAGCTGTTAAAATAAGGTGTTGGTTTAACATCTCAGTTGAAATATTCCCTTTCCTGCGACGCGCAAGAACAGGTTCACATTTATAACTTGAAATAACATGCATCACGTGTACCATAAATTCTCCAATCATAATCATCATGTTGTCACATGTGTTAGCCATACAGTGAGCTAAAGCCGCTCTACCCCCCCCCCCCCAAAACTAATGAGACCCTCATTGTAAGAGCACATGCTGTAAACACAAAGGTGCTTTAGCGCAGTTTTCTTCTTTTTCTGCCTCTACCTCTCGCAGCCTGTCTGTCTTGGTGTCTCTGGTTGTTCCCACTGCATTGGACTCAAGTTTGATTAACAGGCCACATTGTTTCAGCGCGGTAATTGACCCAGTTTAGCTAACGAACACAAAATCATTAGTGGTTTTCTCTGTCGGCGCCTTGTCTAAATCAGCTCAGAGCCGAGCGCGGAGCCAAACAACGGCCTCTCCATCGCTGTGGCGACTCTGTTTACCAGCAGCGGCGTAAATGAAGCGAAGGGGAACGAAAAGAGAGAGAGGGGAAAACGCACCAACAAAAGCGAGTCAATAAACACTCCAACCATGGCAGCCACTGCGCATTAGCACAAACACATATGCGTTCAATGTGTCTCCAACTCTATGAAAACTTCTGTTACTGCACATTTAACTGGAGTTGAGATTCCCTAAAGTATGAGTTAGGAGAAAATAAGGGGATTATTTATTGTATTTATACTTTAATACTATTATATAGGCTATTATGTCTTCATTATGTTTTATAAAGCATACAAAACATGTAAAACACAAGCTTTACCTCATTCCTGTTAATTGAAGGACTCTGCTGTGGTCGTGGTGGCTGACTCCTCCTCCTTAGCAGGTGATGGATGGGGCTTTTGGTGAGGCCGCATTTTAAAGATCTTTCTGCATCTCTGCCAAGCAGCTCAGACTGTCCCACTCATCTTAATTAGTACCACAAAATTTTTAAAAAGGCCAAGCCTCTCCAAACATTTTGTTAAGGGGAAATTTAAACTTTTATTTCGGATTATACTGCGGTTGGTTAACGCTTACAGTTCCCTTTTGCCTCTCTTGTGTTGCTATTACTATGCGGGAGTGTGGAAAGTCATTAACAAAAAAAAAAAAAAAAAAGGTTAAATTAGAATGGGTATCTAATTTGCTTGTGGTATCACCATTAATACAGATTGGGGGAAAATCAGTTTTGTTTAAAACAATGCATTAAGAATTAAAAAGCAAAATGAGTGCAAGAAATATCTGCTGTGATTTGATACGTTGAGAAACACAGCACTGATTGTCTGAGGGATTTCTTCTTTCTCTGTGTGATTGAAGCGAGGTCTCAATATGAGCGAGTTTTATATCCCCGCCGCTCAAACAGTAAACAAAGGGCTCATAGACTGGACGAGGCATAGCACGCTGGAACTGTTACTTGGGAGAAACCGCAGGGAACGATAAAGGTCGTAAATATTTGCCGTTGCCGGGGTCTGGAGCTTGGTGAGGGGAGATCGCTCTGCAAATAACACGGGGCATATAATCGGGTGGATGGGAGCCAGGATGTTTTTATGCTTGCTTTAACGCAGATTATATTACACCCTAATTAAACATTCTATTCACATTGGGGAACCCCATGGACACCATTCTCTTTCATAAAGGCCTGTTTGAGTTTTGAACTTAGGGCCCCGCTATGTGAATTCAGTCGAGTCTGTCTCCTGCAGTCCGGGGGAAGGAGGTAGACACTCGCTCTGTGTCTGTGTCTGAATCCTGTGTTCCCTCAACCCCCTCTTTTTCAGTTTTTTCTATCAACTTGGAATAAGTCATGAAAAGTGCACACTCAGCTGTCTAGCGCCGATGCCAGAAGAAGATGGGAGAACATCAAAAGATTGTGTCTTGCCTAAAATCACAGAAAACAAACAAAAAAAATGAACACGGTCATTAGCTTCATTTAAAAACATGAAACCATGTGGCCTGGTATGCTAACAGATTACTTTTTTCCTGATTGCCACAGCCGAACAGCAGTGGTCAGGTGCTGGGGAAAGTGCCGGGTCACTTCACGCCAGTACTGGCCCCCTCGCCCCACCACGGCACGGTCAGACCGGTGTCTCTCTCGATGACGGACACCAAGCCAATCACCACATCCTCAGAGGGTGAGTTACTCCCATCTCTACTGTCACTTTTGATCAATTAAATTTGTGTCCTTGATGAATAAAAGTATTAATTAATTGGTTGCACTTTATTTTACAGTGTGTGTACATATAATTACAGTGTACTTACCTAAGAAAATACTGGGTAATATACAGTAGGTAACTACAGTTAGGTTTAGGTGTAGGTTCAGGGTTAGTACCTAGTTATTACCCAGTTGTTGCCATTACTGTATTAAGTACGTAGTTAGTATGTACATGGAGAACAAGACTGTAAAATACCATTAATAATAATAAAAAACGGTAGCACTATATTTTAAAGTGCCTTTGTTACACGTTACATGTAGTTACTATACTAATTCCTATAAATTGTGCTTAATTACATGCAACTAACCTAAACCACATCTAATCCTATAGTAAGTACATGTAGTTAATTAGTATTACTCAGTACACTGTAACATGAACATCTTAAAATAAAGTGTAACCAAAAAAACTGTACTAAGCCCAAACTTTAGAACAGTAGTGTATTACTTGTGTAAACACCAGCTGTATTAATATATTTGATACTGTTTGAACATATATTTAGGTTATTCGGCTCCAGGCACCCCCACTGCCAACCGTTTTGTGGGACTGAGCTCCAGAGACCCAGCCTTTCTTCACCAGCAACAGGTGAGATATGACCCACCCCCTTTACCTCTCTCTTTTTTCCCCTGTTCTCTCTCAAATCCCCATCCAGCTGTTCTATATTCCCAACAGGTGTCAGAGCTGTCAGACAGGTAGCACATCAAATAATCTGGTCATGAATTTTAGGCACTGTTGTGGTCCCATGAAGATACAGGGCTGTTGAGACAAAATGAGGAGGAAACTCCTGCTGTCTGAAAGTTGAATTTGTTTTGTGTCAGCATTTGTTAACTGAATGCACCTATTGGGCACATGTAACATATTCTAAGACACTGCATAGAATATTATATTTATTAAGCGTTTAATGCCATTGACATTCCTGGCAAGCTCTCCTCTGTTACTCACTGTTATTGAGCACGTCTTTCCACTTGCACTGTAACCACGGTCACGTTTAGAGGATTATGGTTTTTGCAAGTTTGAGTGAATATCACTTTTATGAAGAATCCATTGGTTTCCATAAATTCATAGACACAGAGTCCACAAAAAAAAAAAAAAGAGCTAAGTCAAAACTGAGGCATTTTCATTTAAGTACCCTGAAAATAAATACAGTGGCTTCCAAAAGTTAGGTGGACAACTAAGCCATACTTGTGTATAAATATCTCTGCAAAATATCAAACCAACAAATGACACTAGATAACACTACGTGGCGAACTAACTACTTTTTTCAAATGTTTGCAGTTAACCAAATAGTTCCAGTGTGATTTCAGTGGATATTAGGGGTGTAACGGTACGCGTATTCGTACCAAACGGTTCACGGGGAAAGTTCCAAATGGAAGTGATCATCCCTGTGCCCTATTTAATCATCCCTATGTGAGCAGGGCACGCGCGTGCCATATGTAGCCGTTTGAAATGCACTTGGCAAAGAGAGTGGTGTGATTTCCTCATTATCTTCAGCTTCGATGTTCCTGTGACAATGCAGCGGCGGCACAAATAATATACAATTTATATTTTTAAAAGTTTTATATATATTACTTTTTATATACAGTATTATATAACATATTTTAAAAACTTTTTAAAATATAAAATGTATGTTTTTATTTGCAACAGTTAGGCTAAAAAGAAAAAAGAATTATGCCGTTAAAACAGCGACATCTGCTGACGGACACTGTGCTGCGTTGTCACAGGAACATCCCAGCTGAAATTACGCCACTCCCTTTGCCAAGTGTATTCCAAACGGCTACATACGGCAAGCGTACCCTGCTCACATAGGGATGATCACATAGGGCATAGGGATGATCACTTCCATTTGGAATCTGCCTCGTCAAGCGTACGAATACGTGTACCGTTACACCCCTAGTGGATATATTAGGTCACTTGCCCTCAAGTTCACATAGATGTTCACCACAGGTGTATATCCTCACATTAGCTATGGACATGTCCGATTAGCATTTGACAACCAGCAAGTGTTCAGATGCTCTATTTTAAACAGTTTATGCTGTTTAAACATTTTAAACCTAACACACTTTTTTCCAAAGGTTTTACTTTAAAATAAAAGCCTCTTAGTTTGATGTTTTATTATTTACACAGTGATATTCCTACATTTTAAGTGTGCCTTAAAGTCATTAATTACTCACCCTCATGTTGTTCCAAACCCGTAAGACCTTTGTTTATGTTTGGAACACAAATTAAGATTTTAAGATATTTTTGGTCAAATCCAAGAGGTTTTTTTTAATCTTCCATAGAAAGCAACGTAATTGCCACATTCAAGGTCCGTGTTCTACGTCAGAACGCCGACTTATTATTGGCCGGCTCCTGCGTCAGCATCACACGCATGCGTCGTGCTGCTCACGTGAACAGCGTCTGCCAATACTGAGCTGGCATATAAACGTAAACACGGAAGCGCTGCACTGTGTTCACTTCGTCAACTGCGTAGGAAACTGACAGGGTAGAGAAGTAATTGTTGAATAAAGTCATTATTTTTATTTTTATTTTACACACAAAAAGTATTCCCGTCGCTTCATAACATTAAGGTTGAACCACTGTATTCATGTTGACTATTTTAACGATGTCTTTACTACTTCTCTGGACCTTGAATGTGGTAATTTCATTGCTTTCTATGGGAAATAAAAAAAACGGATTTCATAAAAAAAAAATTAATTTGTGTTCCGAAGATGAACGAAGGTCTTACAGCTGTGGAACGACATGAGAGTGAGTAATTAATGACAGAAATTTAATTTACTTTTTGGGGCCCCTGTAGAAGTTAGACAGGCATTAGTGTATAATGCTTATGCTTAACTTCATCTGTTACTTCAAATCAAGTAGTTTCAGACAGTCCGATTTCATTTAGTTTTTCTACCATTCAGTTTGCTCATGTTAAAAAGTAATTGATGGATTTATACACAGCAGGGGACGTTTGTTGGACTTGAATTTTTATTGCAATCACCTCCCTCGAGACCAATTCCAACATTAAAATTTATCTTGTCTCTGTGTTAAAACTACTGTGCAACAATAGCTAGTATTGTCTTCAGATAGACAAAATGATATATGACTAAATGCAGTACTTAACTTGAGCAATTTGGTTTATGTCAGGCTCGGCTTAGAAGGTATTTAGTGAAATGATCTTTTTTTGGCAAAACACTCAGTATTGTAAAAAGAGTAATAGTCTAGTGCGTGTGTGCGACGGCCCTCTGCAGCATGAAAGGGCTGGTCTGAGGCCAGTATTTTCCACCCTCCTGTAATTGAATTCATCTGCACGCGGCGACATCATAATTAGTGGTTTTCTCTTGCCCTGCTCCTGAGTTACAGTAATGGCAAGCCTCACTTTTATTGCTCTCTGGTTTTGCATACTTGGACGGGGCCAAGAAATGTAGAGCTCACCAACAGGGTCAGTGCTGTAAGCCTTATTTAAAAAACATGAGGCTGCTTTCTTCAATGAAAGTTTTTTTTAATAAAGATGCAGAAGTGACAGATAGATGGTGTAATTGGATATAATTAAAGGACTGATATTGATAACAGCAATTCAATGTGTGAGCTGGATGAATGAGTGATTATAATCTCTTTTAGCTGGTATCACATGTAGGCACCACAGCTGCTGTAGTGTCTCATACGGCTCGCTTAATGCCTTTTGTTTTAGCTTTAGTTCACTTAACAGAGAGAAGGATCAAATGTAGACAGGATGATATATCAACCATCCATCATGTTTACATGAGCCGCAGCTTTTGTTTGTCCTCAAAAGTGAGAATTGTATAGCCAGTCCTGACCCGAGTTAACCTGCGGCGCTTTCGTTGGGTAAATAATGTCTTCCGTACACAGCAGCCTTTATTCTAAGTGATTTATCATAGGATATTATGAGATGTATTGACACCTGTGTTCCCCTGCTGAGCTTTTGTCAGAGCGTGCGGTGTGACGCGTGGGGCGTATGGATTACAGCCGTCGCCGTGGCGTCACCTTACAGACCTGTAGCACTCCTTTCCCAGCATGCTGTGGGGTAGGGTGCTCCCTCCAGCTCAGCCAGGCCGTCTGGAAACTGAGAAAGCTCCAGACGCTCAGCGGGACGCTTTCTTTCTCTCTCTGTTCCTTAATGCCTCCTCTCATTTTCTCACTGTTCACTCAAATCTAAGCTTTTTTCCCCTCTCTCTTTACCTCATTTAGTGTTTCTTTCTTTCCCTTCTTTTCTTTCTGTGCTTTTCTCTCTCTCTCTCACTCTCTCTCTATCCCTGTATTCCTTTTGTAGGGCCTAGCATCGAGAGGGTCTCTGTATATGCTCAAACACACCCTCACTATAATGACTCCATTACATAAACATTCATGCCGTGTCTTTAGCCTCCGTATACTGGAGTCAGTAAATCAAGCGGGTGTGTCCATACATACATAATCACTCCTCCTATTGGTCCCATAGCAACTGTTTGAGCTTATTTCATTTACAAGAACCATCTGTATGCTTATAACCCCTATGTGAGATGTTGAGATGTAGCTGCTTGTGATTTGTGGCCCAAGGTCCTTCAGATAATATGCTTGTAGTCTTTTGTCACCGCACACATACACTGTATGATATGGTGCTCAGACTCTGAAGTGGCAGCTTTGGGATGGCAGTCATTAGAGTAATGGACAGTTTCCTGTGATAAGCTATAGAGACAATTCATCCAGAGTATGGACAGTGTCGCATAGAGCCGTGGACATGTGTTTATTGGCACAGAAATAGAAAGCTTGGTCAACTGCACTGGGGTATTAAAGGCTGACAGTGTTTTCTAGAAAGCCAGCCGGCCGATAACCAGAATAATGCTGATATATACATAACACGGATTAATGATGCTAAATGAGACAAATTTATGAACACTATAATTACTCTAAATTAGTTACAGACTATTATTTGGTCATTTTGAGAATATCTGCTTTAGACGATAACTGTGACCAACTTGCCGATCAAATGGCTGATTTATTGTTCATGCTCATTTCAGTATGTCTTTACATTTGACATGCTCATTTGAAGTTAATCTTTAAAAACTGTTGTTACTGTAAATTATATTTTGTGTAGACACACCATTGGGGTCAGAAAAAATTCATTAATTTGATCAAAAGTGTCAGTAAAGGCTTTTGCCATCAAATTACATTGTAAAATATATTAAAATAGAAAACCGTTATTTGAAATGTTAATAATATTTCACAATATTAATATTTTTGACTGTATTTTTTAACCAAATAAATGCAGCCTTTGGAGTATAAGAGGTATATTTCAAAAACTTCTTACTGACCCTACATTTTTTAAAAGGCAGTTTGTATGCTGATTTAGGGCTGCATGATTAATCATATTTTATTCGTGATCATGATTTCTGCTTCTCACAGTTAATTAAAAAATAATTGTCATGTTATTGGCAATTTTCCACATTTTCATTTTCTTCCATTGTTAACAGGCCTCCACAAACTTTCATTCTTAGGGCTCTCAGATGTCAAATGTTTAAATTCCCCAATTAGAGCTTTTCTCTTAAATGGTTAAATTTTCTGAAATACATTTTCTCCCAACTTGGCAACCATGAATATACTATATTAAAAGTATAAATAATAAATATAGCAGTTTAATGTGTTTAATGTTTTGTCTAATGGTTTGTTGGTATAATATCTGTAGAGCTAGATATGCATATTTGTAGAGCTAGATATGCATATAAAATCAACACTCGCTGAGTGCTAAATGCGAGTAAAAATTGCCATTGGCGAGTATATGAAACGGTGTCAATCGCCAGTTGGCCGCTAACATTTTTATGAATCCTAAAAATGCAAAATTGTGAGAACATGTACGATAATCGGGACAGATGACAGTCCAGTGCTGCATCATCACGAAAGTTTAAGCTTTGCCAATTTAAATATTCAAGCGCAAGAAAACGTAAAAGGGAACTCAATTCATTACTCATGCGCAATGTGGAATGTTTTCTGTGGGCAAACATCCAAAACACACACAGAAACCCGCGTCTCAGACAGCACTCGAATACTGAATTGAGCTCTCTTTCACATATTCTTGCGCTTGAACAGACATATTAAAACAAAATTATGTCAAAATCCCCGTCTTAGCAAGTATCCTCTTAAACATAGTTATATCTTAAGTGAACATAAACAGTTGAGAAATAAAACGCATGTGTAACAGTATATTGGATCTGTGCATTAGTTCTTAAAGCAACAGCAGCCTAATATTCCTGCTGTCATCTGTGTTTTTAATGTTAATAAGGCAACAAAAAACAAAGAACAATCACTCCTTGCTCTTGACTGAATAACTTCTGTTAATAAGGATTATTTTTGTTTTATAAGGATTAATCTATGTTTCATGGCTGGTAAAAAATGTTTATGGCCAGTACATTTTCTTAAGTCACTGGCCATTAGCAGGTGTGGCAAAAAGTTTTAGGCCGTGTTTGTAAATATAATGCATCAGACAGACATTAGATGACCAGTTATTGACAGATATCCTTATAGCAGTGGCGGGTGATTCTGGCCCTTGAGATCCATCCACTGAATTAGATCTCGAGGGCCAGAGATTTCCCCACCTGCCTTAAAGTATGATCACAATGGCCCTGTTGTTAAATCAAGCTCATTCACAACTCAAAAACCAAACACACAGGGGAGAATGACAGATGAGCATTCGTGCACACAACCCAACAGCACCTGCTCTAGACTGATACCCCTGTGTAATGTGTTTGTGAAAACACCAGTGATGAGAAGATTTCATTAGCCACTTTCCCCAGGGGCTCTTCCCTTTCTCTTTCAGCATTTCTATTCTCCCTCCCTTCTCTCTCTCGGCCAGTGATCACAATCTTATTTGGCTTTATCTAATGCAAACATGCTAAAGCAACCAGCACTCACAGCTGTGAAGGTGCTAGCACTGCTGTAGCATACCTCTGTGATCCGATCCGCTAGTGCCAGAGACAGATGGCACCCGTGATCAGATAACTGCCGACCTCAAGCCTTGAGCTTGTCTCTCACTATTATGTTTTTGATGCCAACATACTGTGGCTTTTTTTTTTTTTACCTCATTATTGTGGCATTTTAGCTGTTTCACTGCAGATAAGACCACTTAGTTCAGTTAATAGTGTTATTCCACTTAAATAACACTTGTGCTTAGATTAAAATGTAAGGTATATTGGGAAAAACTGGTTTATTTTTTACCTATTTGTTTTTCTTTTTTCCTTTGGAGCTAGAGATTCTCAGTGCTGACATTTTTAAGAAACCTTTTTTTAACTAGTACCATTGTTTTTTGTCACTTTCTAGTTTATTGTGTGGGTTTGGTTTTTGGTCTCTGTTTAATTAACCAAATCTGAAGACCTGAAATCACCCCTCTTAATTCCAGAGAACTTAAACACTGAGGTTACATGCAGTCCAATACATCTAGGAGCCTTTCAGCATATTGTATGAGTGTGTGTGTTTTTTCAATGCGTGGGGTCGACCAAAACAGGATGAAGGAATGTGCACTACCAAAACAGTCTGATAGCTGACCTCAGACTTTGCCCCAGTGCCATTGTTTTCTGGCTTCAGGTCACTCGAGAACACTCACTCTCTCTCTCTCGCTCTCTCTCTCTCTCTCTCTCTCTCTCTCTCTCTCTCTCACACTCACACTCACACACACACACACACACACACACACACACACACACAGTGTCACACTCGTTGCTGGAGTTTGTTAAAGTAGAGTTGGCAGTACTGACGGAGGTGGATATCCGCACACAGCAATGTGAAAATACCTCACATATTTCTCTATTAGTCACTCTTCAGAGCATGTTCAGCTAAATGGCACTTTTTTCACAACATTACAAGATTTTTCTTTAAAGAAATTAATACTTTTATTCAGTAAGGATGCATTAAATTGATCAAAAGTGACAGTAAAGACTACTTTAATAATAATAAGAAATGTTACTTGAGCACCAAATTAGTCAGTTAGAATGATTTCTGAAGGATCATATGGCAATGAAGACCGAAGTTTCACAATATTACTTTTTACTGTATTTTGGATTAAATAAATGCTGCATTTGTGAGCATGAGAGACTTTTTTTATAAACAGAAAAATTTTCCAGTTGAAGTTCCAGTTGAGTGTTAGCACTGCTCACCTAATATATGTGGCTTTCACTCTGGAAAATGTGTATTTCAGCCACCCGAATGTCTCCAGGTGACACTAAAAAGCATCTTTGAAGTAAATATAGAAAATCAATTATTCACCCTCCTAGATTTATTGCAGTGGAAAGGGAGTTTACAGGTCCTTTCCAGAAATGGCAAGAACTATTGACAGAGTACCACTGAATATTCAGAGAGCGAATATACCTGATGAAGGCTCATATAGCACTTGTGTGTCTGACAGGGTGGCGACGTGCATTAGCAAAATGCTATGTTCGATAAAATGTCATGATTTACTCTAATGTCGTTGTTTGTTGATGGCTTCTCACAATTCCATGCATGCAAATTGTTGCATGCTTGTGTGTAAATGTGACCAGTTGTTTATTTTTTCCTTTCATCCACACTGACATTTTCAAAAAAAAAAAAAAAAAAAAAAAACTGGTGCTTTGTAAATTGTGACCAAGATTAATTTCTCACATAGGCATAGCATGTTTCATGTTATGCTTCAGTGAAAACAGGCTGCTTTGACAATATCTAACAGCAGTGAAGTGACCGTAACTGCATGCACCACTTGGAATGCATGTGCTTCCTCCCACTCTAGTGTATTCTGGGATAGATGAATAACCTCCATGTAACCCAGCCCCCATTTTTGTATACTAACCTCTTCTTTTGCTTTCAGGACGCTTAATAATTAGACCTCTAATAGTATTGCATGCCACATATGACAGTTGCCTTTTGTTTGCTTGCATTTTTTTATGGCAACTTTCTTTCAATGGAATCTAATTGTAATTTAAATTAGGCATTATTTTAGGCCTAGAACAGAAGATTTAAGATCTAATATGTAATCCATAATGCAGAATTATTAATCCTGACCATAAGTGATGGTGTTTTCTTAATCTAGTCATGTAAGATTAACATCAGATAAATGTAAGAATATGTGTTGAGATGAGCTTAGGTCTTGCTCCAGGTCTTGTTGCATGCTAAATGTGTGTTAGTGCCGTTGTGCTAGCCCAGTTGTCTGACTGAGAGGTGTTTGATTGACAGCTGAGGATTTGTGACTGGCCCGTGAATCAAAACATCAGGTCATATGGCTCAGAGGAGGCTTTGGGGATTTCTTGGCAAAGGTAAACGTTTCCTTTATTTTCAACCCACCTCTCCATTAAATATTACTATGTACAACCTATATCTGCAATAGTCCAACACCCCCTCCAACCCAGTCCAGATCAAGCCCCCCTTTTCTGTGTTTTTACACTCATCACAAAAGTGTATTTGTGATGAATTTTGTTCATGTATTCGTGTTTAAGGCCATGAATGCATCACTCATTCACGTAATGGCTAAATATGTCATGAAAGATAAAGATAAGCAAACAACATTATAGAAAATTGAATATGTGCTGATTTGCATTTTGACTTCTAACTATATTTCCAAATGTTTTAGGTCCATCTCCTTTGCTGTTCATTAAACTTTGGTTTCTCAAAGTGTAATAAGTGGAACTTCACAAAACTTTTTTCAGGCTGTCACAAGACTGTTACTGTGCACATCTGGATGAACAATCTGCGGCCAAATTTATAGAGATTTCACACATCACAGTGCATTAACATGAATACATTTATCATTGAAAGTGGTGGATTTGATGGTTGTAGGTGCTACATTTGGATGACTTTAAAGATGCAACTTCTCAGAGGTTTTGATATACTGGCATCCAGCAATTATTGTTAATGTTAGCACACAGCACTCTAGAACCATCTTCATTCACTTTAAAGCAACGCTGCTAAAAATATTTGAACAACAACAACATCAAAATAGAGATATACTAACAGATGTTGAATGATTTTAGCCAATCATCCTGATCTATTGTTACCAGCTCAAAATAGTCATAAGAGCCTCTGCCCATCTTAGAGACAACAGTGTTTATGATTTCCCCATGAATGTTGTTTCAAGATTTTGTTTCATTATGTATGAGAGGTCACACTTGGTTAGCCTCCTTTGACATTCGTGGTCAGTTAGACCTCTGGAATGAGACTATAGGAGTCTCAGCACAAAATTACATCTGATGATTCTTCAGTTATAAAGAAAATCTGAGTAATTAATGGTTAACATCCTTATCTCCCTCGAAGAATGGAAGTTAGGAAGACGATTACTACTGGGAAAGTGCAGAACTCCAGCCTTAGTGCAGCAGCATCTGTTTGAGACTCACTGACAGCAGAGAGCTGCATATTTGCAAAGGTTACCGCTAAGCTTGGGGTTTCAGAGCTGAGGCAGTTGAGACTATTTAATCGCCTCACCCTCCCATCTGCATTAAAGTTTTGCACTGTTCTCTAAAAAATATTTTCATAAATATCTGACAGTGAGAGACTGAAATTGAAATCAAGATTAACAATGATTGTATCTTCTCTGCAGATGCTTTTTGGTAATGCTACTATGCATCAAGAAAAGCTAAAATTCTCGCAGAAATGCATTTTCACCATAGCTACAAGATGAAACACAATTTATGAAACTTTAATAATTATAATAGATTAAAACCTTATTCAAAATGCTTTTAAATCATTTTTATTTCACATAAATCTACATTCCATACCCTATAATGAAAAAGCAAAAACATATCTATAACTTTGCAAATTTAAAATGAACATCACATTGCATAAATATTCAGACCCTTAACTTAGTACTTAAGCCCTGGGTATACTTCGTTTTTTACGCATACGCTAGTGTACGCGCGCAGTCAAACTCATAGCCTTGTATGCTTCATTAGACTTGCATACGCTACGCATACACAGGCGGTCGATGCATGCACAGTTTTGAACAATCTCTTGGCACGAATTACAACACGTGTAAACATCTTTGCTAGAGTTGTACAAATGAGGGTACTTTCTAACCTGATCACACAGTCTCTCATCTATGTAGGCCTTCATCGTCGCTGTAGCTTGCATGCGTTCCGGTCTGTTCTGTTTATGCAGTTTTTCTTTTGACTACCTTGTGAATCAACACCCCTAGGGCACGGTTGCCACCTTGTGGATAAACTAATTAGCGCAACAAATCAAATCAAATGCGCATATGCAACCTGTGCGTACAAGTACGCGCAGTTACAAAAATCTGTCGGAGCGTGTACAGTCCACGCATACTCTTCTGATGATGAAATTTGCATCACGTGCGCTGACCCACGCGTATGAGTAAAAAAGTGAAGTATACTTTGGGCTTTAGCTGAAGCACCTTTGGCAGCAATTATAGCCTCGAGTGTTTTTGGGTATGATGTGTAAAGCTTTGCACTCCTGGATTTGGGAATTATCTGCCATTCTTCTCTGCAGATCCTCCCAAGCTTTGTCAGGTTGGCTGGGGACTGTCAGTGGACAGCCATTTTTTTTTATTTTTTTTTGAGCCAGTTTGATTTGTTTTAAGTCCAACTTTTGTAGGGCCACTCAAGGACATTCACAAAGTCAACCCTAAGCCACTCTAGGTGAACTTTTGGCTCAGTCTGAGGTCCTAAGTGCTCTGGACCAGGTTTTCTTTAAGCATATCCTTGTATTTAGTTACATTAAGCTTTCTGTCTACACTGACCCAAGTCCCTGCATTAAGCTTTCTGTCTACACTGACCCAAGTCCCTGCCAATAAAAAAAAAAAAAAAAAACTCCCCCAGAGCATGATGCTACCACCACCATGCTTTTGGGATGGTATTGCGCAGGTGATGAGCATTGCCTGTTTTTTTCCAGACCATCCAGTTCATCAGGACAGAGAATCTTGTTTTTCACAGTCTAAGAGTCCTTAAGGAGCTTTTTTGCTCATTTTAAGCACAATTTCATATGTCATGCACTGCCATAAAGCTCAGTGTTGCAGTGCTGTTTGTCCATCTGCACATTTCTCCAGTCTCCACACATGATCTCTGGAGCTCAACTATGGTGACCTTGAGGTTCTTGGTCACCTCTCTTGCCAAATCACTTCCCCCCCGATTGCTCAGTTTGGCCAGAAGGCCAGTTCTAGGAAGAGTCCCAATTGTTACAAACTTCTCCCATTTAAGAATTATGGAGGCCATTGTGCTCTTGGGAACCTTCAATGCAACAGAATTTTTTGTAGCCTTCCTTAGATCTGTGCCCCAACACAGTCCTGTTTATTTGACCTCATGGCTTGGCTTTTGCTCTGATATGCATTTTCAGCTCTCAGAACTTAAATGAACAGATGTCTTTCTAAATCATCCAATTGAATTTGACACTGATTTACTCCAATCAATGTGAAACATCTTAAAGATTATTCAGAAAAATAGAATGCATCTGAGCTAAATTTCAAACATCTAGCAAAGTCTGAATACTTATGATAATGTGATTAGTTTTTAAAAAAAAATATTTATTACATTTGAAAAGTTATTACAAATATTACAAATATTTTCTTTGTCATTATAGTTGAATAATATGTTATGTACAAATCGTTTATTTGTAGATAAACCTCATTGCCTCATTTTATTACATTTTAAGTGAATGCTGTGCTTCTATGAATTCTTAGAGCAATCCCTGTGTAAGGTGGGCTTAGTGTGAGCTATATGTCCTTGAGCTATATCCTTTCTCCTCCACTTTTTTTAGTCTCTCCAGCTCCCTGCAGTGGGAAAGGCCTTGCTCAGCACTTCCTCACTGCAGTAAATGTGTGGAAAAGTGAAGTCGCACTGAACACACTCTAACTTCCTTCTGTAGGCATCAGTGTTACAGGCCCCTGCTTTCATTCCAGCCCCTTTTCTGGCCTCATAATAGACCACACGGAGAATGAGGGGAAAAAGGTTCTCTAGCAGTGGCTCACCCTTTACTGTTTCTCCAACATTACATACAGAAATTTATAATCGACATAAAATAGGGGCACAGGCTTCAACATTTATCATTGAAAAACCAAGCCCAGATGTTACATTTAAAATATTCATTAAAAGTTTACTAATTACCATGATTCTGTCAGCTGCAAAAAAAACAAGCTTGCAGCCTGATAGAACGTGATTTGAAAGCAAGTCAATGTGCTGCAGATGAAAGCTGAAGCAGTTGAAGAGTTGAGTTCAGGTCATTGACTTGGAAATGTGATTTGTTGCTTGCATGTACATGCAAAGATGCAGTGCCGCAGTGTGATGCATGCCAGTCCACAGCTCAACCCAAATTGAATTAAAGCCAGGCTTGTTTGTTGCCATCCTGTAGGAAATGGGTCAGCAATCCATTAAGATGGCATTAGATAATCTAATTTAGCGTCTGATTCCAAAATGAAGCAGGCCCGTGCTTGCTCCTGCAAGAGGGTGCACGTTTAGTATAAAATACCTGTAAGCGGCTCATGAAGAAGCAAGAATCTGATAAGGGAGCAGAGTTGTTTGTTCCTCTCCCTTTTATCCCACAAAACACCCATCTCCCTTGTGAAGGGGGCCCATCACATCTGCACTTGTCTGGTAACTGGGGAAACCAGACAGTAGGTAACACCACACTGAACCTTGAACTTGGGAAACAAGGGGTAGTACCCCACCCCATGGCAATCAATCAGGCACTGTTTATTGATGCTCTGCAAAGGCAAAGTTTAGGGCAGCAGAACATGACACAATTTACGAGCTTGATGGGTGGTAGTCTGTTTTGCTGGCCCATTAGTAATCCTTTATTGGAACGGACCGATGTACGTGTTCAGGGAAAGAAGCAGAAAGCAAGAGAAGAACTAGCGCAGTTCCTTTGTGCTCACTTTCCCTGTTTAAAAGACCAGCATACATTATGGTGTTTTGGATGCTGGTCTCCAATGTAGCATCTTAGCTGGATCCTTAATTAACTTCCTAACTAATCTATCCAGCAAGATCTCTGGTCATGATCTTTTAAAGAAAGACCATACGTTTTTTTGCAGGTGAAAAGCTTGGCAATGATAGTATTTTCGTCTGTTTAGCAGGGTTGATTAGAAAGACACCTCTTGTAAAGAATATATATTTATATTATAGTATACAAATAAATAATATTAAATTATATATATATATATATATATACACACACACACACTGTTTGGGGTCAGTGAGGTTTTTTGTTAACACTTTACAATAAGATCTCATTTGTTAACGTTAATTAATAGATTAGAACTAACAGCAATATGTGTTTTACAGCATTTATTACACTTTGTTAAGGTTAGTTAATAAAATAC
Source organism: Elopichthys bambusa (assembly GCA_037101425.1). NCBI lineage: Eukaryota > Metazoa > Chordata > Actinopteri > Cypriniformes > Xenocyprididae > Elopichthys > Elopichthys bambusa. Next base: position 12,478,684 of record CM074432.1, on the reverse strand, counting down.
CATTGTTCATTATTTGTTCATATTAGTTCACAGTGTATTAACAAAGACTATAGATATAGAAAAACGATTCACTCCTATTAGAATGGGAGAAACTGCAACACGCTATATAGCAGAAAACGTCCCGCCTTCTAAGTAAAAGAGCCAGTCACTGATTGATAAAGGTATTGCATCACTGCAGCTGCCATTATAAGCTCTGGTTCCCATAGAAACCTGAGACTCGCGCTTAGGACTGCACATGCATATTGACTGGTCTAGCCTGAAAAAAAAAGCCTTTTAACGCTATTTGAGCATAAGAAACAATATTTGAGACAGTTCGTGTCAGATTTTGTTGCTGATTTGAAATGTTATTTAATTGTGAGTTTGCCAAGCAGTTTATAGATAGGACTTGGTCTCGGATGCCCGAAATAGCTGCCCAAAGGTGTTGCAAATATGGCCGACAAGTGAACAACTTTCCTTGAAAGGGACTTTGGTATTAAATAATGTTAACAGATAAAATTATATTTTTCATTTTAAAAATGTATTATTAAATGTTGAAATTAACATGAACAAAGATTATTAAATGACATAGATTGTTCATTGTTAGTTTTTGTTAAATAATGTAGTTAACTAATTTTAACAAATGAAATCTTGTTTTAAAGTGTTAACGATTTTTGAATGAGGTCTTGGCATTGCTTTTTTTAGTTGATCAAAAATACATTAAATCCAGTAATTTTGTGGAAATGATTACAGTTTAAAAGAACTGTTTTTCTGTTTGAGTATATTTTAAAATGTAATTGATTCCTGAGATGGCAAAGCTGAATTTTTAGCAGCCATTACTCCAGCATATATTGGTAGATGATATCACTACTTAATATGTACTGCTTACTTTTTAAGTTTGGTAAAACTTAGAGAGAGAAGAAAAAACTTTGGTGCACAATTGTAATGCCATTGGATTTTCATAGGAAATGACGGGTCTCTAGTCATCAGCTCAACTCACAGGTAATTGCAACAAAGTCAAAATCAAGTCTCAAGTACTTTAATATTTATCAAGTCAAGTCATAAATCCTCCAAACAAGGACTTGAGTCTGATTTGAGCCCCAAAGCTTCCCGTCCACATCTCTGAAACACTTAATCTCTCATTTCCTGTTAGATGATTTCTAGCAGGCTAGAACGGCAGAGAGAGGGAGAGGAAAAGGGCAGCAGGAGGGAGGAGAGACCGAGTCCAGTTAGTTCTTCATGTGTTGTATTAAACCCTTTTTAAAGAGAATTTAGTGCACATTTGATTTAGTTTCCATTCATACAACAACTTTGTGACTCTCTTTCTCCTTAAAGTCTGACCCAGTGCGCACTGGAATCATAATATGCATCTTTTTTTTTTCTTTTTTTTTTTTAACCAAGATTTCAGGCTGAGTGATTTGTATAAAACTCAGACTGAATCATTAGCTGCATTCAAGGCGACAGGCAGCCGTATCACCCCGGGCTACCTCAGGAAGAATAAAGTCACTGTTCCACATCCGCTGGGTCCCTGTCCTTCACCAGCCACTGGCTTTAGCCCTCGTCTCCCCCTCGGAAAACAAACAACAAACTCCAGAAGAAAAGCCCACTAAAGCTTTGCACCTGCATCCAAAGCAGTGAACCCAGGGAAAAGTCTTTGCACACAACAGTCCCCTTCCTTCTCCTTCAATCAGCCCACCACCCTCCACCCCTCCTCGAGCATGTCCCCTTTCTTTTTCAGGGGCAAAAAAAAGAAACGAGAGGGGGGAAAAACAAAGAGGTGGCTGTGTGCGACGGGCACTGTTGACAGAGCAGGAGTACGGCCTGTAATCTGCAAGCAGAAAGATTGTGTTCGGCGATTGGGTGAGACAGGTATTTCAGACGGAGGCAGAGCAGAGGAGGGGGGCATACCAGGGCTCTGGTTTCTGGCCTGCCTAATTATTCGACACATGTACGCACCATTCAGCCCCCCTGTCCTCCCCCCAGGGAACAACATGCTGTTTGTGCACCCTGGTGCTTTTGCATCTGATTTTCGCACCACAGCTCGCAATTAACAGTCTCGTGTTGTAGTGCCGTTAACATGTGCTGAATGCAGATAGGAAAGGTCTGTAGACGGTCCCGCTGACTTAACCCTATTGATCCAAAAGTGGGTGTCAGCTGCAGGGGGCTGAGATGGATGCGTGCTCTTGGGGAAACTTCCCCCTTGCATGTGCACTAAGGGTGCTTTGTTTCTCTGGGATATCCTGTTCCCTGACACTATGCCGAATCCATTATTGTGTGTGTGTGTGTCTGTGTGTGTGTATTTAATGGAAAGGAAAGGGGTAGTTTTCAAAAGAGAGTGGGAAAAAGTCTAGACCTGATATGTCTCTTTCATTAACTGATTCAGATTTAAAGAATTTGATGATGTTCTAACTTTTACTTTAATGTGTCTATATATATACTATTTATATAACTTGAAATGTTATTAATTTTTAGTGCTGTCAAACGATTAATTGCGATTAATCGTATATAAAAGAAAAGTTTGTTTATATAATATACATGTGTACATGTGTGTATATTTATTATGTATATATAAATACACAAACATACATGTATATATTTAAAAAATATATTTACATGTGTGTATATATATTTTGGATGCGATTAATCGTGATTAATCGTTTGACAGCACATTTATGTGTGTATGTAACATGATTATAATAACTCCCACAATCTGTCTTTCCACTGTGTGTCTTGCAGTCCTGGTACCTGGGCGAGCTTAATTCCATTCCAAGTGTCGAACGGGACTCCGATTCTGCCAACAAATGTCCAGAATTACAGCATAAACATCATTGGTGAGCCCCTCCTCCAGGCAGAATCAAGCAATTGAACTGGACCCAGGAGAGACAGGTCCTCGGACAAACCAGCAAGCAGCACTTATACAATCGACATGGACCTTTGTCCCACCCTCTCAAGGACATTGGCTTAGAGCAGTAGAGTGAGTCGGGTCAAAGTGTTCTCTTCTGACATGAGCCTCTCCACACCAGTCAGTCATTGTGTAAGGAGGCCCCTGAACTGAGATACTGTGATCTTTACCATACAAACTTTAGATGCCTTACTGTATATGCATGACATGCTAGTCTCTCTTGTTAGTGTTTCTCTTGTTCTTATGTCACGATTACTAGTCTTGGTTTACGAAACGATTTAGAGGGGGGCGGCCACACAAGGGCTGGCTGGATGGATGTAAAGCGGGCTGCGATTCGAACAAACTTTCATCAAACAGAGGCTCATCATATTCGTAACATAAACACAGGAACAATTTTCAATGAACTGAATGTTTCTATTTTCATATTAGCCTCAACATTTAATTTGCCTACAGTGGAAAATCTTTTGAATCCGTAATCTTGTCAGTTCTGTACTTATTTCCTTTTAAGGTAAAGGTTGGAATTTACTCTCCAGAGTTGAGAACTCTGAAAACATTTTTTTTTCCTGCAGTGAAAGAAAAAGCCTATATTATTAGGTAAGAAATACAACCCCTTTTTTATTTTAAATTTTTTATATATATATTTCCTTTTAAAAGGATTTTGAGAAAAATAAGACAATATCTCATAAGAGGCAAGTGCAATTTAAATGATTTTACTGAAGGGAAGCTATCATAGTCTGTCTGCCCTAAGACTCTAAAGGAATGGGGAGTTAATGTTTTTAGGTGAACTTTAAAACATAAAAAAATAAAAATAAAATAAAAAATCACATCCTTGATTCGGGAAACTAGGGAAAGCTAAGGGTGGAAGAAAAGAGTGGGATTGACAGTGAACGTTTACGTGAGCAGAACTGAACACGAACAAGACAGCACTTATTTTGAGCCGTACCCAAACATGCGGGTAGTTTTTTTTTTTATTTATTAAAATGAAAACTTATAGTAGGTGAAAAAAGACTCAGACACACAGCGTGTGTAAAATGGCTTATTTTGACATATTACTCACCGATCTAGTATGCATGTTTAGTCGGCTATTAGCTTGTAAAGCTACTGTTTACACTTTGATATCATGAGAAACAAGAGGAACGCAGAGTAATTTAAGACAAATTGTGTATGTGTGTAAAGCTGTACTCATTTCAACACTAACCTGCAGGTTGAGGCGAGGTCTCAAGGTGCTTATTTCAAACCCACTTTGGTAGTTCCCAACAGTCGCAGTCCCAGAAATCGTCGATTGCTCCCGGCATTCACAATGCCATTGTCTCTCCAATCAGACATATTTATATAATTAATCTTTCCAATAATCTTAATTTGCACGAAAATATATAGTCCACGTTACGTGCCTTGCCTTCGACTTTAGAAAACATCACTACACTTGTTTTTGCTGCATTTACTATCGTTTTTGGGAAAAAAAAGTAACATTTTTATGATAAGAAATATTTTGTACTCTGGATGAAATTGTGACATTGTTGATTTTTAGCTTCATTTACTACTTTATCTCTCATTTACAGTGCGTATCAAGGCTGTGTATAGTTACCGTTCTAAAGTTTATAATCAACCAGCATTTTTTTTTTTTTTTTTTTTCAGTATTTTGGTGGTTGTCATTTTTGATTCTGTTTTAATCGTTTGTTTGTTTATTTCTCCATCTTCCAGTCATTATTGGGGAGGGCGGGTCCAGATTTATAAGAATTATGCAATACCAAGTTTTGCCTATGTAGGTAGTGCTTTTAGCTATGTGGATTATTAGAAGCTAGTACAGAAATACAAATAGTGTAAACATTTATTTTGTTGATATTGTTGTTGTTGTTGCTGTTGTTGACGTTGTTGTTGTTGTTGTTTTCCTTTTTTTTTTTTATTCGTAATTGACCAAAGTGGGAACTGCTTTCTATGCAGTGTGCGACAAGGTCTTTTTTCCCTTGAGTGTACCTAAAGGCAGAGAAGTGCGTGCGAGAGACGTTTGTTTCGTATTCTCTATAAGGGGAGGACTTTTTTTCCACACGTTGAAGCATGTCTGCAAAGAAGGCACCATTTGGTCTAATACGGCTGCAAAGTCACTGATTTGCCTACTGTGACTAACAAACTCCTTCTTCAAACTTCCCACCTGGGGTGCTAGTTTGACCTTCGGTAGAAGACGACTTTCAAAGAGGAGACAGCTTGACTTGAGAGCGACAATCACCGGTGAATTACACACACTAGGGCAAAGTGTTAAATGCTGGCATCTTTTTATCAGATATCTTCACCACCCCGTTCTCCCTGTCCACTAAATAGCTATATGCAATTCCCAAGTAGATGCCTTAAATTTTTACAAACAAGTGACTTGTTATAAAAAATGCATTACAATCACTGTCACGCAAGTTGCTGCGTGTTAAATCTGTCACAATCAGTAAATATCACTGTTTTTATTCTTCCCTTTTGAAGTGCTCAAATTTACAGCCTTATTGAGGTTGTAGTCCGTAAACAAAAACCCCCATGGGGAGAATCGGTTTTTATAGTTATCTCAAGTTTTATAATTATTTTCGAGTTGTTTTAGACTTTGGGGAAAGGGAATAATTTAATGCTCTTATGGTCTTGAGGATCAAGAAAAAAAAGGTTTTGCACCTACAGCATATAGGCAATCATCCACCCATAGTGTCTTTCAATTAAATACAGAACAACACAAAATCTCAGGCGTTTTGCTTCACAGGGCATTACCAGCATCAATTAATAATAAACTTCACTTCAAAACCCCCTCGCATTTCAAATTGTAGCCCTTAAATCAGTCTGTTTCTGAGACCTCAAGTCAAGCTGAATCTCTCCTCCTTCACCAAGATGTTTATATATACAGTATATATAATATTAAGCTAGAGTCACCCCGTTCAATGTGCACTGTTCCGTCTTTTTGTTGCTTTTGATTTGCAAAAAGTAAGTGCTTTGCAGCCTTCTGGCCGTTTGCGATGCCACTGAAGTGCATTGTGCATTTCCTCCTGAAGTGGTGGGAGTGTCAGGGTCATTGAGTCATTCTTGTGTTGGAAACAGTGAAGGAGGATGTAGGTAGGGGTCATCTTGATGGCCATCGTAATAGCAATAGTTTTCAGTAGTAGTCATTATGGGTTAAAATCTGCTCTGGCAGCTATGTGAACTGTGTGTGTGTGTGTGTGTGTGTGTGTGTGTGTAGATGAATACATCAGAGTGTGTGTTTCAAGATGACTCTGACACTACGAGAGGAGAGTACATGAGGGTCTTCTATTGAAATGCCTGCCTTGTTGACAAAAGTGTGTACACTGTAAATTTCTTTCTTTCCCCGTTTGTAAAAAGAAAAACTTTTGACATGTATTGGTGAATTTAAGTGATGTCCATATTTTTTAGTGAAACAAAAAAAGCAACGAAAAAATACAAAACTGTTTTGAGTTTCGATTTGTGTTACGACTCGACAGCTGTCCGATACATAAGAAAGAGGCTGAATATGTAATTCTTTATTTTTATTTTCCTGTACTTATAAAGTGGAGTGAATTCCCGTATGGGACTGTAAATGTTTAAAACAAAATGATGAAGGTCTTTTGTTGTATTTCGTGTTGATTAACTTGGATCCTTGAGACATTTCATAAATGTTTGAAGTGTTGTTTTGTTAGTGTGGCCATAGAGTGTGTGTGTGTGATGTGATTATGTGATATTGAAAACGGGACAAGAAATAATGTGGAAATTTGTGCTAAATAGGGTCATTATTTGTTCTTTTGAACCGTTGGGGAACTCCTAGTCACTTTAGAAGAAAGGCACCTGATTTGAGTCTCCCAACAACAACTACCAGGGTAATGTCGCTACACGACATCACAGATTGTTCTGCTGTCTTGTGCAAAGTAAAGCATGCATTATTTCCCCCCGTCAATAGAGGCTGACCCACCATACCATGTACAGAATTTGCTGGCTGAAAGGCTGAGATTTTTCTGCTGCACGTAGGCACCTCCATTCTGCAGTGTTTACATATGTCCGCCATGGACAGGGATCGCCATGTTAGGATGAATGCTGCATAGTTTTCAGGGCAGGCTCGGTACTCCCAGAAGCCTTTGTGTGCACCCACAGATGTCTTTTTCATGCTGCCATCACAGAGGAAAACAGCTGAGCATTTGCACTTTCCGCAGTTCCCACTAGCCCTTTCATTGGCACATTTGTTTGTTGTTTGGATTACGTCTAGCTAGCGATGATGCTCTGATTAGCCTCGGAGCTACGATTAGATAGTGTTCGTATCTAGTCGGACCGAATGTTGTCATGGTAGCTCGAGGCACTTCCCCTCACCACAGCACACAATGTCACGAGGCTTATACGGCGATCACATTAAACTTTATTTCTGGGTAGAAGTAGCGATCTAGAGTAGTTTCTTTTTTCAAAGGGCTGATCTTTTTGAAAGCAGTGTTTTGTTGCAGAATTCAGATATTGAAAGCAGTAAAATGATGGTCTGGTCAAGTTGTGAAAGCCATGGTCCATGGCCCTAGAGAAGCCACATGTAAATAACTTATGCAAGGAGGACCAGTGGAACTCATGCAATGTCTATTTTCAGCTCTTCTGTGTGTCAGTGCAGGGAAACGGCAGGAGGACATTTTGGTCCACATCTACTCTCATATTTCCATTTCCAGGGCATTTACAACAGCATGAGTGATCATTGACATAAATAGGAACATAAAAACCAGCATATTATGAGACGTTTACCAAAAAACAACAAAAAAAAAGAGAAAAAAAAAAGGAAAAATATTTCAAGCAGTGCCTGTTTCAGCTCAAAGTCTCAGTGGACTTTCCCTTGTAAATATAAAAACATGGACTTTTCTTTAGGGAATACAAAAAAATCTCTAATCAAAATAGAATCTATGGGATGCCTCTTCCCATGTTTTTTTTATTTTTTATTATTATCCCCCAAACATTTCTGCTTTTTTTTTTTTTTTTTTGGTCCTGGTTCTGTGTTTTGTGTTTTTGTGCTTAGTTCAATTTTGGATAATTTAGTCAAATGGGATACCCCAGTCTCTATTTCACAGAGATCAAGTAATAGTTGGGCAGTGTGTTTCTCTAGACTACACTTAGTACTACAATAGATGACAAAAAATGTCAGGTGAAAAAAAAATTTGCCAGCTCCACAGCAAAGTTGATTCTTTTTTCTTTTGCTTTTTTTAAGGGGGGAGGGGGTCTTGTGGCACTTTTATGCCCATTGCAAATTCAGTGGTATTGTGGTAACTGAGTTTATAACATGACAACAACAACACTAACACCAACAAATAAGTTGTAACAGTTTTTAGTAGTGATTGTGGAAACAGCAGTTGTATGCAAATATCACTGTATGTTCTGAATGTACATTATAGAATCACTTTATCAAGTTTTTGTGTTTTTACTTACAGTTTAAGAAACACACGTGTCCTTCAAGAAGCTGTATAGTGAAGGCCTTGTTTTATTTTCTGTTGATTTCAACTTTTTCCATTTTCACAGCTATAAACAGTATAGGCACTGCCTTGCCTTCGAGTTGGTTGAATTTGGTGCAGGGGCTAAAAATGCCACAAGATTACAAATGAGTGTAAATAACGCTTGACTTTTTTGTGATTGTTACTGTTATATCCAGCCTATACTGCTAGCAGCTGTTTTTACTGCAGTCAATTACTGGAAGTGGATATATTTCCTATGCAAAACTGTTTAAACAATAAAATGAGCTATGCTACAAAGCAACTGTTGTTTTTGACTCATTGCTGATCTTCAATATGTTTTTCTTGCAGAAGTAATATATCAATGACCAGCTATGAAAAGTATTGTTTGTAGGAGAATAAAAGTGGCATATTGCTTCAAGTGGGAAATATAATCACACTGAAACTGTAATAGTAATAATTGTTATGTGGTTTTCTACAATCTCCCTCAAGCAAAAACAAATGTGCGTCACCAAAAAATCAGTTATGACTGGAGCTGGGGTATGTTAGACTGCAGTATATACATAGTTCTGTAGATGGCACTCTAGATGGCACAGGTTGATGGGTCTTAATGCAAGCTGATGATAATTACAACGTTAACTACTGGCACAAGCTGATTGGTCCATGTCACATCTGCAGCCAATGAGCTTGTTGCTCACACATTTAAATGGCTGGTTACATTCACTATGGCAGTTTGCAGCGTGCTTCAGAGTTTCTCTAAAACCCTCCAACTTCCCCAGCTCCACCTGTATAAATCTGCTATGGGTTATTGATATATGCTATTTGTGCAGCAGCATATGTATGTATGCATATGTACGGTGTATGTTTTGGCAGTAGCAAGTTCCTGTACTTGCTCTGCAGCAGCAGCATAGCAGATCTATTCCTCCAAGACCAAATACATTAACATTGTCATATCCATTACCATGCTAATAATCTTCCGAGAGTTGTCATGATAGAAATGTGGAAAAAATGACTTTTATAGATTTTTTTTATGGATATCTTACAGCACAAACATCTATGTGTGGACTGGTGATTACACAACAACAGCAAAAGCCCACCACTGTATCCACTTGATAAGCCATAAGCACAGAGTACACTTAGTGTCATAGCAAAGCTTCTCTAATGCTGTAGTTCACTGAAGCCTAAGAATAAGGCAGATTAGGCCTTTGTGGATGCCATGTTGGAAGAACATGAAAACCACGGTCCCGCTGACTGCTTATCAATTAGGTCGAAACCAGCACCTGGCCGTGGGCACAGACAGACTTTGTTTGGCTGCGAAACAAAAACAATGTGGTGCTGCGCTGATATAAAATTACCCCAATGCATAATGGTTATCATTACGCCATTTATCAAAATTGGCCAGTTAAGTAAACATCTGTCTTCAATAGTGCGGCTGAAGTCTGTATAGGGTTTTGGCTCTTAGAGTGTCCCACATATTTTCCAAGGCTTTTTTTTTTTTTTATCAAGGCCTGCTGTTGGTGATTTGATGACGTTGAAGACTGATAATGTTGGTGGGGCAGAGGCACAGCAGGATTCTGGGTGATTGGCTTTGTTTTCAGAGAGAGGGGCAGCAGACGGTTAGATGAAGTGAACACCATCATGAAACACTATAGGTATGGAGTGGCCTGGTATTGGTAAGCCTTCAAGTGGACTCTGAAATTCTGAAATATTGTACAGATAAAACTATCATACACTATTATTTTTAAAGACATTTACACTGTTACAAAAATTTCCATTTTGAATAAATGCTGTTCTTTTTAACTTTCTATTCAAAGAATCCTGAAAATATGTCACAGTTTCCATGACATATTAAGCAAAACAGCTGTTTTCAACATTGGTAATAATAATAAAAAAAATGTTTCTTGAGAATCGAATCAGCATATTTGGATGATTTCTAAAGGATCACGTAACACTTAAGACTGGAGTATGATGCTGAAAATTCAGCTTTGCCTTGACAGGAATAAATTACATTTTAAAATATATTAAAATTTAATATTAATAACATTAATAGTAATAATATTTTACAATATTCCTGTTTTACTGTTTTAGCCACTTTTTTTTAAAGCATTACTATTATTTTAATTTTACATGCTGTATTTGAATAATATTAAAAGGGGGGTTGATTATGATTTCACTTTTATAATTTGAGTTAGTGTGTAATGTTGAGTATAAAGAACGTCTGCAAAATTATGATGCTCAAAGTTCAAAGCAAAGGGAGATATTTTATTTTAAAGAATTTGCTTTTAACAAATGACTGGTAGGGACTACAACAAGCTTCTTCCCGGGTTAGTGACATCACTAACCCTAAAATTGACATAAACCCTGCCCCCGAGAACATGCAACAAAGGGGGGTGAGGCCATGTTATTGCAATACAGTACCTAACACAAATGCAATAGCATGTCATAAAAGCAAGATGCCAACATAAGTGACAACCGTAATTAAACTAAACTATACCTGTTATATCTTCATGCAGCATATATTCTCTGGCTCTAGGCATTTTACAACAGTTCCCACACAAGCGATTTATAGATTATTGTGACAGAATATGCTAATTAATGAATTTAACTCGAGATAAGTTAACTCGACATCAGCTACATAAATTCATCATCTAACCATTCAGAAACGTCCTGTTGCATTCTACATGTTGTCACTTCTTCTTGAGTCTCTCCATCATTATCTGACTCTGGTTTCAACATAAAAGGCTGAACAGTTTCTGACATTTTCAGTGAATCTGCATGAGGTAGTCAGCACTGCTAACAGGAGCTCTTTAAATTCCGCCCTTTTCTGGTGAGCAGCAGCTCATTTGCATTTAAAGGCACATACAAAAACTGAGTGTTTTTGCTCACCCTCAAAAAGTGAAAAATTTAACATACTATAGAAAATTATCTGTGGGGTATTTTGAGCTAAAACTTCACATACACACACTGGGGACATCAGAGACTTATTTTACATCTTGTAATAGTGGCATTATATGACCCCTTTAAGGCACTATGTTTGAATAACTTTATAGACAACTAGTGTAAAGTTGATCACTCACTCATCTTTCACAATTAGCTTTAGGCAAATATGCCACCTTCATTTATATAGCACCTTATACAATACAGATTGTTTCAAAGCAGCTTTACTCTGATGACAGGAAAATGATTCAATAATGCGATCAGAGTTCATTTTGGCTGTACAGCAGCTCTAAAAGAAAATAATGTAATTGTTTAGCTGAAGTCAGTTCAGTGTTGATTCAGTTCCGTTCTAAAGATCTTCAATTATTAAATTAGCTTATTTCATCAAAAAAGCAGTTCTGCAGAAAACCGTAATGTCATCGTCCAGCTCAGTTCAGTTCTCATCCAACAGTGTCAGTCAGTCAAATCAATAATACTGTTGAATATTAAGTGTCCCCAACTAAGCAAGCCAGAGGCGACAGTGGCGAGGAACCCAAACTCCATCAGGTGACATAATGGAGAAAAAAGCCCTGGGAGAAACCAGGCTCAGTTGGGGGGCCAGTTCTCCTTCGGCCAATATGTAATGACTTGAATGTGTGATCTCATACCTCGGAAGCAGGAGCTTCCCATGCACACATGAAGGCAGTTATGAAACATGTTATGAAATCGCTTTATAAATACGTAAGACTCTATTGTGTAACACTTGATTGCAAGCGTGGGATAACTAGGGTTATGGTGCCAGATTTACTTGCAAATGTTCTAATTAAGGAACTGAATACTTTTGTCTATTTTAGACTTTGATGAATGTATAAAAAGGCTGACAGTTTAGATTGATACCATTTGATTCTGTGATTATCCACAGATTATATGCGAAAGTTTTTTTTTTTTTTTGTGGTCCACGGTAGATGGGAGCGTGGGATTTTATCATGTCTCTGCATCAGCGGGATGTGTGTGTACAGAAACAGGTGTTCAGCATTAAAGTGTTTGTGTGTATACGGGGGGGGTGGGGTGAGAGGGGACTTTGATACAAAGAGAAAACACAACGTCCTTGTCTTGAGAAGTGGCATGCAATGAGTTGTAGTGGTGGGGTGGGCTCACGGGAGGGGCGGGCGACTGAATGGTCCTCTCCTCCCCTGTGAAACACTCAGGATTAGCTCCTTCACTTTCCCACAGACTGACCCCGCTAAACACACATACACACACACGCACCCCCCCACTCGGCTGATTTGCATATGCCACAGACAAGGGAGGCAACAAACAAACTTCATATTGAGCCGTGACTGGCTGTTCAATAGATCTCACCCACTCCCACAGCATCATTCTCACACATCCTTGGGTTGGGAAGGGGATTTCTGTATGGTGTGTGTCTGCTTGAGGTGTAGCACAGCAAGCGACTTGTAGATCATAGGCAGATGGAAAGATGTGTGCATCCCTTAAGTTGATCACAGTAATTATCTACTGCAGGAATGTGGACCGGCCCTCTGGACCGGGCTTTCGCAGTGGCCGCACTGACAAGAAAGAGAGACGTTCTCAAATTATCATTAAACCGAACTGTCCCTCTGCGCTTAAAAACGTCCATCACTGAACTGTTTGGTAACTTCTAACCAGTCCACTCTAATGTAACATTACAACGGATAGCTGTGGCGGCTGCCAAGTTTCTATCAAGGCCTTGATTTATGATTCCTAAGACATTCCGCAGCCTCAGTCAAGAACGTTTAGTTGTTAGTGGAGCAAGGAGATGGCAAGGGTATATCAACTGCTAGATTCTCTTATGCAGCTGTCATGAGCCGCTGTAAATATACAAGGGGCCTTATGATAAGCTTTCATCAGAGCCCCCTTGAAGAAACTGTGAAATGAACTCCGGATGAGGGAATAATTCCCACTCAAAATGGATGAATATTACCATCAAGAGGTCTGAAGGAAGGAAGAGGATAAATTGAGGTAATTTAAATGGATTTTGAGGTTTTTACCTGATAATTGTGTTGGCTGTCTGTAGTACCTCAGCAACATCTGCAGTGAAAAATGGAAGATTAATACATCTGTTGGGAGCAGCTTCCAAATGCACACCTTGTTTTGTTGTTACTGACATGTTTTGTCTTTATCAGGCAATTAAACTGCAAGCTACAATTTACTTCTGATAAATTAAATGTAACCTTCCATTCTTACAAAACCCAGAGGCATTACCTTCAGCTGAAACAGATGGATTGAGGAAAACTGCCAAATGGAAACTAAACATGAGGACCTATTAAATGTTTGTATTGTTGTACCAGTCACACTTTATTTAAAACTTTCCTTGTTACAGTGTAATTACACAAATAAGTACTGAGCAATATTATGTAACAACATGTACATACTATAGGTTTAAGATTAGGGTTTGTTTTAGTGTTAGTTGCTTGAAATTATGCAAAATATTCTGGTTTTACTATAGTAAATACATGTAGGACATGCATGTACATAATATAACTGGATTATAAGTAGGTACTAACTCTAAACATATATCCCTAAACCTAACCTTAACCCATTTAATTACTATATATTGCAATACTTTCTTGGGTAAGTACACTGTAAGTACATGTATTGTAAAAAATAAAGTGTTACCAATAAGTTATTGTTGTAGCTTTTGTCTCCATATTTGTGCTTCTGAAACTCCAATAAAGTGATAGGTCACCCAAAATCATATTTTAACCCTCTGGCCCTCTTCGTTTAGGAGTCACACTTGACGTCTTCACGGTCAAAAGTGACTGAAGCCTTGAAATGTAACTTGTTTTGTTTTTCAGGAAAACCAATGTAATATATTTTTGTTTAATAATATTTTTTGAGTATTATATAAACTTTTGAGGGTATTTTATGATACTATGCAATAATTTTTATCAGCTATTTTTCCCCATTGAAAATAATACACTATTTTTTTCTAATATATTTTACAATTATTTTTCATTTAAAGCATTTAAGCATTTTTTCAATTAAGGCATGTAAAATCCAGTTTTTTGAAGGTAGATTAGTGCCATCTGGTGGGGGTAAAAAAAAGAAAAACTTATGTAATGCCATTGTGTAGCCACTAGATTCCTATAGAGTTCTATATAAAGTGGCTTATAAATTCAGTAACACTTTACAATAAGGTTCATTAGTTAACATTAGTTAACTACATTTGTTTACATGAACTAAGAATGAACTGCACTTATACAGCATTTATTAATCTTTGTTAATGTTAATTTCAACATTTACTACTACATTTTTAAAGAATCTTGTTAACATTTCTTAATGCACTGTGAACAAACATGAACATACAATGAACAACTGTATTTTCATTAACTAATGTAACGAAGATTAGTAAATACAGTAACAAATGTATTGCACATTGTTAGTTCATGTTTGTTAATACATTAACTAATGTTTAACTAATGAACCTTATTGTAAAGTGTTACCATAAATTCTCTAGTGGTTTTTAGACACATATTTTTATTAAGTTTTGGATTTGGATTTATACTTAGACATTCTCAAAGACTACTCTTTTTTTTTTTTTTGAAATGTTGATTTGAAGTGTCGGTTTTTGCATTAATTTTACTACAGTCAAACCTGAACACAGAGGAGGGCATTTTGTTACACATAACATCAGAATTCAATAAAAAATATAACAAAAATGAACAAATATGTTTTATTACAGCTTAATAGCAGGTGGATGTGTCTATTTTCCCCTTCATTGCTGTGCACTTTTTTTTGCACAGTGGCTGATTTGTAGTTTGTACCAACAAAAGATTCATTTTTTGACCCTTTAACATATCCATATCATGTCCTTGATATTTTTGTGTTCATATTGCTAATGCGACAAAAGTCACCAAGTGTCATCTCATTCCGATGAAGGTACGATTTTTAACATTTCAAAATATAAACATTTTCGGTCAAAAATGACCGAAGAGGGCCAGAGGGTTAAAGAATGATATTTACAAGGTGTTCCAATTCACATACTTGTGCACTATTCTGTGACATTTTATAGTATAAATAGTGTGTGTTCATACGGAAAAAGAAAAAAATGCACTTTAAATACCCAGATGATGCACTTAATTAACCGAAAAAACTAAGCGGGGAATGTTGGACACTTCATGCGCTGAACTGTCGCAGCTTTAATTACGTAGTGGACAGGGAGGGGCTATCAGACTAAAATGTTGAATGATAAAATAACCTTATAAAATTCATACACTACACAGTTGAGTACATAGTGCATAAGTACATAGTGTATAAGTGCAGAAACTCCTTTTATGTTCCACAGAAGTCATGAGGTAAATAAATAATGACAGAATTTCCTTTTTTGGGTAAACTATACTTTAATAGAGAGCACTTATTTAATAATAAATTAAATACACAGTGGTGCAGTTAAATTTCAGCCTACGTTCACTGCCCCATCAATACTTTGTTGGTCACAAAAAACCCAGGACATGCCAGATTTACACTCGCAAATCAGAGCAGCCATCTTAGCCCATAAATCACATTCCAAATGGGCCCTGACTGGGCTCATGTGTGATGACAGGGAAAGAGAAAGCAAGCAGCTGGGGTGTGCTGGGAAATGGCTGTGGATTAGGTTACCTGTGTGGAGTCAGGGTGATGTCTCAAGTAAGGAGCTGACGGGGGCTTATGGTCTTTATGTCTCAG
The DNA here is from genome assembly GCA_037101425.1 of Elopichthys bambusa. NCBI lineage: Eukaryota > Metazoa > Chordata > Actinopteri > Cypriniformes > Xenocyprididae > Elopichthys > Elopichthys bambusa. Next base: position 12,462,760 of record CM074432.1, on the reverse strand, counting down.
CGCATAAGGATTAGGACTCCTTGCAGAAAGAGGAATATTGAATTTCAATGCAAATTAGGATTCTCACCAATAATGCATACATTACAGAAACAGAGACACAAGTCTCCAGACAGCACTGTTCCTCTCTTCTTTAGGGAAACATCCTCATTTTGACATGAAGACATCATTGACAGAGTCAAAGGAAGAATACGTCATCATTTATTCACCCAGATGTCGCTTTAAACCCGTGTGAGTTTCGTGCTTCTGTGAAACATAAAGAAGATATTTTAAAAAAAATGCCTGTTTTTATTTTCTTTTTCTTTAAGTATTCATGGCCTAGTACTATATGTAGCAGACATTAAAGGATTAGTTCACTCCAGAATTTAAATTTCCTGATCATTTACTCACCCCCATGTCATCCAAGATGCTAATTTCTTTCTTTCTTCAGTCGAAAATAAAAAAATGTTTTTGAGGAAAATATTTCAGGATTCTTCTCCACATAGTTGACTTCAACAGGAACCAATGGGTTAAAGGTCCAAATTGAAGTTTTAATGCAGCTTCAAAGGGCTCTACATGATCCCAGCCGAGGAGCAAGGGTCTTATCTAGCAAAACGATTGGCCATTTTCTAAAAAAGAGTTTTTTTAATACTTTTTAACCACAAATGCTCATCTTGCACTACCTTTCCTTACAAAATCACGTTGGAAAGGTCACCTAGGTCACTCCATCTCATTTTCTCTTCCAACATCGTCCGACATCGTTGTTTTACCTTTTTTTTTTTTTTGTAAAGGGCGTTTGACTTAGTCTTTGCACATTCTCTTTGTAAACACTGCGTCGGTACTTCCACTTACGTTACGTGTGACCTTTATAACATTATGATGTCATGAGTGAAGTCATAGATGCGCATCGCAGAGATAATGCAAGATGCGCATTTGTGGTTAAAAAGTATAGAATTTTTTTTTTTTTTAAGAAAATGGACGATCGTTTCACTAGATAAGACACTTATTCCTCAGCTGGGATCGTGTACAGCCCTTTGAAGCTGCATTGAAACTGCAATTTGGACTTTCAACCTGTTGGTCCCTGTTGAAAAATCCTGGAATGTTTTCCACAAGAACCTTAATTTCTTTTTGACTGAAGAAAGAAAGACATGAACATCTTGGATGACATGGAGTGAGTAAATGATCAGGAATTCTTGAGTGAACTAATCCTTTAAGGTGTATCGGCCGTAACGGTTTGTCTTGAAACTCTCCTCAGTTGGTAGGCAAACTCTTAAGCCCCCCTTTTCTTCACACAATTTCTTTATCTTCTTCAGACATGACTAATCCACCTAAGAGACAGTGCAGTTGGGCTGAAATGAATCGATTGAGTCATTATAATGGAATCACAACACAATAGGCACAGAACAAGCCGGGTCTTGTCAAGTTCCAACCATATATTGCTACAGTACATCTTAGCCACTCAATGGGCTAAATAAGACTATCAGTGATGTCAATGCTATGTTTAGACCTGTGAGAGCCAAAACCAGACAACCGTCTGCTTGTGTCTGCAGTGACAGACATACGTGGCTGATCTTTCAATTATGTTTGTGTATAGGATGAGTAGGAAAGGGCTTTTTGTCTAGGGCTTTTTGGCTGTTAGATTTGTTGTAGACTCTCATCCATTAACAAATGTAAAACAGGCAGCGTTGTGACTCTCACTCTTCTTTCCCACATCTGAGAGATCTTCTTGAAGGCGGTTCACATGGTGAAGAGAGAAGGAATTCCTCCCCCACTCCTTCCAAGAGACATTCATTTTCTCATCCCCAATACAACACTGATGCTGCTTTATTAAGTGCAGGGCTTTTTGGGTCTAAGTTAAAGCAGATGTCACCACAAAGTCTGTTATTACAGTGCTGAAGAGCAGCGATTCTCTGGAAGCTTATTGTCCTGGCTTTGTATGGCTCACTGCGTCTTTAGTGGAAAAATATGGGACGCACAAGGCATGCAATGGATGATTGCATTTTATCATTGTAATGCTGACGTGACAACCACTTCGGCAGATGCTCACATTAACTTCGCGGTGGTGGATGTTGGTGGAAGTATTCAGACATTCAGTCAGCTTCAAACTGATATTCCATAATCTAATTGCATATACAATTTGCAGGTCAAGATGCTCAGCCAAGGTGTCATGGTTTGGATAATTAACATGACCATGTTGGTAGATGCCGATCTCACAGCAAAAAGCATTGTCTGCAAGTTCTTTGGCTGGTTAAAACAAAGCAGACCTACTGTAAAAAAAAATAATAATAATAAATTATAATTTACATAAAACACCAACTACATAACAATAACAATGAATGAACTGATTGTGTTAACATTAATTTTATGATTTAAGAAGATTTAACTTCAATAATGTAATGATGTACAGTATGTGCTCATTGGCTAAAGAAGGTAAAGTTATTAAATGAATTACAATTAAAGAATGAAACAGCAGTCAAAAAATATGTATCATTAAATGTTTAGTTATTTCATGATATAGAGTATACAGAGTTTCTATAAGGTAACTCATAGTTAAGTGTTCGGTCTGAGTTCTTAAAGGATTAGTTCATTTCAGAATTAAAATTTCCAGATAATTTACTCACCCCCATGTCATCCAAGATGTTTGTCTTTCTTTCTTCAGTTGAAAAAAAATTATGGTTTTTGAGGAAAACATTCCAGGATTCTTCTCCATATAGTGGACTTCACCAGGGTTCAACGGGTTGAAGGTCCAAATTGCAGTTTCATTGCAGCTTCAAAGGGCTCTACACGATCCCAGCCGAGGAATAAGGATCTTATCTAGCGGAATGATCTGTCATTTTAGTGCAATAAAAAATATATATTGCACTGCTCTGCAATGCACCATGCATAACGTAATCATGTTGGAAGGGTCACGTGTGACGTATAGGCAGAAGTACGTGTGTAGCGTGACCTTTCTAACGTGTTTACGTAATGTGTGCCGCATTACAGAGCAGTGCAAGACAAGCATTTGTGGTTAAAAAGTATGTACTTCATTTATTTATTTTTTTTTAGAAAATTACTGATCGTTTCGCTAGATAAGACCCTTATTCCTTGGCTGGGATCGTGTAGAGCCCTTTGAACTGCAATTTGGACCTTCAACCCATTGAACCCTGTCCACTATAAGGAGAATAATCCTGGAATGTTTTCCTCAAAACCCTTAATTTCTTTTCATCTGAAGAAAAAAAGACATAAACATCTTGGATGACATGGGGGTGAGTAAATTATCAGGACATTTTAATTCTGAAGTGAACTAATCCTTTAAGTAAGAGCAGGTGGAAAGTCCACTCATATAGGTTTACTTGTAGAAATGTAGTAAAATTAACTGAAATAAGGTGGGGCCTCCATGGATGGGATTTGTTGGTCCAGCATACAGACGATGCTCAATCAGATTGAAATCAGGGGAATTTGGAAGCCAAGGCTACACCTTGAACTCTTTATCATGTTCCTCAAACCATTTTGGTGGTCCTGTAAAAGTGGCCAGTGTCATCAAGAAACACCATTGCCAAGTGTATATGTCTGTAACAATCTTTAGGAAGGTGTCATCAAAATAAAATCCACATGAATACCAGGAGTCAGGACCTATGGTTTCCCAGCAGAACATGCCCAGAGCATAACACTGCCTCCTTCAGCCTGCCTTCTTCCCATAATACATATCTTCCCCAGGTAAATGGTGACATGCACCCGGTCCAACCATGCTCTGACCTAGCCATTATCTAGCCATCATATACAGTGCACAGCATAAATGAGTACACCCCCTCTGAAACTTCTAAAAGTCAGCAAATACTCAATTATTTAGAAGACATGTTAGAGTTCTTTAGAGATATAATGTTCCAGCAAGTCTGCTTAATCAATTACCAAAGAAGCATGTCAAAATTATTCAGAAAAATAAGATTTTCTTATCAAGATGATAAAATGTTGTGTTGCAAAAATGAGTACACCCTCCTAAAAGTTACTAAATAAATGTTGTTCTCACTGGAACTACCTACTGTAGCCAAAGCACAATAAAGTCACTTAGCCGTTTCCAAAGCCCATATTTACAAAATATAAATTCTGGAAATCAATTATTGGGGTCTCATGAGACCAAATCAATCATTTTGGATCTAACAGCATCCAAAATGTTCTGGTGTTGCTAGAGGAGGAGTACAGTGAGAAGTGCCTGGTTCCCACAGTAAAGTTCAGTGGTAGTAAAGTATGAGTGCTGAAGGTGTGAGGGAGTTGTGCTTTATCGATGCTGTCATGAATTCCCACACCACTGGGTAATTTAATACACAAACTTGAAACAGATGTTACCCTTTCCTCATTCCCTGCATTGTTGGGCATTTTTTCAACATGACAATGAGGATATGCATTCTCTCAAGGTGAAAAACTTTCTGTGGACATGTATTGCACTCAATCTTAACACTCTTGAGCGCCTGTGTGGGATTTTGTAGAGATGAGTTGAGCAACACTACCCATTAAAGATCAGGGCATTTAAGGAGCTCATCATCCATGAGGACGGGACAGATGTGACAATTTATCATGAACTTGTACACTCCATGCCAAGAAGGGTCAGAGCAGTATTGTTATGGAGGGACTGCAACGGGAGACGTGCAGATCCATATACAAAGCTTTATTCCAAAACATGGTCAAAACAGGCAAGGGTCTGACAATGGCATATAGGTATATAGAGGGCAAGACAGAAGAGTAATCCAGGGAGAAGCGTGGTCGTTCTGTGGCAAACAATATCCAGGAGAGCTATGCTAAAGAATAATCCAGGGGAAACAGGCAATAGTCCAAGAGAAGTGCAAACAGAGTCCAAAGGGCAAGGCGAAAGAGAAGTCCAAGACAGGCAGGTAATCAGGAAACAAGACGAGACTAGACTTAGACTAGAACTAGAAACTCAAAACAAGGACTGGGAACTGGCTCCGTAAAGTAGCTACACTAAACAGCATAAACGCTAAACAATACTCAGCAGTGAGAAAGAGGAAGTCCATGGCTTATGTAGGGTGTGTGATTGGCTACAGCCGTGTATGTAATCAGTGCAATGGATGATGGGAAATGTAGTCAGGGGTGAGGTGCAACAGTTAGCGTGGTGCAAGAGTCCATACAAAACAAAAGACAGAACTGGGATCGTGACAAGTATATTCAAAATTATGGAGGGCATACTAAGTACTAGAATATTATACATTTGTTAAATTAAATCTAGGGTGTACTCATTTCGGCAATCCTTAATTTAAACAAAATTGGCTAATTTACTTATTTTATGGCTATTAATGACATATATTTCTATACTGTTTTTATTATGTATATGTTTAATACATTTTAGTTTAGCCAACGTTCCATGAATTGTATTAGTGATCATAAAGAAAATACATCTTTTGTATTTGTTCAGAGGAGGTGTACTCATTTATGCTGTGCACTGTATTTGCCCCTCTTCTCTTGCCCATTTTTTCTGCTTCCAACACAAGACCTGACTATTCACTTACTGCCTATGTCCTGCCCTTAAAGGTGCCATTGTAATGAAATAACAGATATTATTTACTTTGTCAATGATTTTAATGTTATTGTTTTAATCAGTTTATAGCGCCTTTCCAAAACTCAAGAGTGCTTTACAGTAGTACACAGACAATGAGCTGTTTTGCAAAAATATTTTGCAAACAATATTTTGATAGCTCCACCAACCTGATCTCACGGGAAAATGTACTTATTTTACGAGGTGGTAAATTTGTATGAATCCACACAGAAATGTACACTTAAAATGCATACATTTCCACCCCTAAACCTAATTTAAAAATTACACACATAATTTAGGCATTAATCATTGTCTACCAGTGAAAAGAAACAATAGATCAACTAATTGTTTTCTACTTTAACATTGTTAAATGTGACTAGGTGCTCCAACTGAGATTGCCAGCTGCATAAGAGCTAAATGCACTCCTGGATCACCTAGTTGAACTTTGCCCAGGTCTGCAGTGAGAAATGGGGAGAATAAGCTTCACTGAATGAGAGTGTGTGAGTATGTGAAAGCTATTCTTTGAATGAGGAGCACATCATCGGTTTGTTAATTGGGCCAATTTGGACATGGCTGAATTAAAACCATCACTATGTAGTCTAGCTGTGAAAGGTGAAGTGTATGAGAGATATGTCATATATGTGTTTATGGCTGTGCCTTATTTGTGTTCTGAGCATGATATTTGTCAACGCAGGACGGTGTGCATTTAAAGATGAAGGGTGTTTAAATTACCAGCTATATGTGTAGGTCTACGTGTCGACAGGTGTGTGTTTAAATTTGTTATGTGAATTCGTGTTTTTTCCCAAGCCGCTGCCTGCAACTCTTTCCCACCTGCGCTGCATTAAGTACCTCAGGCAGCATAATGAGCTGCAGGTGCGCGCGCTGGTCAGAGCTGAGTGGCGCGCGGGTCACCTGCTGTTTGTTGTTTGGCGTCAGCGAGAGCGGGCAGCGCGCGAGTTAAAACAGCGCCTGGCAACAGCTCAGCGCTTGGCGCGCATTTACTCCCTTTTCTCCAAAGCATTAAGATCCCCATCCCCAAAAAAAACAAACAAACTCCAAACTAAACTTTTCTCTTTTCTTTCTTTTCTTTCATTTATTGGCGCACGCCCTGATTATCGTTCATTGTTATTTTGTTTTAACTGACGTATTTTTCGCAGCAGGAAAATTAAAAAAAGTGACGCACTTTAGACGCAACACAGTGAGAGTAAATGTGACAGTTGGTAAAGAGGAAATTGACGTTCACGTCCACCTAATTGCTTGATGAATAACTCGAGTTATAGACACTGTCACCCACATATTGCGTTTACCTCTGTTTGCTTCGATGGTGAAGAATCTGTTCAGTAATTATGGTTTATGTTAGGCGGCCAACTTCTGCTTTAATACAATTAAGCCATTCAGCAGACAAAGTGGAGTGTTGCGTTATGGAAAATTATAATCGCTTTCTGCCGAAGTACTAGAGTTTACACTGAAAATTGAAGTTGAAGCCTGTTTTCATCACTGTAAAAATTATTTCTACAGATACTTGAGACACCATTTGGTTTTCTTCAAACAGCTTGAGAAACTCCAAATGGTGCCTCAAGTGTCTTTCCTTCCTGTTTATCATCCTAGATAAAAAAGGCCACCACTTTTTCTTATAGTCTGATTTCATTATTTCATTAAATTTACCCAGTTATAAATAACCTGTTTGTGAAAAAAACCCCCAAAAAAACCCCCCCAAAAAAACAAAACCTGTTAGTTTAATTGCCAGACATCAGCTAAATCCTAAGATATGAGAATAAAAGAATATTTTGTTATTTAATTTTCTAATAGCTACAGTACATTTACAATTTGGGTATTTTTCTGTTATTTGTGAGCTGTTTTGGATGAAAGTCTCAGAACTGAGCCTTATATATTTCCATATAAATATAAAAGGCATTAGGGAGTCATTTTGTTTGGGCAGACCACTTGACATAAGGTATTTTTAAAGATAAAGATAAAAACATTGAGTGGATAAAATGTTACTCTGTACAGAACACAGGAACCAAGACTAATACATATTAGGTCGTCTATTGTTCTCAAAAAAAAAAAAAAAAAAAAAAAAACAAACAAACAAAAAAGATTCCCACATGATTCTGTAGTGATTACAGCCACAACTATAATACTCTGACCTCTATACTAAATATTAACAGCCCATGATGCTTGCTTTTCCAGTATATGCTAATGAGAAAGTCTGAGTTAGATTGCCTACAAGGTTAGTTTATGTGACTACAGTGGTTCAACCTTAATGTTATGAAGCATTTTGTGTTGGGCATTGAAAGTGTTAATTATCTTGCTGGCAATGCAGGCTTCACTGAGCCATCGGATTTTATGAAAAATATCTTAATTTGTGTTCCGAAGATGAACAAAGGTCTTACGGGTGTGGAAGGACATGAGGGTGAGTAATTAATGACAGAATTTTCATTTTTGGGGGAACTAACCCTTTAAAGAACCGCTATAGATAAGAACTTCCTATTTGCCTCTTTTTCTATTGATATCTGTAATAGGCCTCTAGAACTCTGAAATCTAAGAAACGCTTTGACATGAAAAATCATGCATCTTCAGTAGTCAATAGTCCTTGAATATCTTTAGCAAAATGACCCATGTAGTTCTCCGGGTATGAGCCAATAGGGAGGTTGAAAGTCCAGGCAGCATATCTGAATCTACTCATTCACTATTGTAAGCACATGTGTAAAAGCACTTGACAGTTTTCCAGTTCTCTACCTTCCACCACATAAACCCACAAATCTCTGTCTCTGAAGAGAAGCTGACACATGATTGCTGTTCCAGTGTCCCTGACACATACACAGGTGCCTTTGGCTCTAATGGTACAACCCTGTGCCAGATGTCAGACCCATTCATTTGATGGGCAAAACACGCACCTGTGATCAGTCTCTATCTGTCGACTGACATTGTCATGGTGCTGTGTGAAATAATAGAGAAATAATTGTTGGTCTTGCCACAGATTTAGTAAATAAACCAATTAATTAGCATAATTAATTATGTGAGGTAAAATGGGTGATATTTATAGTGGATCTCAAAGTGTTTGGACAGGTTAAGAACGTGCATGCTGAGCTACCAAAAAGTTTGACGTGATGCTTGTTTATGATGCCTTTAGTAACTTCTCCAGTGTAATAAACCTCCAGACAGTGTTATAGTAATGTAATTTTACTTCTGACATTTGAGCCTAAAATAACTATCCACATTAAGACACGCAGCAACCTAATACCTTTATCCCTGTCCAATCAACTGTCAAATGCTCGTAATCATTTCCATATCATGTAAACTGAAGCCCAGGTGTCCTTATGGCCATGCGTCAAGCAGAAAGTGGAAGAGGACCGTTTCTCTGGAAAACAAAAGGCATGTTTTTAAAAAGACAATTTCGCAGCTGTTTATTAAGCTCCACAATACATCTGTGGTCAGAGTAGAAAGACTGTGCATATGTGCATCTATACATATGTTCATCTCAATAGAGTCACTGCTGGAGCTAAGGTATACAGAGAAATTAATTAATATGGTGATCAACACTTATTAGAGGTTTTAGCAACAACTCGTTTGGCTTTGGCACAATGACATATTCATGAAAGCATCATTAACAGCTCATGATGTCTCATGAATGTGCTGTAACCACACATAACTATTAATGTCATCAGTGTGATGTGTTATAATGCTTAAAACAACTTCATTTATGTGGCATGTGTTTTAGTATCTATGATATTTCGTTGATGTAAAAAGTTATAGTATGAAAAAAATGATGTTGAGCAGTGTCTAGTTAATTAATAGTGTAAAAAACGTTTAGGTAACACTTTATTTTAAGGTCTTTTAACTAGCTGTTTATTAGCATGCATATTACTAGAATATTGACTGTTTATCACTACTCATCAAGCACATATTAATGCCTTATTCTGTATGACCTTATTCTACATTCTTATTCCTACCCAATACCTAAACTTAACAACTACCTTACTAACTATTAATAAGCAGTAAATTAGAAGTTTATTGAGGGAAAAGTCGTAGATAATAGTGAATATGTGTTCCCTATACTAAAGTGTTACCAAAGTTTGTCCATTGATTTCATGTCATTAGTATTGTCAATGTTAAAAATACAAAAAAAAAAAAAAAAGTGAAAAAATACTTCCAAGGTCAAAGTTCATACTAAGAAAAGGCTTTTCATATGCGAATGGTGATTTTCCCACAATTTTATCATTGGTGTTGCATTGTTTAAAGTTCATGTAAAAGATTTGTATTGAAAAAATGAATATATATTCATTTTAGTTTGATCAGTGGCCTGTTTTAAGATGATATTGACAGAATTTTATCTAACCCTAACCCTAACCCTAACCCTAACCCTATAACCCTAACCCTAACCTAACCCTAACCCTAACCCTAACCCTAACCCTAACCCTAACCCTAACCCTAACCTAACCTAACCCTATAACCCTAAACCTAACCCTAACCTAACCTAACCTAACCTAACCTAACCTAACCTAACCCTAACCCTATAACCCTAACCCTAACCCTAACCTAACCTAACCTAACCTAACCTAACCTAACCCTAACCCTAACCCACCCTAACCCTAACTCTAACCCTAACCCTAACCCTAACTCTAACCCTAACCCTAACCCTAATCCTAACTCTAACCCTAACCCTATCCTAACCCTAACCCTAACCCTAACTCTAACCCTAACCCTAACCCTACCCTAACCCTAACCCTAACCTAACCTAACCTAACCTAACCTAACCCTAACCCTAACCCTAACCCTACCCCTAACCCTAACCCTAGCATTTTATGAGGATTCATCATTGGTATTATCATCAATTATTACCCTTTTCTCCATTAATGAAATAAAAAATAAAATAATAAAGTGAAGTCAAGTTGTCTGTTAACTCATCTTTGATCACCAAAATTACATATTTAAACGTTTCTTTCCTGTTAAAAAAAATCTTCATGCTTTAAAATAGCTTGAATGTAACTCTACACTCTTGCTTCATTTAGTATACGTGGATCAATGAATATGCTAATTAGCCTCCACTTACTAGCACAAGCTCAGAGACCCACGCTGCACAATGGTATCGTTTTTTACAACGTCGGACATGTAACGATAATTAATTTGATTAGCCTTTTGCTTGACAATGTTATCAAACAGCTAATAATGTGTTGCTAATCTTACACAAACCATGTTCCCGTTGACGAGTCAGACAGCTGTCTTCTAAAAATCAGTATCCTTAGAAATGCTTTGAATACCTTAGAACGTCAGTGGAGAAAGACATATAGTTCATAACATCGTAATATACATCATACACCTGCTATACTGATAAATCTACCCGATTTAACAACAGAAAAATATACCAGGATAACCTTCTCTTGAGATCCCGTTTTAGATTGGTCATAGTTAATAATATGCTTAAGCCCGCTTGCACTTTGACGCGATTGGTTACAAGGTAGTTTGTGACGTCAGAAACACCAGCGATTTTAAACCTTGTTTATGAGACTGTCTTTAGATCGCTGCAGTTTTAAAGAGAAAATACTCAGCATTGGTGTTGACTTATAAACTTGCTCATGGTTTGTCCTAAAGCATATTAAAAACAGCACATAGACATATAAACAACATTAAAAACTATGGAGAAACTGTTTGCATATTAGGACTAGCTGATGGATAACTACTGTAATGTTTTCAGTTTCATGCATACATGCTTTATTACCTCAATTTTACAATGTTTTTCATATTATTTTACCCTTGTTTCTTTCCATATTTCATGCTTAACCATCTTGAACCACACTTAAACCAGTCCCTTTAAACACTAGCATATAAAGATAATGAATAGAAAAAGGAACTCATACCATATGAACAAGGGGAACAAAGACTGCCAGTGCTAAAAGCTTTGGTCTTCGGTCTACTGTGAGAAATGACATTTGTTCCATGCTTGTTTTGTCTGTGTTGTAATTGAAAGCAGGGAGCAGAGTGAAACACATGGCACAAAGACAGTGAGTGTGGTAGCCAGCGGTCAGGCCTCTAGTGTTGGCTGTCCGTTCCCATCACGGCCCTGCTGCATGGGATCATCCATCACAGTGCCCGTGTTACTGAAAAGATGTGGGTGTAAACACATATTGCCCTTATACGCACAAACTTCTGCTGTACTACCACGTCATCTCTTTGATTCCCCTCTCAAAATGAAACAAAACAACCCAAGCTTGAATAATAACATGATGGCTGTATTGAATTTTAAAGTTCAGTTCTTTCATTTTATGGACGTGAAACACTATGTTACTGGATACCCTTTGGATTACAGTAAATTTGTGTAACAGCACAAAAGAGGCCATACACTTGCATATCATGCATCTCTGGAGATGTGAAGCCGCCTATAGGTATTTCAGAATGGAAACCATTCTTGTGTTTTATTCCCTACTTTCAACAAATCCCTACTTTGCTTCCCCCTATAGCGTAGGTTATTTCATAATGGCCTGCATCAATCCTGCATATAGGCGTAAGGAGAAAGAGGAATGAAGAAAGGAAACGAAAAACAGGGAATGGGGCACGCCTGCAAATGTAGCCACATGTTGTACCTCGAAGGCCCCCGCATTGCGGCTGTCAGGTTGTGGGGTTCACAGGATGGCGTTGTGTTCCCACAGCGCGATAGAGGGTGAGGGTGAGAGATGCCTGCAGAGGTTCGTCCGGCCCAGTGCATGTGGTATTAATACTGAACCACGAGGGGTTGAGGCGTTAGGACGACTGCACACCCATGCCTAGAAAACCACAAACAGAAAACCACTGATTACATACTCTCCAAAAGAAACCTCTGGGCGAAAGATGGGTATCACTGTGTTTACTCTTGTTGAAAGTGTTGGAGACTCTCCGAACATGTTTTCTGTATTTATTTGTGCTGTGGACTTTTCATATTCTTTAATAATTTGCAGCGTGCCTGTACTAAACAAAGTCTTATCACCGCTTAGATCCACCTAAGACAACTCCCATCATTCTCTGTGCTGCAAAGCTATTCTTATCTATCACAGTTGACCTTAAACCAACTCTGAATCTCTCTTTCGTTCTCTCCCTCACTTTGGCTCATAATTGGTTCCAGAAACCTGGAACGGTCTCCAGCAAGCTGCGCTGCATCATAACGTTGTGAAGGTCAGTGGTCCCTCCCTTCAGACGGCTGACTCCATCATTTTAAACACTCTTTGCAACCCCCCCAGAAAAAAAAAAAAAGTTTCAGGAAGGGGACGGGGACAAGTTCAGCTTCAGAGTGATGTGTGACGAGTCATCTTTTGTCTCATTCGCTGGAGAATATCCACAGTTTCCCTTTCGAATTCCCTTTAACAGCCATCCAAATATATACGCACTTGAGCAACATAATGTATTATGTCTTGTAACAGCAATAACGCAAGCCATCCCTGCTGAAAAATCCAGCTAAAACCAGCCTAAGCTGGTCAGGCTGGTTTTAGCTGGTCTACCAGCCTTGTCATAGCTGGTTTTAGAGGGGTTTTGGTTAGCTATGAGACTGGGAGGCTGGGAGACCAGCTTAAACCAGCTGAACATCAGCTAACCCAGGCTGGGAGACCAGCTTGACCAGCTAAGCCAGGCTGGGAGACAAGCTTAGGCTGGTTTTAGCTGAATTTTTCAGCAGGGATATTGTATATTACACTCAGGTTTTTCATAACATTACGAGTCTATGTTCCATCCTCCGTACGACCCACTCAAGATGCAATCCCTAAAAAAAGATAAAGCGGCACAGCAGTGCTCTGAGGCAGTTGTGGAGTGTAACCTTGGCTTTCATGAGCTCATGGCAGAACCAGAGCCAGACCAGTGGGATCTTGGCTCACTCCTGGGTTCTTGGACAGAGTGTTCAGAATGCGTTAGGAGCTTCCACACTCTCACCCACTCCCATATGGTGTGTGAATCTGGCCTAAGCGCATGTTTGAGGACTAAAAAAACGTCCCATATGTGTGTCTGTTTCTTTTCATTTGCTTCCAAACCCAACAGAAGCCCATCTTCTGTGAATTTAACAACGTCTTATGTTTTCCCTCGTCTGTATTACCATAAAGAAATTATACATAAGAAAAATGTAATCAAATAGATTACATGTCTTACATATATTACAAATCGATTCAATGTCTTACATGTCTTACATACATATATAGGATAAGATCAGTATCATACGGTGGCCGAGAGAGCTAAATGCACTGTGACTGAAGAAAACACATGCAAATAGAAAAACATCATTAGTTTGACAACACGTGTGCTACAAAAAATTACAATGCAACCAAATACAGAAATGCACTGAAAATAGCACAGACCACAACAGAAATTTTTCAAGGGGTCCCAACAAGTGACGAACCCGACTGGGACATGCTTATTGTTCAGTGTCCACTTACTTATCCATGGTGTTGTCGATTACCTGAAAGGAGATTTTTGTGTGTGTTTTTTTTAACATCTTGATTGTATGTGCGTTGTGTGTATTTGCAGGGCATTTCTGTATTTGGTTGCATTGTGAGTATTTGCAGAACATGTTGTCAAACTGTTTTCTTAATTTGCTGGTGTTTTTTCTATTTGCATGTGTTTTCTTCAGTTGCAGCGCGTTGCGCTCTCTCGGCCACCGTAGTATCGGCAGATTTTGCATTTTTAACTGATTGTATCAGCTATCCTATTTTTTTTATTTTTTTTTACGTCAGATGTTTTGCAGGTGCCATGCAGTAGGTGGCGGTATGCACCTTCAAGTGGGTTTGCCAACCACCATTAAAAGGAAAAGAAGAAGCTCGATGTGCTTGAATTTCTAGGCCACCACACACGTGATTCAAGCTTACGTGCTTAGCATATTTGATGCTCACTTTTGTAATGAATCACTCGAAAGTTATTTAATGATTAAATTATTAACAAAGTTTGGGAGTAACACGTTCAACAACACTGAAGAAATGACACTTTGCTACAATGTAAAGTAGTGAGTGTACAGCTTGTATAACAGTGTAAATTTGCTGTCCCCTCAAAATAACTCAACACACAGCCATTGATGTCTAAACCGCTGGCCACAAAAGTGAGTACACCCCTAATTGAAAAAGTCCAAATTGGGCCCAAAGTGTCAATATTTTGTGTGGCCACCATTATTTTCCAGCACTGCCTTAACTCTCTTGGGCATGGAGTTCACCAGAGCTTCACAAGTTGCCACTAGAGTCCTCTTCCACTCCTCCATGACGACATCATGGAGCTGGTGGATGTTAGAGACCTTGTGCTCCTCCTCCTTCTGTTTGAGGATGCCCCACAGATGCTCAATAGGGTTTAGGTACCCTCAGCTTCTTTAGCAAGGCAGTGGTCGTCTTGGAGGTGTGTTTAGGGTTGTTATCATGTTGGAATACTGGCCTGCGGCCCAGTCTCCGAAGGGAGGGGTTCAGTATGCTTTAGTATGTCACAGTACATGTTGGCATTCATGGTTCCCTCAGTGAACTGTAGCTCCCCAGTACCGGCAGCACTCATGCAGCCCCAGACCATGACACTCCCACCACCATGCTTGACTGTAGGCAAGACACACTTGTCTTTGTACTCCTCACCTGGTTGCCGCCACACACGCTTGACACCATCTAAACCAAAGTTTATCTTGGTCTCATCAGACCACAGGACATGGTTCCAGTAATCCATGTCCTTAGTCTGCTTGTCTTCAGCAAACTGTTTGCGGGCTTTCTTGTTCATCATCTTTAGAAGAGGCTTCCTTCTGGGACGACAGCCATGCAGACCAATTTGACCGAACACAACCTCTGGATATGATGCTGAGCACGTGCTCTCAACTTCTTTGGTCGACCATGGCGAGGCCTGTTCTGAGTGGAACCTGTCCTGTTAAACGCTGTATGTTCTTGGCCGCTGTGCTACAGCTCAGTTTTAGGGTCTTGGCAATCTTCTTATAGCCTACGCCATCTTTATGTAGAGCAACAATTATTTTTTTCAGATCCTCAGAGTTCTTTGCCATGAGGTGCCATGTTGAACTTCTAGTGACCAGTATGAGAGAGTGAGAGCGATAACACCAAATTTAACACACCTGTTCCCAATTCACACCTGAGACCTTGTAACACTAACGAGTCACATGACACCGGGGAGAGAAAATGGCTAATTGGACCCAATTTGGACATTTTCACTTAGGGGTGTACTCACTTTTGTGGCCAGCGATTTAGATTAGATATGAATGGCTATGTGTTGAGTTATTTTAAGAAGACAGCAAATTTACACTGTTAAACAAGCTGTACACTCACAACTTTACATTGTAGCAAAGTGTCATTTCTTCAGTGTTGTCACATGAAAAGATATGATAAAATATTTATAAAAATGTGAGGGGTATACTCACTTCTGTGAGATACTGTATATATAGCTGACTCACCTATGTACCTCAGCAGTTTTCTGCATCCCTCCGCCACCCTGATTCCTCACTATTAGCTGGTCCTATCCCAGCCAGGGATACGGGGGGAGTACTCTGAGTTCTGGTCAAATTCCGAGCTCCGAGCACTCCCCTTGGACAGCATGCCAAATACGCATACTATTTTAATATATCTGATTTTCTAAGTGTGAACTTGTGAATTTACTGTTTATTTTTATATGCTGTCACTCATTGCCATAACATTGCTATAAGGTATGGGTTGCATCTTGCTTCTCTGCACAGCCCTGTAAACATTGGTTTTAATAACTTCAGTGTACTTGAAGTATGCACCAAGCACTAGGAAAATACAAGTATCGGATCAGGTCAATATTCAATGACTCGGATTGGATCGGGGGCACAAAATGTTGAGCAGGACATCCCTATATATATATCCACATAGAAACATGAAAGGCCCTCTAGTCGTTTAAAGATGTAAGTCGGCTATAGCTTTCTCCACTGTAACAAAAATTGGTAAAGAGATCTAAAATAATGTACACTCATGACACTTCAGTCTTATCAGTGGCCTGTATGAAAAAACATTTTTAATTCTTTAAAGCCACCTTTTTATACCGAACATGATACAGTACATGTGCTTTTAACCTTTTTTTCATACATCACAAGAAGGATTATGAAATTGGTCAATGAAAACTTTTGCTTTTTGGTGATACCGCTGTTTTGACATTAGGTATCAGCATAAAGTCCTAGACAACTGTAACACAAAGTAACACGAGTGACATGAAGAAGGTCAATAATACCTGGAGGAAATCTATTAGCATTGTCATTTATCCCAGTATAGGAATCATGAAACATTGACTGTAATGAAATACTTGGGTTTTATATGTTGCTTGTAGGGAAAAAAAAAAAAAAATTAAAATGACTCTGTGCTCTTTTATATATTTCTCAGTAGAGTTCAACATTTACTAATGTTGTATTGGCAATAAAGCAAGTGAAATGGCATTATTGCTGTCTCAATTGAGAGAGGAATGATCTCATTCACCCATTACCCGTGTTCATGGAGAACCAGGACATGTAAGCTGAGTCAGCCATTCTTATTTAAGATATTCACTGATCTGTAAAGTTTGACCTTTCCTCCTTACCATAACACTTAATCCATAAATAGTTAGATATGCCCTCTGGCCGGTGCCAGACCACAATCAATTAGCCCATCCTCATATGACCACATCTCCAATCACATTCTTGAAAATTCCTCAGGGGCTCTTTAAAAACCACACAGTGGAGGACAAAAGGCACTGCTCAATCTGTCACCGTGCACTTACTGCAAGAGCTCTGTGGTCAGGAGGCTCATAAATCTACTAATAGAGGGCCAAAATTCAAGTGGAACTTCCAAAGTGCTAGCAGACATTTTGTCCTGCTCATTGTATTTACCTAATCTGTAGCCTGGAGGAATAGCGTGTTGTTGGATTTGAGCTCTGGGTTGCACTATAATGCGGAGGCTGTGCAGATTATACATTGATCCTATCAGCCCAAGGCCCTGGCCAATGTGGTTACAGTCAGAGAAAATGAGGGAATAAGAAAGTAAACAGTAAAAGGAAAGAATTTACTCACTATTTCCTCAGTATCGTCCATGCCTTTGGTGCAGCTGTGCCTTCTTGTTTTCTTCTTTGTTTGTGCACTTTCCCTGTTTTTAACACAGACATCAGTGTGGAATAGGTTAAACAATCAGTTTTTTTTTTTTTTTTCCCAAATATGATTATCCTCTTGTGCTTAACCCCTTCTTAAAGTATAAAGGCAGCTATATGTTTTCATGTACAAAGACTGTGACAAACTTATTAAAGCGTGGTATTATATACAACACATTATTTCCTAAATTAAATGATTGCCATTTATATCGTAATTGTACTGAAGCCAAAAGACATGATTCAAATATTTTTTTGTGAAAAACATATATTTTCCTTTCACTTTGTGCCATGTATGGAGTGTAGTGATCGACCGATATTGATTTTTTAGAACCAATACCAATACCAATAATTTGTGTGTTTATGTGCCCGATAACCGATATGCAGAACTGATATTTTTTTACGGTTATACTTCTGTTTTTGACACGATTACAACACCACTGAACTGAACAAACCATTTTATTTATAACAATCACTCCCTCCTTGCATAGAAAACAAATCTTATTTATACACCAATACATTTTGTTAATTTTAATCTTCATATTACAAAAATTATTTTATTTATAAAAAGCATCAGCAGCAACACTAATGTTAACAATAAGCAAAATAAATGTAGAATGTCTCAAATGGAGAAAATAAATTAAAGACAGGAGTCATATCAACTTTGCAGACATGTAATACTTCATTTTAAACTACAGTTTTAGTAGATTTATAAGCTGTTTAATAGGCTAAAGAGTGAAGAATAATTTGCTGGATAATGTTAAATAACTGAATAATATTCTCTGGAATATTGGAATATAACAAACAAAACATTGTATTTTATTGCATTTCTCAACTGGTATGTTATATCAGAATTATTGGTAACACTTTACATTAAGGTTCCCTTTGTAAAGGGTTTATAAAGGTGTTTGTTAATGAGTAATAAGTCATTTACAAATGCATTATAAATCATTAATAATGCAGTTATAACTGCATGAATAAAAAGGGCGACTTTAATGCAATACCTGCCAAATAGTGAGCCGTTTTTAACTCACATGTTATAAATGCTTAATAAATGTATTTATTCACACTTACTTAACTCAAAACCAGATTCCTGGTTTATTTCATGATGCAGCAAAAATTGACTATCATAATTAGACTGAAGGGTGTTGTATTTGTGGTTTTCTTATTCTTATCTCATGACTGCCACTTTTCTTACTATGTTGCTTACCTGAAGTTTCTGTCTTACCCATGATACTCTTCAAAAAGGTCATGATGCCTATCCACAGCTTGTTGATCAAGATGAAATTGAACCTTTTTTTTTTTTAATCAATATATTTATTATTTTCACATGAACAATTAACAGAATCAGTTCAGTATACAAGTAAACTACTTTTTCTAAACACCCTCTCACCCCACCCCTCAAGAGACAGAACACTTATTGGACATTATTACAAGGCCTTGAGCTTATGTGTAAGATAAAAATTATAATAATAATAAAATAAATGTATAAATACATAATAAAAAAAAAAGTTAGAGTAAAGAAGGGTTACATTATCACATCAGCATTTTCAATCAATCAAATCCAAATTATACAAATATTCAGTAAATTTGCCCCAAATCTTTTCGAACATCGATGATTATTTTTTTCAAATTATACATAATTTTTTTCCACAGGCACATAGGACAAAAGTTCTCTAAGCCATACAGCATGACTGGGTGGTTCTGATTTCCAATGTATAGCTATACATTTCTTTGCTGCTATCAGAGCCATCTTAACAAAATGTAAATTCTTCCTTTGATCAAATTGGAGGACTGATTCATTGCCCAAAAGTGAACACGTTTGAACCATTTATTAATGTGTTATAAACATTAATAACCTGTGAAAGTGAACCTTAATGTAAAGTGGAAACCTGTGAACCATTTATTAATGAGTTATAAACATTAATAACCTGTGAAAGTGAACCTTAATATAAAGTGAACACATGTGAACTATTTATTAATAAGTTATAAACATTAATAACCTGTGAAAGTGAACCTTAATGTAAAGTGAACACATGTGAACCATTTATTAATGAGTTATAAACATTAATAACCTATGAAGGTGAACCTTAATGTAAAGTGAACACATGTGAACCATTTATTAATAAGTTATAAACATTAATAACCTGTGAAAGTGAACCTTAATGTAAAGTGGATACCTGTGAACCATTTATTCATGAGTTATAAACATTAATAACCTGTGAAAGTGAACCTTTATGTAAAGTGAAGTGTAAAGTTTATTAAAGCACACACAGAAAATAGTATTATTTTTCCTGGTGACATATTTTATTGTTGAAATATTAATAAGCAATTCATAATTGTTCTTGATACCATGATAAACGATACTGTAACTTTAGTATTTGGCCATCCACACAAGTACCTGCGCGAGAAGCGGTTATTTGTTTAAGAGAACTACAGACTAACACAGCGATTACACATATAATATACAAACTAACACAGCGATTACACATGTAATATAAACACTTGAACAATAGTCTGCAATGTCACCTCAGTTAGCTTACCCATAAAATCAGTAACGTTAAACCCAACATTTCATTTCAGAGCATGTCGGAACAGTACTGGTAAACTGCGACTTCTTCTCATGATAGTGGCAAGGCTTTATTAGATGCTCACTAGCGCCAACTCCTGTCACACGCCAGAACACGCATGCTTAGTGATGTAACCCTGAAAGAGTGATGTGACCTGAAAAAGTACATCAAGTATAGCCAAATATTTTATTGTCACGTCTAGTTTTCTATAACTATAGCTTACTATAATTTGTTCTCCTACATTTTTGAGTTCAGTTATCTTCATAATAAAAAATAGTACTGCTGCATCTAAATCCTGCTTCCTCACTGCTCTTTACAACCAAATGTGACAATAATGTATAATATGCAATGTATTATTTTTATTATTATTATTATTATTATAAGTAGTAGTAGTAGTAGGTTATATACTTTATACTCTTTCAGGTTCACATCACTATGCGTGTTCTGGCGTGTGACAGGAGTTGGCGCTAGTGAGCCTTGCCACTTTTCAGGAAAGAAGTCACACAGTAAGTACTGTTCCAACATGCTTTGAAGTGAAAATTTGTGTTTACAGATTTGATGGGTAAGCTAACTGAGGTGAATTCGCAGACTATGTTTTTCTAGTGTTTATATTATATGAATAATCGCTGTGTTAGTTTGTAGTTATCTTAAACAAATAATCGCTCCGGCGCTCCCGCGCAGGTACTGCAAGTGTGGATGGCCAAAGCCAAATACTCAAGTTACGGTGGCCCTTATCATGATATCAAAAATAATTATTGAATGCATATTAATATGCTAATGTTCGGTAACGGTGCATTCAGTCATTGATTTAATTATTTACACAATTGTTAAATAAAATAATACATATTTTGGTGCCTTTATTAAGCTTGTATCAATATGTTTGGCTTATAGGTGTGATGCTTATCTTTTTTGGAATACTTGATTGTTTCTCTGAATGTTTTAATGTGAGTTTACTTGCATAAGCCACTTTTCATGAAAAGTCATGCTCTGTAATTTTGTGCTGTAAAAGAAAAGTTTAAACTTTTTTTTGTTTCAAGTTTAAAGTTGTGTTTACTGATACATGCATCAAAAATAAAATATTTCATCCAAAAAAACAAACAAAAAAAAACTATCTTCTGTGTGTACATTAATAATTAATAAATACATGATTCACATGTGTTCACTTTACATTAAGGTTCACTTTCACAGGTTATTAATGTTTATAACTCATTAATAAATGGTTCACATGTGTTCACTTTACATTAAGGTTCACTTTCACGGGTTATTAATGTTTATAACTCATGAATAAATGGTTCACATGTGTTCACTTTACATTAAGGTTCACTTTCACGGGTTATTAATGTTTATAACTCATTAATAAATGGTTCAAGTGTGTTTACTTTACATTAATGTTCACTTTCACGGGTTAATAATGTTTATAACTCATTAATAAATGGTTCAAGTGTGTTTACTTTACATTAATGTTCACTTTCACGGGTTAATAATGTTTATAACTCATTAATAAATGGTTCAAGTGTGTTTACTTTACATTAATGTTCACTTTCACGGGTTAATAATGTTTATAACTCATTAATAAATGGTTCAGGTGTGTTTACTTTACATTAATGTTCACTTTCACGGGTTAATAATGTTTATAACTCATTAATAAATGGTTCAAGTGTGTTCACTTTACATTAAGGTTCACTTTCACGGGTTAATAATGTTTATAACTCATTAATAAATGGTTCGCGTGTTCACTTTACATTAAGGTTCACTTTCACGGGTTATTAATGTTTATAACTCATTAATAAATGGTTTACAGGTTTCCACTTTACATTAAGGTTCACTTTCACAGGTTATTAATGTTTATAACTCATTAATAAATGGTTCACGTGTTCACTTTACATTAAGGTTCACTTTCACGGGTTATTAATGTTTATAACTCATTAATAAATGGTTCATGTGTTCACTTTACATTAAGGTTCACTTTCACAGGTTATTAATGTTTATAACTCATTAATAAATGGTTCACATGTGTTCACTTTACATTAAGGTTCACTTTCACAGGTTATTAATGTTTATAACTCATTAATAAATGGTTCACGTGTTCACTTTACATTAAGGTTCACTTTCACGGGTTATTAATGTTTATAACTCATTAATAAATGGTTCATGTGTTCACTTTACATTAAGGTTCACTTTCACAGGTTATTAATGTTTATAACTCATTAATAAATGGTTCACATGTGTTCACTTTACATTAAGGTTCACTTTCACAGGTTATTAATGTTTATAACTCATTAATAAATGGTTCACGTGTTCACTTTACATTAAGGTTCACTTTCACAGGTTATTAATGTTTATAACTCATTAATAAATGGTTCACATGTGTTCACTTTACATTAAGGTTCACTTTCACAGGTTATTAATATTTATAACTCATTAATAAATGGTTCACATGTGTTCACTTTACATTAAGGTTCACTTTCACAGGTTATTAATGTTTATAACTCATTAATAAATGGTTTACAGGTTTCCACTTTACATTAAGGTTCACTTTCACGGGTTATTAATGTTTATAACTCATTAATAAATGGTTTACAGGTTTCCACTTTACATTAAGGTTCACTTTCACAGGTTATTAATGTTTATAACTCATTAATAAATGGTTCACATGTGTTCACTTTACATTAAGGTTCACTTTCACAGGTTATTAATGTTTATAACTCATTAATAAATGGTTTACAGGTTTCCACTTTACATTAAGGTTCACTTTCACAGGTTATTAATGTTTATAACTCATTAATAAATGGTTCACGTGTTCACTTTACATTAAGGTTCACTTTCACGGGTTATTAATGTTTATAACTCATTAATAAATGGTTTACAGGTTTCCACTTTACATTAAGGTTCACTTTCACAGGTTATTAATATTTATAACTCATTAATAAATGGTTCACATGTGTTCACTTTACATTAAGGTTCACTTTCACAGGTTATTAATGTTTATAACTCATTAATAAATGGTTTACAGGTTTCCACTTTACATTAAGGTTCACTTTCACAGGTTATTAATATTTATAACTCATGAATAAATGGTTCACAATTGTCCACCCTACAGTTATGGTTATTATGTTTTATTTTCAAAATAAAGTTGGAATTTCATCTTAAAAAAACAAGAAATCAGTTTTTATACACTGCTGTGGATAGGCATCCTGACCTTTTTAAAGAGTATCATGGGTAAGACAGAAACTTCAGGTAAGCAACATAGTAAGAAAAGTGGCAGTCATGAGATATGAATAAGAAAACCACAAATACAACACCCTTCAGTCTAATTATGATAGTCAATTTTTGCTGCATCATGAAATAAACCAGGAATCTGGTTTTGAGTTAAATAAGTGTGAATAAATACATTTATTAAGCATTTATAACATGTGAGTTAAAAACGGCTCACTATTTGGCAGGTATTGCATTAAAGTCGCCCTTTTTATTCATGCAGTTATAACTGCATTATTAATGATTTATAATGCATTTGTAAATGACTTATTACTCATTAACAAACACCTTTATAAACACTTTACAAAGGGAACCTTAATGTAAAGTGTTACCGAATTATTACTCATTTTTTTGTCGTTCTAGATTATGAAATATCTGCTGACAAAGCGCTGTTTATCTATGCATTTACACAGAACTATACTCAAACTGCGATCGCTCACGGAGATGATAAATAATTAATTTCCATAGAGTTGTGTTTACTTGGATGTTTATTAGCGAATTAATGGTTATATAGTAAGTATTTATATAATTATGGTGTTTTAAACAAGTGAATCTTGTTAAAAGTTACATGCGGTGGCCGTGGAGCAATTCCTGAGCATCAACCTGCTGAGTGAACAGCAAAACTTCACGAGACTAATGATGAGCACAGACAACAGAGAGAGAATTAAATTCAATGCTTTTATTTCCAACATGTGCTCATTAATGGCTGTATTATTTAAAGTTACATCTTTATTGGGACACGACTTGACAGATTATCTTACGTGACTCCATGAGCTTGTCTCTTAGAGAGAGCTACATTTTTTAGGCATTTATGTAACACATCTAATTTGTGCATTAATGGCTGTTATGTTAAATAAAGTTTACTAATTACAGCAAAGCAGGTAAGTATACTTTACAGGTAAGTATACTTTTGTGCACGCCGCTGTCTTGTCTCCCCTCAGATGCGCTGTAAAGGCGATCCTGTGCGCAATTCTCAAAACACCCACAAAATGGCAGCGTTTATCGGTAAATCCGATATTACAAAACCGATATCAGATTATGGTAAAATGCTTAAATGTCGGGGAAAATATCTGTAAATTGATATATATGTAGATCTGTAATGGAGTGTCTATTTACACTACAAATAGCCCACCTTGTTGGCAGATGCGATTTGCATTAATCTCCACTCACCATAATTATAAGAACTCTCACTGATAACAGGATTCAGCTTTTGACACGACCAACCGTGTTTTCAACCAAGTTCGAATTCGCCTTTTTCCCTACTCATTATTCTCCATTTTTCCATCGCACATCAGCTTGACGAAGTGTTTATTTTAAATAAAAATTAAGAAAATATTCAAAATTGGAATTAAAGTGTCAAATTGGTATTTAATAGTGGGAATAAAGTGTTTAATGGGTAAAGTTAGGGGTAATTGTAGGGGAGGGCTTTAGGGATACTTACAAGAATATGTCCTGATAAGGCAGAATCCATTTATGATCTTAATAAATGTAATCATTTACACTGAATATGTTGTTATTATTGCATACTGTTTTAAAATTTACTATACACTGAGGTGCAAATAGTATCTGCTACTATTTGCACTAAATATAAATAGAATCTAACAACTCTGTTTACTTTATTTATGCCAATAGTTGTCACGTGTAGTTCTGTTTTGGTTTCATTTTCTCCGTGTTCAGTTTATGTTTTGCCTGTGTTCCCTTTCACTAGTTTGTTTGCATGGTTACTGATTGAGTTTGCATGTGTTTCTAAGTTACGTTTTATTATCCCCTGTCTATTTTAGTCCTGTGTTTCCTCACTTTTTTTGTCCAGTATTGTTTGTATTAAAGTGGTTGTTCTATAGGTTATTAAAGTTATTAAAGACTATTCTATTCCATTCCTTCGTTGTACAAGACCAACCGTTACAATAGTAGGCTAACTACTATTTACAATTAGTGCAAAGAAAATATTTTTGGTTGCTATTTACACTTAGTGTAAGCCCCATTTACACTTACCTTACAACCCCAATGAGCAGCTAAAGTACAGTGGTGAGAAGAAACTATATACAATAAAAGCAACTATTCTTATCTGTGTAGAAAGGAAGGAGATAAACACATTTAATAAACATATTTAATTAATTTTTTAATTAATTAAGGCCCTAAAAATACATTTGTTTCACCCTCATATTTTCCAGTGGACCCTCTAGCACCACTTAGCATACCTGGTGCTTGCATTGCGCTAACATGGCATGAATACATAAAACAGCAGGGAACTTCAATAACGAACGCATTTCAGAGTGAAGCAAGATATTCAGTAAGAAAAAGTGCAGAGCATACACTGATTTTATACAGTGGGAGCTGATTGAATCATAAAAAAGTTGGCTTTATATAACCGTACAACAATGAGGCCAGGTAATTGGAGAGCAGGGGTTGAAAAAGTGATTTGTGACATCATCCAAAGAGGCAGAGTAAGTTATTAGCTACATTTCCATAAAAGAAGATAAATTAATTATGATTCAAACACTATTTGAATCAACATGCACTAATGAACTGTGCACAATAAGATCAGGAAAATGTGTTAAGAAAGTAAATAGGGTTGATTTTGTTTTTATATTGACTTGGAGCAAAACAAACACAAAGAAGAGAAACACAAGCATGTCTAGCCACATTTAGAAGGTTGTGTCTGCCTGTTTGTGGTGTATTCAAAGCTTTTCCTGGAAATGTTGGTCATCTTTGATTAAAGGGAACCCCTGGGCTCAGCAATCGCACACTAAGCAACACATTTACACACCAACATCTCTCATCTCAAACTGGCTAGGGTCCGGGCTCAGTCAGGAATGGCCTCCTTTAAGCCAAAAGCTACAGGAGGGTTGTGCCAAAACCAATGGTTTGAGCCAAAGAGAGCTGATCCATTAGAGCAATTCCACACTGCTGCATCACACGGGCAGGTCTGAGCTGCGAGTAGGGCTGGATTAGAAACAAAACACCCAGGCCATGTCGACAAAGGCCTGATTATCAACAGAATAACTCTAATATATTTTCAGATGGTGCGACTAGCCGTGTTTACACTTTCCAAGCACAGGTTTCCTTTTCACAAAGGTTTGTTTTCTGTCCACAAACTTTATTCAGCTTTTGACTGATTGAATCTGACAGTTTATGATATAAAATAAAGTTCCTCTCATAGCAAAGAGGGTTCGGTTTCTTCGACATCTCAACGGGGTACGCACAAGGGTGTTAAGCATCAGTGTCAACATTATTGGCATCTTTTGACATTAAACTATGTTGGCATGGCTGGTGTCAAATCCAGGTTTCATAAAACGCTCCAATATAGAGAGAATATTTTAGAGACTAAGCCAAAAACTAATATTATATTTGAATGCAGGTGTCTAGTTACCCTGTGGTGCTCCTGTTTCATATAATTCTCCTGAAAAAAATTAAACTAATCATTTATAACAAAAAAGAAATAAAGAACAAGTATACAATGATATAAATGATATAAAATAAAAAGATTAATATTTAAGACCTAAGGAGTAGAACCGTTCTTCAAATCATGCCACACTGTAGTTGTCTGAACAATTTAAAATAGTTCTTTGAGGAATGAAGCAAATAGAAGATCAGATTGCATTGGCTGTTCCTTTTTGTTGATGTATTTTTGTCTATGTATGGCATTTTTGGGCTTTTTGCCTTTATTACAGACATAAAAACATGAGTGTGTACTCTCAATAAGCTACAGTAAGTCTTACTTTTAAGATTCTAATACATGGAATTATTTTGCTGTGCTGAAACTAATGGCCTCTGTTTTTTGAAAAACAACAACAGCAACAACAAAATAGTACATGCCAAAATCAAAATGTTATCCCCTCATGGAAGCAAAATGTGAAGCTGTTCTGTGTCAGGGTCATTATATTCAAGATATTCTACAAAGGAATCCTAAGATATTTCTGATCTACAACCTACAAGTAGTTTGATATAGAAAACAAAACATTTTAGAATATCCATGTGCAAATCCTAAACTCAAATTTTGAGTGTTGAGGTGTGATCTGCAGCAGGTCATGCAATTCGAATTTTACCCCTAACCCTAACCCAACATCTAAAAAAAGGATTTGGTTATTGCTCATAGAACATTCCACTAGTTGTAAGGTATTTAAACCATTTCTAAATAGAAAAAAACCCCACCACCAAGTGCACACTAACACTGGATTAAAATATGTGTTCAGTATGGCAGTATGTGATGAGACCTTCCATTTCACACTGGTATAGCTGTCAGTGTGTAATAGCACGTAAGGCTGGGCACAACAAAAAAGTTAATCTTCTGAACACAAATGAAGATATTTTTAATGAAATCCGAGAGGGTTTCTGTCCCTCCATAAAGATCCAACACAACTACCACTTTCAAGGCCCAGAAAGGTAGGAAAGACATCATTAAAGTACTCCATATGACGTTTTATGAAGCGACAAGAGTGCTTAGTTTGCACAAAAAACAAAAACAAAACAATGTACTACTTTATTTACAACAAATTTATAATATCCAAAGCGTGTTAATGCAACAATGTCAGCTCTCTCGTGAACACAAAACGCATGCATCATGATGCTCTCGTGAATACTCGAGCATGTGTGTTGACGCGTGAGTCTGAACATAACACGCATGCATCGTGATGCTCTTGTGAACGCACGTTGCAGATCAATATTTTCATAAATAAAGTGGTAAATTATGTTGTTGTTTTTTTTTTTTTGTGCAAACAAAGCACTCATGTCGCTTCATAAACTTGAGGTTAAACCACTGGAGTCACATGGAGTACTTTAAAGATGTCATTCCTACCTTTCTGGACCTTGAAAGTGGTAGTTGCTTTGGATCTCTATGGAGGGACAGAAACCTCTTGGATTTCGTTAAAAATAGCTTAATTTGTGTTCAAAAAATGAACGAAGGTCTTATGGCTGTGGGTGAGTAATGAATGACAGAATTTTCATTTTGAGGTGAACTATCCCTTTAAGTGTATCACCCTTGTCTTTCTTTAACTGATTAAAAACAAAATAATAATTATGACGTATTGGATCCACATTTAAAGAACATCATATTAACAAGTAATACTGATTATGCTTTTTTTGTACGTTTTTGGCCCCTCTTTAATGCATAATCACCAAAGCAGGTACATATAGTTGGATGTCATTCTCCGCATACATTCTTTTTTTCCTTCATATATAAACATCTATCTCAGAGCTGACTCACATTTACATTTCTTGTACATTTTTTTTTTTTTTTTTTTTTTTTATCACTGGCCAGGGGTATAGACATCAAACTGTTTATGTTATCAAAAATGATTATAATAATAAAAATAATCCTTTTAATTAAAAGATGTATTTCTTATTGCTTTGCAAGAAGGTATTAGATGCACTGTGAATGGCTGATGGTGAAACATATTTATGAATCCAGGGAGAAGGATTTATGTATTACAATGAGAAGGACTTATGAAACTAATCTCTCACAGAAAATAAATGATCAAGACATTTGCTCTTAGAAACATACATTTAAAGAGCCGAGTATACCATTTGCATTAGATTATTAATCCTGTTATAAATGTAAGATTATGTTCGGACAAATACATTTAAGCCTCTGTGTGTGCTTGTGGTTTTTGGTGCTGTTGCTCCTTATCATGCTGGTCATTTTGTTTTGTGAAGGTCTTAAAGAAAATCGGCTGTTTGGTCATACCACATGTCAACAGATGGAATGTTCTCTTCTCCTTTCAGGCTTTCTGATTTAAATGCCGCAGCACAGCGCTGAGTAAAAACAGATCACGCACACATGAAAGCCAGGATCAGCCAGCAGATCCACTGTGTTGCTGCCTCAGCTTGTACGCAACTAACTATTATAAAGGCTGATTTCAATACCCCCTCCTTACACGCACACAAACGCCCATGCCATATGAGGTGAGGTAGTGTACGAGGGTGGAACTCCCATCTGCTGAAGGCCTGTTGTGGCAGAAGGTGCTGCTAATGAGGCCTGATCTGCTGCTGCACCTGCCACTGATTTAAACACACTCGCACACACACACACTCACACAGACTCGCTCCCTCACTCTCCCCTCCAGGTGTAATCATTGTTTATCTTAACGGGAGAGCCCAGGATTCCGACCTGGGGAATTCATTACTGAACGAAGAAGGCTTCCAGTGATGGCGAACTCTGACCTACCTAAACCACCCCCCACCACTGCTACTATCCCCGTGAGAAAGAGAGAGAGGTCGAGAGATATGGGACATGTAGGAACATCTTTTTGTGTTCCAAAGTTTTAATGGAGCTATTTTTCGCTTCTCGTAAGCAGGTCAAGATGCAATCTGTGTGACTGATTTTTAGGAAAATCAGCGGAATGGATTTAAACATAGTGAAATGTGTTAAATTGAGCTGAGAGAACTATATTCTTAGAGATTCTTAGCTAAAACCATAATTATTAGGCCAAATATTTTAATAAAACATATAAGTAAGTATGTGTAGAACTTTATGAATGTTGGCTGTTTCAGTTCTGCAGAAATCTGCAGAGCTTTCTGAGACGTTCTGCAGGGTCTTGCTGGCAAAACATGAATAACAAAAGTTATAAAGTTTAAAATAGCACTTCTTTCATATTTTGAATTTTTGTGGTCTGTGGGTGCTGAAATTCTTTTACTAGACTATTTATGAGTAGCTAATAAGTCTGCAAGTGAACAAATAAACATTTTATTTATTTGTATACAGTGTTTAATGTTTTTTTATTTGTCAGACCACCCTCAAACAACAAAACAAAAATGTTTAAATGTTAACAGAACTGGTATTAATGGGCATTCTTATTCTGCTGAGAACCTACAAGCTGATGTCTCGAAACGAACCGTGCATCTTTTTTTGTATCTCTACTAACAATACAAATATATAACCTATAGATTTACACTACTATTAATTTTCCATAAATGTGCTGGGGATCGTAATTAAGCGCTGTATGGCTAAATAATATTCAAATGTCTAGGCATAATTTTTGAGCACAAAATTAGCCTACTGAAACTGTTCGGCACATTCCTTAGCACAAAAATGTCTATAGACAAAAATAAACCAACACATCTAATTCTGATAATTAGGACATTACCATAGTGTCAAAAAATAAAAGATGTTCAGACCTCATAACATTATCAGCACATAAATCAAACACCTTAACCAACAGCACACACAAGCTGCGCTGAAGCCGCAGTGGTGAGCTTGAAAACAGGGCAGCAAAAGACAGCAGGTCTCAAATCAGCTTATTAGCTCTTAGTATTTAAATTTCTCCCCTTCTGTCACCTACTGACTGGACACAAAAACAATGTCGGTGAGTTGTGCGAGTAGCAGTGCCAAGTTTACTTTGTATGTAGAGATGAAGACTGCCCTCTGCTGGAAAGAAGTAGACTTGTAGACTTGTGATCTCTGCACTGGGTGTTTAAAGAAGCTTATCTAATAATACAGTTCAGAGAGACTTTGGGAGGTTCCGGGATATTTTTGCATTCATACACTAATCTCTATCGTGCCACAAACACAACTGGGAAATCTCAATCTATTACACAATATTAAGCGGATTTACTCTTATGAGAAGTAGCTATTCGTAAGAATTCAGAATGAATAAATGTGTGCACATAACAGGAAATGGGGGAAAGGAATCATATTATGTCATATCATGCTCATATGTCTTCCACAGTCTTTATTTTAACGCCTTGCTCCAAACATTGTTCATTTTTCCAGCACTGCGACTGTACACACAGTGAGTTGGTGATATTCATGCGGTGAGCTCAGATTTTGGCATGCTGGGGTTTGGCTCCTGAGCGCAGTGTGAGAGATGCTGACAGTGTGACTGAGCACTTCTCAAGGACAGAAAGGACAGACACGTTAGAACTGGCATAAATCTGGCCATTCAGGTCTCTACACCTCTCTCTCTCCTCTAAAATTAATGGCACATTTAAAATTACAGAGTTGAATAACTGTGCATAAAATGGGCTTGTCTCAGAGACCTATTAATGAATTGTATCTATTGAATCCATTTTTTGACCTTTACAAGGGATAGTTCACCCCCCCCCCCCCAAATTTTTTTAAAAAATGTCTTCATTTACTCACCCTCATGTTGTTTGAAACCTTTATAACTTTATTTATTGACTATTTGCTGTATATTGACTTCCTCTCTAGCACACTCATGACAGAAGTAGTTTTCTACAAATACTTTATTTGAATCAAATCTTTTCCATGAATGATTCATTCACTAATCATTTTGATCCAGTGACCAAGGTCAATTCACTGACTCATGATTCAGTCACTGTATTGAATAGTGACTAGTTAGTTCTGTTTATCACACAAAACATACCTATTATATGGTTTCAGACTTGGAATAGTGCATATTAACCCGTTTTTATGAAACCTTCAAAGGTGTTTGTGCTTCTTTCTTTTTTTTTTAATTTTACAGACCCAATCCTCATTCACATCCATTATATTAAAAGGTGAGCAGGATTCAAATATTCACCTTTTGTGATCAACTGAAGAAAAAAAAGAAATTCATACAGGTTTGGAACTACATGAGGGTAAGTAATAATGACAAAATTTTCCTTTTTGGGTAAATGATCCTTTTAAACACCTTCATTGTGGACCAAATGAGGGTGAAAGAGGAGGTTTTGGGAAAGAGGAGGTTCACTAGCATTCAGAACAAGAAGACAAAATGCACTGTAACATTATAGGTCAATGCACAAAATTATATAAGCACAAGATAAGAACTGCACAAAGTCTACATGGCAGAGAAAATAGAAGCAAGCGAGTAATATCAGTTTTATATAATTATCCACTAAAGAATAACTATTTTTATATCATGATCCAGATATTGATACAATATTGATATCAGGTCCCTGCAGATTTTCACCTCTCAACCAAACCCTCCTAGACGTGCCTTTGTAATATTAAGCATGTGATCCTGAACCATGGTGAAGGGACTAGCCACTGGAAGCACTAAAACTCCAATCCATAGTATAGCACGTCCCCTCAGCAAAGAGCTCTTCAATTAGAACCCCAAGCCCATATTCATAATCAGCTGCCGCTTGGTGAAGAGGAAAGAGAGAGACAGAGGAGGAGGGGGACCAGCTAACGAGCCCTTTGTGGAGCCTGATCTGCTCACAATAAAACAAGAGAGAAACGTATGACTTCTCAGGGCCCAAGTCCTCCATCCAGCACTAACGTGCCTCCAGGCAGGCGCTTGAAGAACAATCAGGCCTGATTTCCAATTCTACGCTCATTAAGATGAGAGTGCGTTCGCACAGAGGGGAGGACCGAGGGGGAGTATCAGTGTGTGTGGGACAGCGGCTGCGTTTGGGACTCTTGAAGGCCTGGGAATTTTGACTCTCACAAGGTTGAGTGATTAGTCTTGGACCTCAAAGCCTGGGAGTGCACGGGTACAGCTGAGAACCCATAATGACACCCAATATTCCCATCAGCTGTCATCTACTCCCAACCTGGAGAATAAATTGAATACACTTAGTGGTTTAGTGCCTTAAAGGGTTAGTTCACCCCAAAATTAAAATTCTGTCATCATTTACTCACCCTCATGTTGTTCCAAAGACTTTTGTTCATCTTCGAAATAAAGATATTCATAATGAAATTTGAGAGATTTCTGTCCGCCCCCCATTGACAGTCCCCACAATTACTACTTTGACACTTGTAAAACTTATCCATATGAATTAAGCAGTTTAGTCCAAATTTTATGAAGAGACTCGATCACTTTATATGATAAACAGATTTAATTTAGTCTTTTATTCAATGGAGGGACAGAAATCTCTCAGATTTCATTAAAATATCTTCATTTGTGTTTGATGAACGGAAGTCTTATGGGTTTGGAACGTCGTGAGGGTGAGTAATTTTTTTAATTTTTGGGTGAACTAACCTATTAAGTGGTTTGTGTGGGTTTATGTAATGCGTGAACCAGGGTACAGTGAGCCACAGATGTGAATTTCTTTTGTCTGTGTGATTAAATCAAATCATTGAGATTTACAGTTTTAAAACAATGTGCTGAAACCTGATATACTATATGCAAATATTCAATAATCATCAACTGAAATGAACCCGGCCCAACAGGGGTCACTATTGTGTCTAGCCTAGCTTTCTGTTTATAATCAAGGTCCAAAATTGTTGCCTGGCGACATTGAAAGTCACACACAGACACTGATGCCATCCAGAGTGAAAGAGCGGGCACCTGGTCCCAGCTCAGTGGCTGATGACATTGAAAGAGGCGCTGGCACAGTCTGTTGGCTATCTGAGATCTCCAAGAGTGGAGGGGTGAAGTTGGATGGGTTAAAATAAAAGTTTACAGGAATAACAGAACACAGCTAATATGGCTTAATGACATAGAACTGTGCCCAAGTAAAAAATAAAAATAAAAATTCTTTATTTAAAAAAATGGTTTCAAGTATATATATATAAATATATATACACACAGGGGTGCACATAACTTTTTTGGTCTGGTTCTCAAGGGAGCACCTGGAGATGTTGCTCGGTACTCACACTTTATGCGACACGACACACTTATCCTAAAAGCTGACACACATCCGGTTTCTTTCTCAACTGTTCACTTATGACATAACCGAGAGAATACTTGCTGAGACAGGTATTTTGACAATTTTGTGTGTATGTGTCCGTTCAAGCGCAAGTAAACGCGAAAGAGGAATTAATTCAGTGCTCGAGCGCTGTCTGACTTACTCTCTCTCTCTGCGTGCATGCGTTTCGGCGGTGTGAGTCCCGATTTTTGCCTCTTCATTTGAATGTGTTAATTTGCGAGACAAAAAACACGTCCAGATGATAAATTTTCACTCTGTGATGGTTAAATTTAGCAGTTAATCCGAATCACATGCGTGCCGAACCGTTAGACCTTATCCGTATGGATCACGGATTAACTGCGATCCGTTGCACACCTTATAATTAAAGAACACACTTATCATCATGATTGCTATCTTACCAGAGATGGAAAAAAATCCTACTCCAGTAAGAAAACGTGTCCATGTGAACAGGTCCTCAAAAATGTTGGTACTCAAAAGCGCTTCCCTCCATGTCTTCTGGTGCGCATCCTTTATTTTTTACCGCGCATGCGCACCTGCGTACCACTTATATGCACCCCTATATATATATATATATATATATGATTCTTACTTAAAAATGAAATTCAAATATAGTCTATGTTTCACAATCAGTTATTTATATACAAACAAAGCTTAGTAATTACACAAAGACTTTAGCTCTGAATATGAATTATCCCAAATACAGTTCAAAACCCTCCCCACCACATGGTGTGTGATGAGACATTATACACTGCTGTTTAGTTTGGCCTGTCTGTGGGTTTCATTTACATGCATTCTTGTTCTTGGCAAACACTTTTTTCTTTTGCATCTCACCACAGCTGCTTGCCAGCGATACCTGAATGTCTCTCACTCATACACACAAAGACAGAAGGTGGCACAGGCTGCCCATATGGCTGACCTGGTGCAGGAGGGCACATGAAACACTTCCCTCTGATTGGCTGCTTTCCTACACTTCTGATATGTCGTGATTGGCCGGTCATTACCAAAATGATGTAAGAGATAGTAGGAGGGACAGGCAAATGGGGAAGAGGGAAATGAATAGCTTAGTAGTGGACCTTTGCTAAGGTCCGTTAGAGATGAGTCCCAGCGAGGACCTATTGTGATTCATTGCTATGATATGCATTCTTAAATACCCATTACCATTGAAAGCTGATTATTTGGGAAAAGTGAGATCACTGAATGTACTTGACCTCTAGAAGGACAACATTTGGTCCTTAAAAATGTATCTGTGGTATTATTTTGGTCAACAATAGGGCTACGGAGGTAAATCCCTTTCATATTCAGGTATAATTCTCCATATCAAATCAATCTAGACTCCAAACAGTAACTACTATCACAAAGCTGGACGCGCCGCACGCAGTGAGGGTCAACGGTCAAACTAGCTGAAAAGGAGAGTGAGAATTCAAGGACCATGATCCCTTTCCTCCCACCTCAATGCATGTTAGGACGTCTTGGAACACTTTGCAAGTATTTCACACGCTCTTTCAAGTGTAGACAGGAGAGGGCCTTTTTCCCCAGTGGGGTGCTGCTATTGAGAAGCTGCCCCCCCTTCCCGACGTCTTCGTATGACTGCTGATGGGGTCCTCGGCCATTCAGAGCTCAAGGGAAAGATATCGGCCTTGACGCGACTGAAGAGGGAAAAGGGCAACTGGGAGCGTTTAAGGGATCTTCAATGGAGGAGCGTGGGCTCACATGCGCGGCTGGCGTAGGTAGGGGACAGATTGGTGTGAGGGTGTGTGTGAGCGGGACGGGGGGAGGGAATGACAATATGTTGAGTGGGAATGGGAGAGAGAGGGCCAGATGGCTTCGGTGAGGCATCACACACTGAGTGGAGCAAGTGTGGAGAACGAGTACCGGGGTCAAGCTTGATGTTCGGTGTTCCCCTGAGCTATCTTATTCCATCCCTTCAAGTAGCCTCGCTCACTTGCTCTCTTTTTCTTCCCCGGTCTCCTTAAACACTGCAAACACCTCAAACGTGTCACGTTGCTTTTCTCTCACCTCCTTTTCTAATTCCTGACATATGTTATCAGATATGTGGTGATATAACACACATACAAGGACACATGTGTCTACTGCGCTACGCAAGCCATTGAGAATTTCATAATTCAAGGCTAGAGCTTCATCAAAATGGGGATATGGACAGGGAGAGAATGTGCCAATTGATTTTTTCTTCGTTCTCACTTCACAATGGACATGTGTTATCATAGTAGTTTCACAGAAACTCAGGGCCTCTAGAAAAAAAGGGAAAATAGAAACGTGCACCTGTCTTTCCAATGTGTTAGGCTGTAACTCACACCAGATTTATAGCCAATTATATTAGAGACAGACTCGGACCATCTGGAAGGAGAGATTAGGGTTTGGAAAAATAACTAGAATTTGGAGTAAAAATATGCTTTGAAAGTCCTGATTAACAGCAGGGCAAGTGAGAATAATCCTTTTGTCATATCCATAGAACAAATCGCTAATTAACTTAAAAAAATGGGGTTAGATGCACAGAATTCTGCACCTGTGTTTGCTAGGCTTTACTGATTTAAACATGCTAGATCACCATCTATTACATTCTTAATAAAAAAGGGTCAGTGATTTCACATATACACCATTCAGAGGAAATGATGTCAGTATCAGTTTCAGTATTTTTTAAGTAAAAAATGCAGTACTTACCCACATCTTTTTGCTACAGGGAAATGCTGTGGGAGGAAAGCAGAAAGGTGTTTTATTTAAAAACATGATTTAAGCTTTGGGGTTTTATAAAATAAGATTAAGATTATGCATAAAGGGAATGCAAATTAAAAAGATGTAGAATGCAGTGAGTCACTGTTACAGAACATACCTGCAGGGTCACAAGGCTGGTCAAACCATCGCCCTCTAGTGGCTGAATCACACCATAACCACACTGTAATGACTGGAATCATCCCTTCCAGTATATTCCCTCCAGATGTGAGACAAATCAACATTTAAACAACTAATATTATATAATTAATTTTGTATACGTTTAGAAACGCATTATTTTCACTACAGTAATTCCATAGATTGTCCTTTTAGTTGTCAGCAGTCTTTTGTTTCTATATAATCTATTTTATTGTTAGATATTGGTGTTTCCAGGCTTCCAGTGCTTTCTAAACATTAGTTTTAATAAAGTACAAGAAAACCAATTATAGAACACTTTTAAAAACCACCAATTTTGTTTCAACTCTTTTTGGTTGTGGAGTTTGTGTCTGTACAGGTATTGGGTGTGTGTTCGGTTATAATGAGTGCATTGCTAATCAAATACTAATTTTGCGCATTTATTCATTGTGCGTTTATGTTAGCCTATTGATTTTTTTTAAATGCCAAACGAATATTCCTTTGAGTCAATTGTAAAATTAAAGCCTGACACTTATACCATAAAGTGTGACAATCTGTAATCTAATATTTGGAAATGAAACAGTAAATCACATGATATTATGTATGATATTAATGTGATTACTGGACTTGATCTGAGAGTGATTAAGGTTACCCATATGGATGAACAGCCATGGCCGTTCATCTCTCTGCCTCATTTCTTAAGGCTATGTTTCCTTGGGAAACATAGCTGTGGTTTGTAGCTGGTCCAGCTCTCAATCCTGCAATTCTTATTCAGGCTAAGATGCCATTTTAGCTCAGATTAATTGTCCATCTGTCAAATTGGCAGTGGTGTCAGTCTTCCTCATCTTGCATATTCAAATTAGCATAGAAAACCTGAAGGGCATCTCCTCTTCTGCTGGCCTCCACTGTAATGTTGAAGTCTTGTTGTGACCGGTGGATTATAAGATGAGAAAGATGGGGGAGAGTTTGTGTGTGTGTGTAACCAGACAGAGATTTTTTTTTCGCCCAAAGAAGCTCACCAGGGAAAAAAAGTGGGATTTGAGGGTGAAATACTAGAATGTCAGCAAGTGACATGTACATGCACAACTAAAGCAGAATACAGAGATTAGTTGCATTATGTTTATTTTATAACATTGATTTCAGACAGATGTCAAAGGCAGAGCTGTTTATAAGGGCTGACTGTTGATGATACGATACCTCTGTACTTCAAAATTCAAAATAGATCCGTGTGTAATCCACATGTACCAGATGTGGGCCAGATGTGGGCCAGATCTGGGCCGACACTATGTTGCTGTCTGGGATCCAAGCTTTGTAATAGCAGTGAAGGGGACCAACGAGTTTGAAGCTGAAAAAAGTGCATCAATTATAAACGTACTCCACATGGATCCAGGGGGTTAATAAAGGCCTTCTGAAGCAAAGCTATGCATTTGTGTAAGAAAAATATCCATATTTAGCAAGTTATAAAGTAAAATATCTAGTTTCCGCCAGACCACCTTCAGTATTCAACTTACGAAGAAAGTGTAACTCGTCTCGCAGTTCAAAACGCTTATGCTTCATCCTATGCCTTCCTTATTTAACTTACAAAAAAAGCTTATGATGGATGGATGCACTTTCTTGAGCTTTATACTCGTTGGTCCCCTTCAATGCCATTATAAAGCTTGGATACGTCAGTATATTTATTAATATAACTGATTCTGATTGTGTTCATCAGAAAGAAGAAAGTCATATACACCTAGGATGGCTTGAGGGTGACTAACACTTGGGGTAATTTTCATTTTAAAGTGAACTAATCATTTAAGTACAGACACTACAATAGAATTGGACGCTGCACTGCCATCTATCAAGATGGATCAGCATGATTGTCTCACAAGTTTATGGAAATTACACTGATACTAGTGAGTTTGAAAGATGACCCAACACCTGTGAAGAGACGACGCCAAGCCCTGCGAGAACTTCAAATGTAGCCAACTCTAAATCAACACACAAAATTGACAAATTCTCTTTATATTTGAATCATTATGATCACAACTGCTTTAATGAGCTAAAAAAAATTCTGCCTAAAATGAATACATAATGTGTGCTAACTGCATGATTTGTATTATCTTAGAACTGTACATTTCTAACATATATATGGACATCACTTTCAGTGGTGGACAGTAACGAAGTATTTTTACTTCGTTACTGTACTTAAGTACATTTTTCAAGTATCTGTACTTAACTCGAATATTTTTATTTTGAGCAACTTTTACATTTACTTCACTACATTCCAAAGCATAATCGTACTTTTTACTACATTTCATAAAACATATCGTTACATCTTATTTTAAAATGAAGAAATCGTCACATGCTCAGGGACGCAAAAGCGGTGTCCGATTCGTGCACGAACCGATTCTTTTCAATCATCCTGTTAAATCGGTTCACAAATCACATCAACAATTCATTCGCGAAATGGACTGATCGTATTGCAGCTGTTCTCGAGTCAACAACTCACTGATTCAATGATCCGTTCAGAGCGATTCTCCAGTGAATGAATTTAATGAAAGTCTGAAAATTTGCCAAGAACTGGGGGATCCTCTGAGTGCGCGCACGACTGATGGCGAAAAGTAAGTCAGCCTACTAATGTTGAATCTTAGAATGAATTATTGTAACTGAAAATCATATTTAGGTCAGTTGTTTTTGAACTAAATCTGCTGTAAAGGGCGTTATCTTTAAGCCCACTGAAATGCTTTAACGCGACTCGTCCACATCAATGTGTCTACAGATCTCGATTCAAACAGATCAAATCACATTTTAAAACTAACTTGGCGCTTCAAATAACGGTTGTATCGATTACATCGTTACGCCACTAGGAGGCGACAAGTGACTGTTAAAATGTATTTGACATTGAATGATTCATTCAAAAGATTTGTTCAAAAAAATGGATTCATCCAGTAATGAAACAAGTGAAGTAGTTATGAGTGAGTCATTAAATCATTTATTCAAACCAATTTTTTTTTAATTATTTAATTAAATATTTGTAAATAGACTGCAGCAATTCATATTTTGGCCTCTAGTAAATAATTATATGCAATTTTGTTTAGTTGTCTATTCAAAATCATGGGAGAATCGTGATTTCTATTTTAAAGAAACAAATAAAAATCTTGATTCTCAGTTTATCTAGAATTGTGCAACTCTAACACATTAAAATAACACATGCACGTTCATCTTCCCCGCTGCTGTAACAATTTTTTTAAATGTTATGTATTTAGCCCTTTATGTTTCGCCTGTTTTTATATTTATATATGTCAACACACATTCCATCCATACTGACTAGTGCTGGCTATTTGACAATTCATAATCATTCATAATTAT
The DNA here is from genome assembly GCA_037101425.1 of Elopichthys bambusa. Classification (NCBI taxonomy): domain Eukaryota; kingdom Metazoa; phylum Chordata; class Actinopteri; order Cypriniformes; family Xenocyprididae; genus Elopichthys; species Elopichthys bambusa. The sequence goes on along the minus strand of CM074432.1, from coordinate 12,422,620 downwards.
TTTGAGCAATAGGATTATATAAAATATATAATATAAAATTAAATTATATAAGTGGCCTAGATAAAATTACAACATAAACATTCATCAATCAGTACTTTTTCACTTAAGTACATTAAAAATCAAGTACTTTTGTACTTTCACTCAAGTAAAATTGAAAAGGAGCACTAAATACTTTCAATTTATAAGTAATATTTTATGATACGTATCTGTACTTTTACTCAAGTACTTGATTTGTGTACTTCGTCCACCACTGATCACTTTTCACACAGTCACATTCTCTGTAAAGCTGCTTTGAAACCATATGTATTGCAAAATGTGCAACACAAATAATGTGAATTAAAATGTCAGTTGAAGAGCGGTCTACACAAAAATTCATTTCCTTTCCTGTGCAACAAAAACACCACTACCCAGGATTTTATGGACAATCATAAAATCTTTCCACCTTGTGCATGTCGTAACGATATCTATGCTCGTTTTTTGTCTGTCCAAAAAAAAGCCCTAAAAATCTGACTTTATACATTCACAAAAATCACCTTCAGACCAGCTTTGTTTGCTGATGGGTTTGATATTTATCTAATACAATGGCATTCAGACATTTGTCAAATACCAAGTGTCCATATACTTTGTAGTCAAACCTCAGTTTCAGGTGCATACCGCACGCAGCACACAGTGAGCACGTGATATTATGAGCACGTGATATATGATTATATGTGTGAACACAGTTTATGAGGGTTTTGGACTGTTTTAATGCTGAAGAACAATAGAGCTGATTTACATCTATACTGGGTTCAAAAACCCATTCTGAAACACACCAAACAACAAAAGCAAAAACACATAATCATTGCCATAATCATTATCAGTACCTCTTCAATTGTAACTGAAAGACTATACGGCTAATTATGAATAATGAGGAAAGAGTGCATTGTGAGGGGACAAAAATTCATTTGGACAGGCTTGTGGCGCAAGTCAATTATGTGAATGGAATCACTGGCAGCAGTTCAGCAGCAGATAAGACAGTCTTGTGGTTTATGGTGAAGGCACGTGGGTTGTGCGCTGCTTAATATCTCTTTGTTTTACTATGTAAAGGCAGCAGAAATTTTCATTCTGATATACAAAAAGCCCTGATTATATCAAATGGAAAAAGTCTCTGCAAGCTTGTCAAGTCGTGACTTTAAATTTGACTTGTAAAAGAAATTTAGCATTCACTCTTTCTAAATACTCCAAAACAAGGTTTCATACAGAGGATCCTGTGTGAGTATGACTTTATTTACAGGTGGGCGTGAGGCCAGAAGAACCATTCCAGCCCTTGAGCTCTCACCTTATCTAACCTCAGTGCAGGCAGGCAGTCTGCAGCGGTGCCTGTCCTCCCCTGCAGTCTCACATGCTAAAACAATCACCATCAATCCCCTATCTCCATCCCAACAGGACCTCTCCCTTCCCGAGCCCCAGAGGCCCATACAGAACCGGCCTATGGCTGCTGAGAAAATCTGGAGTGGAACGGTGAGGAGTTTTAAGAGTACATATATATGGCTCCTTATTAAAACCCAGCTTTCTGCCATTTATAGTTCACGGCAAATACTTCAGAGTGACTCAGAATCACACTTAAACAGTTATTATAAAACTGTTAGTTCCTGTCCTTGATTCTGATTGGTCAATAGCTTTGTTTTATTCACGATAAAACACGGCTATGACCGCTTCACCCACACGGCTCTGTGTATCACTACACAACACCCTTAGCAACCACTCTTAGCAACGTAAACTGTTTGTTCTCAATTGATATTGTTCATTGAAGCTTACTGTATTATGTAGAAGAGTGTTGTGAGAAAGAGATCGAGTGAGCGAGTTTATTACCTGCATTCAGATTTAGCATTTTCCATCAGGTCAGTCCTATGTTCATAATAAAACATCTGTTTAAATGTCTGATGTATTATTTTGTCCTTTTAACAGTTTTCCCGTGACTGACAGTGCTAGTCAAAGCATTTGTCAGTTGTGTCTTGTTCCATGTTTACAACAGTTCAGTCTTTTCAATGTAAAAGTTCGCTACTGACTGACACACTCGTGCCGATCAACGCCCTTCAGCCATGACTTATTCACAATACAGCACAGCCTCTCGTACCTTATTGCTTACTTAAAACATATAGGTTGTGTCTAATGGATGCTAATGCAACCTTTCATTTTTAACCTAATATATGTTCTGACTTTTGACCCTAAACCATCACTGAACATATTGGAACTTTCCAAAGATGGCAAAACCTATGAAGGTGGCTTAACCTGCACTGAGTGGTATCAGTTTCCCATCCATGGCAACGTTTAGTATTATGTGCGTTTGTGTCGGGTGTTTGGTCTCTCTCCATTTCTTTCCCCATGGTGAGTTGAGGTTTTGGGGCTCTGCCCAGCACAACATTACAGTGATGAATAATGGCTGACAAGGGGAACGCAGCAAAATGGAGAGCAATGATGGACGTAGCTCACAGGAAATGGCTTTAAAAGCTTATTCCCAGCCAACAACGGGCTCTCTTCAACGTCCAAAAGTTGTTTAAAAGAAAATACTCTTGTTCTTGTCTGCATCATGTAAATTAGGGTAGGGTGTTATATGTAAAGTATATTTCATAACAATTGTCTAAAATCCCAGGAATATGCATCTAAAAATATGTGGTAACTCTTTCCTTGATTGGTTGAAGTTATTGACAGTCACTTTACAAGACAAGCATGAAGTTTGTTTAATGGAAATGAAAAATACTAAATAATTAGTAGTGTAGTTTAATTGAATGAAGATTAGTTTATCAGTAACGAATGATTAACATATGACTCCCTCATGTCTGAAGGCAGGGAGAGACCAGATTCTTAATATTAATCCTAAACCTTTGGCGGCGATGTCATTTTTTTCACTCATATTTCCGGAATGTTCTTTTCTTTGTGACAGCAAATCCGTAGGTGGTTCTATCTAATGTTGGGCCAAGATTGTAACAAATGAGTCTTGCTGGCTGAAAATATTAGACTCTAGAGAGAGAGAGAGAGAGAAAGAGAGAGAGAGAGAGTAGTCTTGCTGTGGAGGGATTTTAGACCATCTTAAACTTAAATTTAAACAAAATTACTTTTAAAATTCTTCTCTCAGCAACGCTTTCAATGTATTTCATGTCACCTTTGAAAATAAGAACATTTCTTAAGCTCTTGAGTTGTACTCAACTTGGCTCTCACCTCATCTCCGATTCCTTTTCTCCATTTCAGACAAATTCATCCCCCTCCTTGTCAAGGCACACACAATACCTTCACTGTACTGCAGCGGCCCTCCACCCCTTTGCCGCAGATGGCAAACGGGGCATAGCCGTACACACACTGAGATCACAGTGGCATGAGAACATACATTCTCAGTCCATCTCACCTAACACATTAGCATCCATCACAGTTATTATTAAGGGCAGTGTGGGTTTAACATGTCAATCCTGTCAGAATTTTTAGAGGTTATTGATACATTTCACTTTTGAGCTGCATTCACATCACATTTATTTAATCTTATCGTTTGGGCAGTGATATTAGCAGCTGAAATTTTCCAGGGTTTATGTAATTGCTTATGTCTGACGAAGCTCAGTAGTTGTCCTATTATGATGGAATATGGAAGAATCTTTCTTGCCGATCTTTCACAGATGTTTTACCCTTATTTTAAATTACACATTATATTGTGTTGTGTTTTAGGGTTAAAGAAATGCCTGTAAACTTAACGGGTAATGTCCTGGCAGTACCTTTTCCATTTTTCTACTAATTTTTTTTTCTTACAATGTGTACTCAGCAGCATGTATATGGCTTTCAGGTATAGTGATATTAGCAGCTAAAATCTTCTGGGGTTTGTTTATGTAATTGCTTATGTTTAATGAAGCTCAGTGGTTGTCCCACTATGCTGTGCCAAGAGTAGCGACTTAATTAAAACTTGGGCAGTTTGCGACCCCCTGCGTCTAAACACACACAACAGTCTCCAGAGACTCTTATGCACACACATGAGAGTTTGTACATATGGTTTCTTGCTGGATTAAATGCGTCTTTTAACATGTGTATATGTTCCTGTGTATATGTCTCCTGCGACTTGCAATTGGTGCTGCTAACATAAATTACCTAATCAAACTAAAAATCAAAGATTATTTTTTCATAGAGAGATGTGTTGATTTACAGTTGGATTGAAATGGACACAACTGAAGTCTCTGAATGAAATGAAAAATAATGGAGGCGATTAACAACTGTCTTTAATGATTATCCTGAATGGGACAAAAGTTTACATGCTTAGCTACATGAACATAAAATGTAAACACTTACTTTACAGTAAGGTTCTATGTGTTAACAATAGTTTTACAGCATTTAGTAATGTAGGTTAATGCTAATTTTTTTTTAAGTAATTTTGTTAAGTATACTTAAGTAAAGTTCAAGTATATTTTTAAATATACTGTAGTAACTTTATGTAGTAAGTATACTAATATCAACGTATTAGAAGTATACTTGTAAGTGTACTATTTCAATACTATTTCAATACTTTTAAAAGTATTTTTTTACACACAAAAGTATACTTTTAAGTGTAACAGTATTAAACAACTAGTTTACAACTAAGTTTTTCATTTGTACTGCAACTAAGTGAACTTAAAGGTACACTGATAGTTTACTAGTCAAAAACTTGTCACTAGTACATTTTTAGTTTATGAAAGTACACTTTGAAGTATACTCTCAGTAAACCACTAGTTTAGTAGTTCTATACTGCAAGTATACTTGTTTTCTTTAGGTTAACATAACATTATACTGATAGTTTACTATTTATATATTATTTTTGCACTTTAAGTATACTACTATGTTCCTATTTAGGTATTTTTTTATATATACTTGAAATATACCTTTAACTGTACTTTAACTCTTTTATTTACAATTTTTTTTTTTCTAGCTTCATTCATCCTTTTTTATAAAAAGTGACATGTGAAGGCCAAGTATGGTAACCCATACTTGAAATTTGTCTTCTGCATTTAAACCATCCAAGTTAGTGGACACACATTAAGAGTAGTGAGTAGTGAAGACACACACACACTGCAAACCGTGGACACACACAACTGGAGCAGTAGGAGCCATTTTGCTGTGGCGCCCGGGGGAACGATTGGGGGTTAGGTGCCTTGCTCAAGGGAACCATAAGTCATTTCCTGTTGGTATAGAGAATCAAACCTGCAACCTTTGGGTTACCAGACTCTTTAACCATAAAGCCACAACTGCCCCAAGACTACATCTGGATCGGATTCAGAACGATGATCAAAACATAGAGTAGATAAGAGTCCATCAGCACCCCCAAAGATTCACAGTTGTTAACCTTCCTGGGTTGATATTTCATTCTGTAATGTCAGGCAGTTTTAAAGTGATATGCTGTTTAATGTTTGATGATCGTGTTATTTTACATTTGTGTTAGCAATCTTGTATCGCTTGTTTCTGCTTCTTCTTCTCAATCAAAAGATTGTGTACAAGTATTGGATAAATAGAGTTTTCTGTCAGTGTAAGTCAAGTACATAAATGCAATTTTAAGTATATTTCTGAGAAGTACATAAAAAGTAGACTGAAAGTATACTTTCTTATTTTTAGTTTAAAAGAAGTATACTAAAAGCACACTTGAATAAACTTTTTCATAAGGGTATCAAACAAACAATAATTACAAAACAAGTGCACATTTATGCAGTGGAAGTTGGACTAAATGAATAAACACTGTTACTGCATTCCTGACATAGGTCAGTCACTTCTTAGCTACCAAATACAGGGGCAATGCCAGCGTTACGTACATGACATCTGGAGTCAAAAATTGAAATATAAATGCTCAAAGAATGCATTTAATAGCAACATATTGAACCATCTATTTATACAGTGGGTACAGAAAGTATTCAGACCCCCTTAAATTTTTCACACTTTGTTATATTGCAGCCATTTGCTAAAATCATTTAAGTTCATTTTTTTTCCTCATTAATGTACACACAGCACCCCATATTGACAGAAAAACACAGAATTGTTGACATTTTTGCAGATTTATTAAAAAAGAAAAACTGAAATATCACATGGTCCTAAGTATTCAGACCCTTTGCTCAGTATTTAGTAGAAGCACCCTTTTGATCTAATACAGCCATGAGTCTTTTTGGGAAAGATGCAACAAGTTTTTCACACCTGGATTTGGGGATCCTCTGCCATTCCTCCTTGCAGATCCTCTCCAGTTCTGTCAGGTTGGATGGTAAACGTTGGTGGACAGCCATTTTTAGGTCTCTCCAGAGATGCTCAATTGGGTTTAAGTCAGGGCTCTGGCTGGGCCATTCAAGAACAGTCATGGAGTTGTTGTGAAGCCACTCCTTCGTTATTTTAGCTGTGTGCTTAGGGTCATTGTCTTGTTGGAAGGTAAACCTTCGGCCCAGTGTGAGGTCCTGAGCACTCTGGAGAAGGTTTTCGTCCAGGATATCCCTGCCGCATTCATCTTTCCCTCGATTGCAACCAGTCGTCCTGTCCCTGCAGCTGAAAAACACCCCCACAGCATGATGCTGCCACCACCATGCTTCACTGTTGGGACTGTATTGGACAGGTGATGAGCAGTGCCTGGTTTTCTCCACACATACCGCTTAGAAATAAGGCCAAAAAGTTCTATCTTGGTCTCATCAGACCAGAGAATCTTATTTCTCACCATCTTGGAGTCCTTCAGGTGTTTTTTTAGCAAACTCCATGCGGGCTTCCATGTGTCTTGCACTGAGGAGAGGCTTCCGTCGGGCCACTCTGCCATAAAGCCCCGACTGGTGGAGGGCTGCAGTGATGGTTGACTTTCTACAACTTTCTCCCATCTCCTGACTGCATCTCTTGAGCTCAGCCACAGTGATCTTTGGGTTCCTCTTTACCTCTCTCACCAAGGCTCTTCTCCCCCGATAGCTCAGTTTGGCCGGACGGCCAGCTCTAGGAAGGGTTCTGGTCGTCCCAAACGTCTTCCATTTAAGGATTATGGTGGCCACTGTGCTCTTAGGAACCTTAAGTGCAGCAGAAATTTTTTTTTAACCTTGGCCAGATCTGTGCCTTGCCACAATTCTGTCTCTGAGCTCTTCAGGCAGTTCCTTTGACCTCATGATTCTCATTTGCTCTGACATGCACTGTGAGCTGTAAGGTCTTATATAGACAGGTGTGTGGCTTTCCTAATCAAGTCCAATCAGTATAATCAAACACAGCTGGACTCAAATGAAGGTATAGAACCATCTCAAGGATGATCAGAAGAAATGGACAGCACCTGAGTTAAATATATGAGTGTCACAGCAAAGGGTCTGAATACTTAGGACCATGTGATATTTCAGTTTTTCTTTTATAATAAATCTGCAAAAATGTCAACAATTCTGTGTTTTTCTATCAATATGGGGAATGCTGTGTGTACATTCATCAGGAAAAAGAATAAACTTAAATTATTTTAGCAAATGGCTGCAATATAACAAAGAGTGAAAAATTTAAGGGGGTCTGAATACTTTCCGTACCCACTGTATATTCATAATCCCTTACTAAAGGAGTCCAGACATTAGAAAAATTTCAGTCTATACAATTGTTTTATATTTTAGATGTGGGAAATATACATGCGTTACGGACGTGACAAAAAGAAGTCACTAAGATTTGGGTGACAACATATTGCAAAGTAGTGAAATTAATTGTTGATCCTAATAAGCAGAAACATAATTTAGCTTTGCATATAAAGTTTCAAGTTATTTGCATTTATAATTGTTATATGACATAACCTTAATCTTTAAAACGTTACGGACGTGATAGAGCACTGAAGCGTCCTGACCTCTTTATTCCAGCCCTTATAAATTCAACAGGCAGTGCAGTTATGACAAAATGAGTGTGTTTATTTCTCAGGCGTGCCTCCATCTTTCTACACAATGCTTACTGTTAAAATAAAGTTTAAAAAAGGGGGGTCTTTGATCCCTTTTTTGAAAGCATTAAATATGGTTGGTTGAAAACTTAATTTTAAGCATTGTTGTTTACCTCATCTATTGTGGATAAACAAGGCAATTTTCTTACAATTTCTGTTAGAGCACATTAATACAGTATATTACAGACCTAAATGGACAATTTAAAAAGGGTGTTGTTCTTTCCGTAAAAACTTTTCTTTTTCTTTTTTTCATGGTAAAGATGACCTTTGCGTGGAATTGCCCACAGACACTGGTTGTGTCTCATTCAGCTCCCTAGCTCCCTAGGTCATGAATCAGTATATTTTGTACACAAATTCGGGCACCAGTAAGGACCCTGATGGCTCTTTTTTTCCAGCAACATGGCAACATCAACAATCAGTGTTGGATAAGTTACTTCAAAAAAGTAATTAATTACTAATTACTAATTACATCATCAATATTGTATTTAAAATACTTTTCTAATTACCCTGTCTGAAAAGTCATTTAATTACTCAATAAGTAATTTAACTCGTTACTAATTAATTCTTAAAATCCCTATAAACCTTGAGTGGATAGACAATAGAAAGGAAACTCTTTTAATAATTTAAATATGAGTCAAACATGGAATAGTTTAGCCTTTTATAGCTTTTTAAAACATTTTAGCTTTATTAAAACATACTATAATACTTTTTTTTTTAGTAACAAATAGGGATGTCATGATACCAAAAATCTAGTAGATCTACCACCAAAAGTGCACAATACTCGATACCAAAGTCAATACCATGGTAAAAATATTTAAAGATACAAATAAAACAATGCTATAGGCCTATATATTTTCAATTATTAAATATTGATTAATCATTAAAGCTTTTCTTTTGTTGTTTGATTATCATTTATAATACAGACAGTCAATAGTAGTTTTAATAGCATGTTTTAAAGGCTGCTGTCACTAAGACCTAATGGACGGAGACAATATGCTGTTACACATGCTGTTCACATTCACATAACCAACACGAATATACGCCAAGACGGGCATTTTGACATAACTGTGTGTATTTGAACGTTTATGTGTAATAAACCGCGAAAATCTGACACTCGACTATGTGTGCGCTTTGGTTGAGGGCGCACTGACTGAAGACCGTCTCTCAGAGAGTGTGCAGTTTTTTCTCTCTAGGACATAGCTTACATTTTACCGTAATGTTCTTGCCTACCTGTGTCAAAAAAATGAAGTAATTGGAATATTTCCATTCTGAAAAACAGCCACTCGCTTCTGCCGACATCTTCAGACAGCCAAATGGTGCGAAGTTGCGAACTCACGCGCAACTCACTATATAACTATTTTAAAGAGGCAGCGTTCACTTTTACCTTTAGATGAAAAATTTAGATTTTAAATTCAATATTGATTTATACAGAACTGTTGAACTAATTTACAGTATGTAACACAAGTACATTATAAGTAACTGTAATCAAATTACCTAAAAATGAACAGTAATCCCTTACTTTACTTTTTTAGTGGATAAGTAATTTAATTACACCCAACACTGTCCACAATGTACTCTACTGGCAATTATGAACAACAGCATCATGGATACCTTTCTGACATTATTTGTTTGGATTGATACTTGGAATGTTACATATCCCTGCAACATTTCAGCCATAATTTATTTTTATTTTTATAAATGTTAGCTAGATTATGTTCATTACATGTGCTTATGCTGAAACATAAATAACCATTTGTTTTTTAAAAAATCTTTCGTGTGTCATTATGTGTGGTGAGCTGGCTCGCATGATTTATGTTTTGCCCTTCAGAACTTCTGTTAAGGGAACACAGTGAGCATCGATGCTCCCTTGTTTTCATGGTGCATTGTCGGACTAGTGAACGTTTCAGTGCACTGGTAGGATTTTGCCCTTAAAATCAGTGCCCTGACTACTGAACTAGGAAGCTGATTGAGATGCACACATTGCCTGTAACATTAATACCAGGATAGATGCAATAGATTTAAGAAACCATGATTCCGTATTTGTTATATAATAAAAGAGGATAGGATTGGGTTTATGTTACACATTCCTGTGCATTTGACTGCCAAATCACTTAAATATCAATAGACAAAAACAAAACAAAACAAAAAAAGTCTATCTGCATTCTCAAAGCATTAAAGCCCCCTCAGCTTCAAACATTTGGAGGCCACCTGTGAAACAAATCTTTTTTCTTTTTCTTTTTTTCTGGCAGGTTGATTGTTGAGTGCACTTTAAATCTCAAAAGAGAGCTCAGAAAAAATGACGAATTAGCTTCATCACATCACACAGACTATACACTCTCCATTTTCTTACAAAACATTTCATTTAGCAATCAAGTTTAATGTCTCCTGTGCTTTTGACAGCACCATTTTAAATAGGACAGGGGCAAAGAGTGGTGCAGTCTTGATTTATTTATGTATCTGTAGAAGCAATGCTGCTGGGTTTTTTGAGGTTCTCAATATTACATTCCTAGCCCCAAAATCCCCATCCACCCAGCATGGCATAAATAGGTTCAGACCAGGAGAGTTGCCAGACACCCCCTTGGCTTTTGTCTTTTAATTAACCTGCGCTAGTTCTGTTCACTGTTCTAAATGTGCTTCAATTGATAAGGTGCTTTGAATGATTCATTAAGCACACACCCCCATGTCCACCGCAATATTTAGTATTTGCAATACAGTTTGGTTATAATGGTTTAGGTAAGCATACTTCCAGAGAGATGTGGATTGAGAGACATATATTTTATTTTCAATTAATAGTTTGAGAATAGATGTTTGCCTACAGCGCACATTAAAGATGGAAAACTATAGAAGAGTTATATGCTAAAGCAGAAGCAGAAAGAAATTCAGAGAGCAGACAAACTACAATTATCAAGTATAAAGTGATTTTTTGCCTGACCAATGGACTGGATCCTTCAAAAGAAGAATGCATGTGAGCAAATCTGAAGCATCCTTCCTTCTATGGTCCATTTTTGCCCACCGTAGATGAGGTCTGGCGGCTTCCCAGCAGCCCACTCAATGTCTCCATCAGCCAGCACCGTGGAAACGGTGTGATTAAAATGGGCGCCACTGGCACACCCAGATGGGCCATTGTTCCATATGCATTCCACCTGCGCCACCGAAACCCACGCCAAGCGCATGGGCACAACAGTCTCTGATTGGGAGTTTCTATAGCAACGCTGGAAGCTGGGTGGGGGGTTGGACTTAAAAACCGCAACATGGGAGTATTTTTCGCTCTTCTCGCTCTCTTTTTCTAATAACCAGGCTTGGCACAGGATGCCAAGTAAATGAATCACCATTAATAATAATTTGCATATGGGGCCTGGTGGAAGTGTGCAGTGTCATTGGCTGCAGGTGAGAAAAGCTCAGCTTATCAAAACTAATGCAGTAAAGCTGGCATCCCAGGTGTATAAGCATGGTGTTGGAATCTAACTGGAGACAAACTTTGAGGTCTGTTTTTAGTCCTAAGACAAATTGTTATAAATTGTTATAAGACAAAGTGTGATAAAAAGGGCAAATTAGTTATAAAACAATGAATGCAACAATAAACAATATATTGTAAAACACTAGGGGTTGTCTACAAATGTCACAGTTTAAAGAGTGAACAATCACACTTCGGTCAGTCTGTTTGGACGTTGTCGGTTGTTGTGGAGTCTGACAGCTTGAGGGAACAAACTACTTTGGTGGTTTTGGCCCGAATTCTCCATATGGTATGAGTTTGCACGTCATGGGATGGGAAAAGGGATCCGTTCTGATGCTGTGGGCCTGAAATCTTATATTCTTTGATAACAAGTCTAAAAGTTTGTGAAATTAAGTGCATATTAAGCAACTAAAGCATTTGAAAGCAATTCATTTGCAGGATTTAAATCTCCCTTATAAAAAAATGTATGAAAAAACTACCCATATGCATGTTAAAACTCAAGTTCAGCTCCATTTCTCTCTGTTTTTCAGATTAGCGGGTAAGAAAGCTGTGCAGTGGTTCTGTACCTGGAGGGCAGCGTGTTGAAGCTGTGCTCAGCCTGCCTGCAGGATTTAATAAGAGTATGGCGACCGTCCAGTGGAAGCGAGCGAAGGGATTGGCTGAACACCTGGATGAAGAGAGGCAGGGGGGAGGTTCTTACATGATTCAGCTGGAACCAAATCCCCCTCACCTGCATCCAAGTGGAGAAAAGCCATTAAAGCTGCCTCAGGCTGAGAGAAACTGGGAAAATTTCCCAGTCATTTTATTCCTTTCATTTTTTCCAAGGCATAAAATTAGATTTAGAGAATTAAGTATCAAGTTCCCTATGCTTCCCTATTCAAGTTTTATTTGCTGTATTGACAACATGAGTATCATATGAGATAAAAATGAATATCTGAAGATGTGTGTTTGCATTATAAATGGATTGCCTTCATAAACTGTACTGGGCAAGTGTACTGCCATACACATTTTCAGGTATAAGGACATCATGGCTATCTCTTACACGGACAAAAAGACTCATTTTAGGCCAGAGGCAATATTTACACCTAACAGATTCCACTGAGAATCAGCACTGTATATTGCCCACAGCCCAGTCAGAGTCACAATGCTGACAGAGACCTTTCACGTACACTTTTGTTTGGTTTCTCAATGCCCCAGTTCATATTTACACCACATCTTTGGCACAAGTCTCCTTGAGGCGATATGTGGGTAGTCCTCATGCGACATAGGATGTCTTTATGGAACAATGTATGCGAGGCAATGCCTGCCAAATCACCTCAATTACTCTGTGGACTACCATTGCACACTCGATTGGTTGGGCATGGAGTCAAGCTATTATTGCACATGTGGTGGGACAATTAATCTCTTTCGTTGCTGTGGAGAACAGCTAATTCTGATGAGACCCAATAGTAGTGGGGGTCTGGTTTTGAAATATGGGTGATTTTGCCACTATTTTGTTAAGAGGGTTTTGTGTTGTAGTAATTTTGCTATTGCAGCGCTTCATTGTTCATCCAGGAGCAGTAATGATCAAATCGACGCATTCACATGAGGAGAGTTGCTCATTAAAAAAATAAAAATAAAAATTACTTCTAAATAATCTTAATATGCAGACATTCAAATACGCATACTGGTAAAATTGTAAGTTCCTATAGGTTGATATAAACATTTTATACTAATAACATACTATCATACTTTACTTCAGACACAATAGTTGTATTAGTTCTGGTCCTTGAATTTGATTAGCCGAGCAGTGTTCAAAAAGCACTGATACAGTCCAACAGCACAGAAACTTTTCATTGTTTGTATCAATTTGTTATTCTCCATTTTTGCACGTTCCAGACAGACTGTCAGTCTGTATAGTGTGTAGTTTAGTTTAAGGGCAAAATGAAGCAAAAAACATAAGCTAAGGGTTAGTTCACCCAAAAATTCTGTCATTAATTACTCACCTTCGTGTCATTCCAAAACCGCAAAACTTTCGTTCGTCTTCAGAACACAAATGAAGATCTTTTTGATGAAATCTTTCTGTCCCTCAATTGACAGCCTAAATTACTTCCACTTTCAAGCTCCAGAAAGGTAGTAAAGACATTATGAAAGTAGGCTAATCCATGTGACTCAGTGGTTTGCTGAAAAAACATAATTTACCACTTTATTTGCAAAATATTAAAGGGTTCATATAATGCCACTTTTACAAGATGTAAAATAAGTCTCTGATGGCCCCAGAGTGTGTATGTCAAGTTTTATCTCACAATACCCCACAGATCATTTTTTATAGCATGTTAAATTTGTCACTTTTCGAGGATGAGCAAAAACGCTCCATTGTTGTGCGTGTCCCTTTAAATGCAAATGAGCTGCATTTAGTTTCAAGTTTCAAGAGCTAGTGTTAGCAGCTCAGATTACCTCATGCAGAGTCGGACAATGATGGAGAGACTCAAAAAGAAGTGACAACGTAGAATGCAACAGGATGTTTCTTTTTTGTGACACTTTGCAGGCTCTGCTCTGGCTGCGCACATATTTTGGAGGCGTGGCTTTGAAGAACACTCTGAAGGGAAGGTAGGATCTTTTGTTTTCAAAGCTAGCTTGCTATTGCTAGCCTCTGCGAAACTGCACACCCTAGCATTAAGAGCACCTTGGCATTTGGCATGGGTAAGCTCTCTCGGGAAGAGTATAAATATTACAAAGCCAAGCAAACTTTCAGTCTACATTTATTACTTGCAGAACTTCAACATCCACAAGGTCTGGAAATGGTCCAAGCATTTATTAAAAATAAATATGTTCTGCAATCGACCCTTTCGTGCTTTACAGTATTTGTTCAATCACTAAGACTCTTATAAAAACATATAAATCAACCCTTCCCCAACACACCACAGCCCTTCATGAGGACATCAAGCAGTCAAAACATCCTTGCAAAAACACGAGCATCAGCTTCAAAGACCCAACTCCCTCTTAGAAGAAGCGGAGCGCAAATAAAAGATAAAGCCTTTAGCCATCCCTGTTTATCATCGTAGCCTTTGATTCAATCTGGGAGCCGACTTTGGTGGGGGACGCAAGTCACCGGGTTTCCATAGAGATAGTCTTCTGGCTTCGCCTCGGCGGAAGTGACCTTTTTAGGAGCTGCTTAAAAATGCAGAGCTGCTGACCTGCGGCGGAATTACTGCATCCCTGTGGCCGCGGACAGCTTGGCCTCGCCTGGGCGCTGCTGCACAAAGGCTCTGCATTGGGGAACAGTGCTGCTAATCTACCCAAAGCTCCAGCACAGGGGCTTTCAGACACAGACTCAAGGGTACAGCCACACTCCAGGGGTCTCTTTTGGCCCTTGATCAGACAGGCGAGGGGTCGGCAGGGGCCGCGCTGTCCTGTGTACCTTTGCCCTTGCACCAGATGCTGTTTTGCCCTTTGGGGAATGGAGTAGCTATGGAAGGGGGCACCAAAACACCAAAAACCAGGGTGAGAAAGGAGATGGAGGATTGAAACATTCCACTGGGGGGCTGCTGACATTTTAGAAAGTGCTTGTGAGGGACTTACTGAATGATAGTCCCTGCTTCTCCTTTGCCTGTGACAGGTTTACAAAAGGAAGCACAGGCAGAGATTAAAAGCCCAGCTGGAACACCCAGGGGAAAGGTTGAGGGATTAAATCACAACAGATTTTTTGCAACTACTTTCCTGCTGTTTTGCAGCGGAATTATTTTAATCTGTATATTTGAAATGTAGATAGATTTGACCCACAGTGATCTTCTATCTACAGAATATGTAAATTGATGGTTATCTTGTTTTTCTTCTTTAGCTAGATATTATTTTTTAAAAGAGGTGAGACAGTTGCCCAGCTGTATTTGATCTTTCAGGTTTCCTAACAGGTAACACATTTAGCCCCAGGGATTTAATTTCTCCTCTTTTAGGCTTGATAAATGCTGTGTTTATTTCGCCAAGCGTAAGACTTATGCACCTTTAGTTTGCTTTAAAAAGGGAGATTTGTAGGTCTTTTACATAACAAATGACTCAGGCACTTGATAACTTAGCTATTACAACAAGCAAGTTGTGGGAGTTTGGGAATATCAAGTATGTTATACGCATTGCATTAGAATGACAAGTGAAAAGTTAGTTCAGTGCCATACTCTTGATGATTTTCTCCTGCCAGTACTTCAGAAAAATCCTGTGTTAAACATCTGTTGAGGAGCAGTCGGGACTAATGCATTCAGAGGACACCTGGCTCTTGTATCTGCTGATTGGCAATCACTCCATGCATTGTCCTTAGCATTACAAACACTCAGCATTAAGAGGACAAACCATTAGCAACATGTTAATGAAGAGTGCCATTTACACTAATAAGAGCTGTGTGAATCAGTGCACTGTTTTTGTGTCTCATTTGAAACCTGCTTTAACTCTGGAAATGTGGTTCCATGCGACTCATTTCAATGCATTTGGATGTGCTGGTGAGCGTAAAGGCAGAATGGGGGGCTGAGAGTGTTGGGATCCTGCTGTTGTGGACTCCATTTAACGGCTTGGTTCTTCCCAGGCAGGAACCCCAAATCAAAGCTCTTCTTACCAACCGGAGGTACCCCGACAGCGGCCTTGGCCCTTGTTGAGGAGGGTCACATATACTGTACACATGCAGGGGGATTATGGGATGAAAGAATGCCACTGGCTGTGAAATTGCCTGATTTTTATTAGGGTGCAAAGGGGAAGCAGCTGTGTATAATTCTGGGTATTAATCCCAGGGACAGGGACTAGAGTGCATTTTTGTATGCAATTGTGTTTTTGTGGACCCATGGGCATCTGTTACGCAAAAAAACTGTGTGAACTAGGATTTTACATTTCTTTTTTACCACAGACATCTGGAAAGGTTAGTTAATCAAATCAAATCACAAATCATAAAAAAGGGACTGGCTGACAAATGGCAGAGGTAAGGTCTGGGTTTACCATCAGTTTTGCAGTCAACTGTGAGCCTCAGCTGGGTTGGATCTCTATCAGTTTGTGGTATTATGAGAGTATTGTTGGTGCATTTGAATCCTAATCCTACCCTTCACTCCCCCTGATAAAGCTCTATACTTCAGGGAAGACTTAATCCTTTGTGTAGGGTTTATCATCTCTCTTCCAGCTTGAGAAAAGTGAGAGCTCCTGATGTTAATTTCCATAAGAGGCCAAGGACTAGTGGTATAAATAATCATATTTATTTTGGCAACTAACAGTGGTGATTAGATGCTGCCAGTTGATATTTCTCTTGCAAGAGAACTGAATGAGATCTAATATGACAAACATCATACAAGATGGAGGGTCTGCGTTCATCCCTTTCCTGTTCAGGCTGGTGGGGCATCTTTTATACTGAATGGAATGCTCTTATAGTTGAAGAAGGAATGTCAAAGCTTGATCCAGCCATGGATCAGAAAGCCTGTCTCTTTCCCAGAGCAGCAGGTGACAGGCAAACACACGGCACAAATGCCACCAGGGCTGCAGGAGCCGAATCATCTCTGGAGGCAGAACTGGCTTATCCAAGCACTGCGGAGCAGCAAGGCTTTAATACATATTATTCACAAAGAGCATGATTGATAATGCAAATGTGTCCAGCTGCTAGGGTTGGCAGGCAGAGCGGGTTAGCAGCGCCGCTCCCGGGGTTTTGCCTCGAATCGCAGATCCGCATTAGATCCGTGTCCCCTGACACTGAAGCGGCATGTGGGAAGACCTCACTTCTGTAGTTGCTTTCTCCCAGACTCTTGTTTGTGTCCTTACTTACAATCAGTGATCCGTATGGTATTGAGAGGTCCACTGGGACAATGGGATGTGCAATGGCTTTGTTTTTGTCTATCAAAATGCCCGTCAATATAATATGAGAGATCTGTGTAGAACAGAAAAACCCATTGCTATGCTTAGTAGCACAGCACCCCCTTAGGACCAGAACATGCAATGTAACAAAAATATCTTTAAAACCAAGACAGCTAACATTAAAAAGACATTCTCGTCAAATAATAGTAGAATCTCAAGTTGAATGTTCTTTATTTAATATAAATTAGACAAGATTTTAAAGAAATTATAAATATATTGTGTAAATAATATTAAGTAAACAGTGGTGGTGAAGGCTACAAAAAGATCTTTATATATATTTAAAAAAAATGCTACTAAAGCCTTGATAATTCAATCACCATTAATGTTATGAAGCATTCAGTAAAAAAAAAAAAAAAAAGAACAAATAGTGGGATAGTAAAATAGTGCATAGTGGTATATGACTAAGAGTCTGACAGACTGGATATTAACCAACCCGATCTCATGAGAAAATGCAACTGTTTTACATGGTGACACTTTGAATTTGTACGAAGTGATTCATATGATAACGTATGATTTAAAAAAAAAAGAAAGTATAATGTTCCACTCCTAACCCTAACAAATTAACTACAATGTATCAGTTCCTGTTTAGTGCATTTCTTCAGAGCAGCAATCAGTGTTTCCTTAAACAGGATGACTGAAATAAGACACAAAAAAAAAAATCAATAAAGGTGACAACACATTGTGGCACTTACTGCATTACAAATGTGTCATGTTTTGGCTCACTATTCAATAAAACTTACAAACTCACTATGTGCAAAATTATAAATGGTTTGTATGATACTTACTTTTACTTGTCTGCCTTCCTGAAGAAATTTGACTATTAAAAAAGAGCAGATAAAATATAAGTCAACTAACTAGGTAAAACAATCTGCTAGCTCAAAGTATTATAGTATAGCCTACTTGAGGAACAGTACATGTACAAAATGTCCCTCATACACTCACATTCTGTCCTTTAAGAGGTTTACTGTAGAACTCTGTGTCCAGTTGCTGGCTCGATCTTCGACACTCATTTGCAGACGCAGCTATACAGAATATATATTCATACATTTAGTGTCACAGGGAAACTTCCCCACCTCAGCCCTTCACTAAACTATCAGACACTTTTATCATGAGTATACAGAGCTTAGCAAGGGGTGGCAGGCTCTAGATGATACTCTGATAGTCACATAAATTGCAAAAACACTAGTACAGTAGTATAGAAGGTAATGTGGCTTCTCAAAGACTTCCAGACACAGAGACTAAAGGACTTGTGTATAAGCCATTCTCACTAACAGGTCCCCTGAGACACAAAAGCCTCATTGCCACAGATATGGAGGAGACGGATACAGAGATAAAGTAACAGCAACAAAGAAAGTTTTCTTTCTTTCATAGCAGGGCACTTACTTGGTGTGTGATGAATGATGCTGATTTTATCTGATGGAGAGGAAAAAGGCCTGTTAATTCACATACTATACATTTCCATTCCGTCTTGCTCACCCAAGGTGACTTTTTTTTCTGTCATATTGTTACTGTAATCTTTACAATAAGGAATCTTTATAGCTGATCCATGAGATGTTTTCTCAACTGATTGGCTCTGGCTATTTTGAGATTGATTAATCATTGTGCAGAATGAACAACACAAGCAGAGAAACAGGCTTTTGATGTCTGTCCAATCACAATATATTTTGTAAACTCTTGGAAGCATCAAAGAGAAAATTCTGGGGCCTTTGTATCAGACTTGAAGTCTTTTTATACACATATTTTATGAACGATTTATCTCAAATTTATCGAGCAGATGCAATAAACCTACCATAGACACTTTCATCATCCTCTCTGTTGCTGACGGTGCTTTCCCTCAATTGCTGTATTTTCTCCTGCGGAAAACAATTTGTTGAACAGGCTTTAATATGCACTTTTTAGGCATAGGACACTATTCATGTCAAGAGGATTCAAAAATGTATTTGTAGGTAGTTTAAGGTAAATATAATGAAACTATTCTAAAGTCTACATTGAAAAGGTGTTATTTTTTTCCAAATGTGCACAGGCATCGACTGCCTTTTGTTTATTTTATTTTACTCATTACTTTCTTAGGTAAATGCACTGTAAGTGCACACGATGTACTGTAAAATAAAGTGCAAATATTGGAGTATGTCAGCTGTGCAGGTTGAGGAGATGCAGTAGCTGAATTAACCTCTTACAGCAGTAATGATGGAGAGGACTCAGGTGTACGCAATTATAACTACTCATCTACAGTAGCTATATACTGTGTGTATAAATAATATTTGTGTATCAGTCTCATTATACACACTTTATTTCAATAGTCCACTTTAGACATTCTACTAACTATAAGTAACTTTGCAACTACATGTGAAATAACTATAATTAATTTGCAGTTCTCATTAGAGTATTAGTAGACTGTTAGGGTTAGTAGAATAAGTTGACATGTGCTTGCATAGTTACACTTAGTTGGTAGAATGTCTTTTGGGGGAGCATCAAAATAAAGTGTTAGTAGCATATTTACAGTCCTTGTATATATTATATTTGTACCTACTATATGTTGCATGCCTCTCTGTTGTCAGGTAGAAATGTTTTATTCCATTCTTTCCTTATGTTTTAACTTTAATATGACAATACAATTGTTTAAATGACAATACAATTTGATTATAGTGTTTCTTCACCTACAGGCACTTTTACGTTGTAGGAGTGATTTGTATTAAAGGGTAAGTTCGCCCAAAAATTAAAATTCTGTCATTAATTACTCGGATTCGAAGCTTTACGAATCAGTCATGTGATTTCAGTAAACGAGGCTTCGTTACGTCATAAGTGTTTCGAAATTTCAATGGTTCACGTGACTTTGGCAGTGCTCCAAACCACTGATTTGAAACAAAAGATTTGTAAAGCTTCGAAGCTTCATGAAGCAGTGTTTTGAAATCGCCCTTCACTAGTTATTGTTGAATAAAGTCGTTATTTTGTTTTTTTGGTGCACAAAAAGTATTCTCGTCCCTTCATAAGATTAAGTTTGAACCACTGCAGTCATATGAACTGTTTTAAATATGTTTTTAGTCTTTCTGGGCGTTTGAAAGTCTAAATTAACTTGCTGTCAATACAGGCCTCACAAGCCATCGGATTTTATAAAAAATATCTTAATATTAATGAAGGTCTTACAGGTGTGGAACAACATCAGGGTGAGTAATTAATGACAGAATTTTCATTTTTGGGAGAAATAAGTAATTTTGTTGTTGTTGTTGTTGTTGTTATATGAAAGTCTAATTAAAATGATCTAAGAAACTCTTTCCCAAGAAATTCAAGCTAAAAAAAAATATATATTATACAAGATTTAATATGTGATTGAAATGATATTTATTAAATATGATTATATTACTATAATACACAAACTAGTTATATTGTGATGCTTTAAAGAGAGAGATATTTGACCACAGGGTCAACCATACCCATATTGAAGAAACACCTAAACATGTTTTTGAAATAGATTTGCTTTCATCACCTGTTGGACACTGTCCGTTCCCTTCTGAAGCCTTTGCCAGTCATTGAATCGATCCAGAGCATCATCTATACTTAGAGTGCCCATTTTCACCTCCTCCTGAAGTTTGATCAGCTCGTCCAGTCCTGGTGGCTGACTGGGCACAAAGGTGTCATAAGTGGACGAGATGCTATCCCTTTGCCTTGCTGTCACAATAGAGACCACAAAGCAGTTAAAATGTTAACTGTGTGATTTAACAATATTTAGTTATTTAAACACAGTAAGAAAAGTAAAGGCTTACAGCACATCCAAAACATGAAATCTCATGTCATTTCATAGTGTATATAAAACTATTCCATTTTCCAACAAACAAATCTCACCCTGTCTTGTGGGAAGAGAGTATAGTGTTTCAGCATCTCCTTGGGACTTTTTCTTTTGGAATACTGTCAACAAAAAAAAATTATAGCTGCAGTTATTGCTTCCACACTGCATCAGTGTACTAAACACATCTGAGAATGAGTCTGCATTATCCTGGTAAGTCCACAAGGTGGAGGCATGTGTTCAAAAACATTCAGCTCTCCCAGGATATGAGGTGTGACAATATTGGATAATAGTCAAATGTTTAATTCTATGCCCCCAGATAAACATGAAGCAGTCTCACAACTGAAATAAGGCCCAATGAGATCAATGAGGGCAAGCAAATGGAATTAAAGTGAAGGATGCAGTCATTGATGAAACTGATTGATATGCTGCATGCTTTCTGTGTCACACTGACGTATGACTTCAAACCTTGTCTTTTTGTCATGGTTCATGGTTCACAGTGGTTCTCAACTCTTTTTCTCAACAGTGGTTTTAGGGACTCACTGCTCTGCACATTTTGTATGTCTTCTTCATTTAACACACCTGATTCAGATCATCAGCTCTTTAGGAAAGAGTTCCATGAACTGAACGGAGTATGTCATGTAAGGGAAACATACAACCACAGAACCACTGCCTTATAACATACTAATGAAGAGCACCACAATGTCCCAGCATCCCATTCAACATAGATTTTTCAAAAGTAGCTGCAATAATGGGGAATTTTATGCGGCAATCCTGCATACTTGGGAATCCTTTTTTTTTTTTTTTTTTAGCTTTGTCATCGTTGCCTGAAAAAACCAATGGTGCTGGCTTTCATTCTCTGTTATCACGGGTTTCGTTACACTTGTGAAGTCCAAGTTGCTGTAGTTTGAGTCCAAAAGCACAGCACACACTGGCCCCTCCCCCGGAGGCTCTCTACCTCCTGAGTAGGCGAAGAAATCTGATCAGTGCGTAGGCGAAAGACCCTCTGTAGAAATGGATGGAAAAATCTTGCTTTCTTGCCCTTAGTATTTTCATGTTGTGGAATAAGAGAGATGGAAAACATGTGTAATGCGCAATGCTGACCCTACTTGGCCCCTACTCTGATTGGTTGCAGATGTTGTCATAGTGGTCTAACTGGTGTGTGTGTGCGTGTCTGTGTGTGTGTGTGTGTGTGGGGGGGGGTAGTAAATCCTACGTTACACTTTTTCATCCCAATTAGGAAAACAGATTATAAATCATACAGAATGTTTTTTTTGAAAATGTAAGAATGCAGAACGTTTTCTGTGATGGTTGTGTTTAGAGGTAGGGTTTAGGGATAGAATATACAATTTGTACAGTATAAAAATCATTATGTCTATTGAAAGTCCCCATAAAACACGTAAACCCAACGTGTGTGTGTGTATGCATGCACATATGTTGCAGTGAGCAGAGCTTAACCCTGATTTATCTTGTTATTATAATAATAATAACCTCTTTGTTATGTCCATTTTTTTTTTTTTTTTGGACAGGTGAATGAGAGATGTGCATCAAATGGAGCTGTCACAATGCATCAGATCCTGTCCCCCATCCCCGCTCTCAATGTAAAGACCAGCTCATTATGACAACAGTATTCTCAGCAGAGAGACTCACTGATAAACTCTTCCCAACCCCCACTGAACCCAACATATACACACACACACTACACACACTCATCTTGCTTACTGCAGCACTGCCACACAGCATAATGACAGGGACTCTAAAACAGTAGCGGTCGGTAGACCCTAAAGACTTGTGTCCCATCAACAATCTGTGAACAGAGTAAATGATGTACTTGGTTTCTTCAGTTTCAACCACTCATGTAATGGGTTTAATACATATGGTTTATGGAAAACAACATGCCTCGAGCTGTTTAATTTTGCTCTGAACATTGTGCACACTGTATTAAATGTCCTCTGATTATATATGTGAAATATATTAGGTAATTTAAACTGGTCCATACTATTCTTTCTAATCTTTCACTAAACGTAAGTGGTAAAATGAACTATAAAGACTCCCTCCATGATATAAATATGAATGCCCTGTCAATATGAATTTGATGTAGGCCTATTGTGATGTCTGTATCAGTACAAAAGGAGTTTGTACATCAGAAGGAGGGGATTTCAGAGAGAAGCTGATAATAACTACAGTATACTGCAAAAATAGCACATATCTTTGACCTTCTTTTTTGTCCATCAATCCTCCTTGATGAAGAGGCTTCAGTACAACATGAAACCTTAGCCGAGATTTTGATTGTCAAAAAAACAAAAAAAACAGTCATCAGTACTGAACTTCCAAAACAGAGATTTCAAAATCTGAAAAAAGACAAAAAGACAGACAGGCAGATAGGGACACTACGATAGATAGATAGATCTGAATGTGAGTCATTGCAGTGCATATGTTTTCATCTACTCTGCATTAAAATATGAAATACGAGGCTATTACAAGACAGCCATAGCAACACTAGCTAGTTACCATCTGTTTCATGCAAAATAGTCTCTGATAGTGTTGTAAATATATCTTGTTGCTTTGCCTTACAGTGTCGTCCAAATGACACATACACTGGCTCATACTCACAGATACAGTTAGCTAGAGACATGGCTGCGGACACTTGTTAGAAGCTTTATGTGTCGTAAGTTTTGGTTGCTAAGCAATTGCTCCTCTGTGAGCGCTGGTCAAAGGTGATGTAGGAATTGTGTGTTTTATTGTTTCACAAAAATAAGGCATAAGTGCTTTCTGGAATCATGCTGTGAATTTGTAAGGAATGTCTAACAAGGATCGGATACTGTTGTTCTTGAGATCAACAGATGAAGCTGAAGTGATTGTGATCTAGCAAGAGTACTGCTTATTTGATGCTTTACGAATACAGCTCCAGGAGTGCGTAAATGATTTATAAAGCTCTAACAATACAAGTCACTTGGCAC
This sequence comes from Elopichthys bambusa, assembly GCA_037101425.1. Lineage (NCBI taxonomy): Eukaryota > Metazoa > Chordata > Actinopteri > Cypriniformes > Xenocyprididae > Elopichthys > Elopichthys bambusa. The sequence goes on along the minus strand of CM074432.1, from coordinate 12,398,681 downwards.
CTTCATCTAATTGAATTATTAATGAAACTAAAATTGAACATTTAAGATTGCTGCCTGTGATGAATGGTCCATATTAAGGTCTTTTTTCTCTCAGTATAATAAAGGATTACAGCATGGGCGTAGAATTCGCGGGGGACGGGTGGGACGTGTCCCCTGCACTTTTAACAAATTGTAGATTCGTCCCCCGCACTTTTTGCATGACCTGTCGTTTTTCTCACTCTCGTGTAATATATGTTTTAGGGCACTCTTTTGCAGAATGTCCAAAGCGGTTTCGTAGAAATAATTCAGCTATTCGTTCTAGCAGCAGCTGAATAAAATGCAGAAACGAATTGACTGATGAAACGTAAAGACAAACACCCGATTGCGACAAGATATGGTTTATGTGTGTTTTTCAAGCCATCTCATGGTATTTAGGTATTAACAATATATCCTAATTATTGTTAATATGTAATTCATTATTTCCAGGAGCTAACTGCAGACTAACGACTAACAGTAGCTAACTGCATTCTCTAAATTTTAATGTTGACATGCATTCTCTGTAAAGCAGCTTTGAAATGATATGTATAATGAAAAGCGCTATACAAATAAATGTAAATTGAATTGAATTGAATTATTTATTGACAATAAAGTATATGAATAATGCAGTGCTAACTGACAACCTTTTTAATGTTTTTGAAAGATGTCTCTTAGTCTCTTGCTCACACATTATTTAATCAAAAAATACAGTAAAAACAGCAGTATTGTGAAATATTATTACAAATTAAAATAGCTGTTTTCTATGTGAATATACTTTAAAATATAATTTATTCCTGTGATGCAAAGCTGAATTTTCAGCACCATTACTGCAGTCTTCAGTGTCACATGATCATTCAGAAATCATTCTAATATGCTGACTTGCTTGTGGAAACCATGATACTTTTTTTTTTTTTTTTCTGGATTCTTTGATGAACAGCATTTATTTGCATTTATTGTCACTGTCACTTTGATAAATGTAATGCACCCTTAATGAATAAAAGTATTAATCTCTCTTTTTTTATATTACCACAAATGCTTGAATGGTATCATGGTTTCCACAAAAATATGAAGCAGCACAACTGTTTTCAACACAGATAATAATCATAAATGTTTCTTGAGCAGCAATTCAGCATATTAGAATGATTTCTGAAGGATTATGTGAATTTGCTGTCAGTGTCCAATCCATAAAAGGTCCTCAGCTGGCCAATGATTAGTGTTGGGGTAATCAGATTACTTTTTTTCAAGTAACTAGTAAAGTAACGCATTACTTTTAAATTTACAACAAAATATCTGAGTTACTTTTTCAAATGAGTTATCCAAGTTACTTTGTTTTCCCATTTATTGACTGAGACTGACAGCTCTCCTGTCCCCATGTTGAGAGAAATTGGGAGTAAGTGCAAAGGTGTTGTGTGCGCTGTGTAAACATGATGGTTATTGTAGTTCTAGACTAAATGTCAGCATACATTTACTCATTTACTTCTTCTCCTGCATCCTCTTTTTTTGAATTCCAGAATGGCAGCACAGCTGAAAGGCTTGTTTGTTTGAGCTGCGCCCTCTACTGTACAGGTGTTAATTTGCATTTCCTTCAACCTGAGGCTTATTCATTTCACTTTTGGTGTGAAAGGGCCTTTACATTAGCCAAAATTAGGACTTTTTTGTTGTTATAAAAACAAACAGCCCAGATAAGAAAAAGTAATGCAAAAGTAACGTAATGCATTACTTTCCATACAAAGTAACTAATGCAATTAGTTACTTTTTTAGGGAGTAACGCAATATTGTAGTGTATTACTTTTAAAAGTAACTTTTCCCAACACTGCCAATGACAAACACAAACTGTCCAGAAGTCATAATTCAAACTGAAAATTCAAACCTTGTGCAATGAAGGGAGTCTTGTCCTCTGGGGTGGGAAGTGAATCAGGCCGTGGGGTCGGTGCAGGGGGGCGGTTCACTATTGCTACAGAGCTGCTGGATGTAAGGATGGTGTCATACTCTTCCTCATCTTTACCCAGAGGAGTATAGACATTCTCATCTTCACTGTTTTGGTGTTCCTCATTAGGATAAGCCACCCGAAGATTATCTGTGTAAAGAACAGCAGGGGTCAATTTCTTGTCTGTGTTTGTGTGTTCCAGACAGATGGTCAGTCTGTGCATTAGTGGTGGGGATTTAAACTCTTTCTACAAGTAACACCAGTGGGTGTGGATAAGTGACTTTATTTATTCGTTCACTAAATAATGCAAAATATTTAAAAAAATAAAAAAATAAATACTTTATACTAAAAAATCTTTATATTATCTGACTTTCAATTAATATGATACAGTGAATGACAACCATCTGTCGTCTTCCAGTAATTTATAAAATGGGCAGTTTTTTAATTACTTTACAACACAGCAAAAGAAACAATGCATTCATCTCTGAAAACATTTATAGACTTGCATTTCATTGTGAACTTGGGCAAGCTGACTCCGCAAATTCAAGGATGTGAAGGATACACTTCAAAATCACTCAATCAATCAATCAATCAATCAATAAATCAATCAGTCTATCTATCTATAAATGTATATATATGTATATATGATGCTTGATGATATGACAACTAAAATATGCAGCCTTACTAAGATGCAGCCTTCCAATAGAGAAATACTCAAATGACTGTCTTAATGAATGAGTCACTGAATCATTCACTCATTCGATTTGTTCAAAAATGCTCATTTATGGTGAAACACCACTACTGTGTTGCTCAGAGATGAACAACGGTTAATTTAGCTGTGGCTTCTTTTAGCTGTGGCTATTTTCTCTGACAAAGTAAAAACAAACAATGTAACTGGCAACATTATGCCTAAAAAGTTAATTAATTACAGTGTTTTGCAGTCGCTTTGACTCAATTCTCAAATGAAAATTTCTCAAAACAATACGTTTCTTGTTTTGAACGATTCTTGTGTGTTGCATGTGTTTTGGCACAAAAGAGTAAGTAATTTTCCCAATAACTAAATGCACAATTTTCTGATCAAAACTGATGAGATGATTCTCAGTAAAATTGTCACATCTTCTAAACATTCTTTCGAGTGAGTCATCACATGCAAAATGATCCATTAAGTTGTCAAAATCTGTCAACATACATTTATATTCTATAAATATCTATGTCATGGAAGGTTTATAGTGCAAAACTGGCAAATGACTTGCTATTGTAATGAAATAGGAATCACAGCCTTACCAATCATCCAATCAAGTTTGGAAGCATATATGGGGAGGTCATTTTCTGACAATTTTTTGTTCAATACATATGTAAGATTTACATGTAAGAAATGTGTGAAACTGACATGCAAATGGGAATGTTCTGTTTACACGTAACAAAATAAATACTGTATATATACAAATGTGCATATTATATTTTATGTACTACAGTATTGACTTTTCCCAGTAAACTTTTACATACTGTTGTGATACACAATATCAGTTGTGATGTCCCACAAAACAGTTGTGACAATTGTATTGATAGTTAATTTTAGAGAATGTTAAGACTGTTTTAAAAAAATAATAATTAAGAAAAGAAAACAAAAAACAAATGCAATTAAGAAAAACTAACTTTAAGTTGTTTATGGAACTGTATAAAAGCAATGTTACACATGCTACTGGTCTGAGTATCAGCTGATATTCGAAACAACAGCACTCTTGCTCATGATATTGCTTAAATATCAGAATATTCATCATATATTAACTAACATACCTGCTCTGCCCATCAACTCATATACACCGGTGTCAATGTTGCCATCATTGTCATCAAATACCTATGAGAACATTATTAATGACACATGAATAAAAAATGACACATTTTTTAAATAGCATATATTTGAACAAAAAGATAAACACCAAATTTTTAAATGTTTAAACATCAAAGTAACATACTTTTTTTTGTTTGTTTGTTTGTTTTTTGCAAATGCATTAGAAATAAGCAAAATGTTCAGTTAAACTGCTTGTATATGACAATTTTGGAAAAGAGAAGATAATCTGTCTAGTTAACTGAAAGACTGTAAAGTTGGTCTGTTCAGCCAATTTTAAACTATTCAAACAATAAATACAAAATTATAAAAGTAGGCACACTACAAAGTGTTAACTTAAGTGTAATGCACACTTTCTTACTGCCAGTCTCTGTGTTCTGTTCCTTAGCAACCTGCTACCATTCACTTGTGATAATAGCCTCCACTTCTTCCCCTTCAATATTGATTATGCACATTATGCATTCAGTGTTATGAATATATTCATTAGAGTAGAAAGGGAGAATTAACAGATAGACAAGACAAACTAATTACGCATCACAAGTTGAGGGGCTGTGAAAGACAGCTGCTTTGATGTCGGACATGAGTGTAACATCATCATTTTTCCACAAGTGCTCTCTTGTTGTGATGAATAATTTAAATATTTTTGTGTCAAAGAAATAATCTGACATGTCAACGGACTGATTGACAGACAAGCAATTAAAAAGACCAAGCTGTGGGTTAAATCACCATGCTGCTTATTAAAACTATACTTTGGAAACGATTCAGTTTCAGTGTTTAATAAACATGTTTTCAAATGCATGTTTATGCCACTGCTCTTGTCCTAAAGTTACACACCTGATCTAGTGCATGACAAGAGTATAAGCTATGAAAATATGTCAGCTGAGACTCTAGGACACTAAGTCAATCAGTGCCAAAGAGTCAATTGCAAAGTGTGTATTTGTGTATTTGTCAATTGCAAAGACAAATAAGAACATTCCTCCTAAAATTTAACAGATATAGATAATAATGTTTAAATTTTGGCAAAAACTTTAATCCAAAGCAATTTACAGTGATTTTCCATAGGAATCAAGTCAAGTCAAGTCATCTTTGTTTATAATGCAGGTTGTTTCATAAATCAAATCTAAAAATCAAAGCCATAACTTTTGCATCAGTAGTACCATTCTGGGGTTAAATGGGATTTTTAAAATCAAAACAAACTTCTTTTACCGTTTCTTTCAACACAAATCATGTTGAAAGAAATTAGCAAAATGTTCCGTTACAAAACCTGCATTTTGTCTGTGTTTGATCGATTGCTCCAGTCTGCTCCTCTCTGCCTCGCTGCTGAATAGTTTGCGTCTGTAGCTCCGTAGAGCTTTGTTTTGAATTTATCATCATTACTTGTCTATTTTATCATCACCATATATCTGATATTGCCTATCACATTAATCTGACGTCGCTATCGTTTAATCTTTTAATCCAAATCGCTATCACAGCGCGTTAGCATTTCGCTAGCTTTCCTTTTCTCTCGTGCGCTCCTTTTTCTACGACTCGAGTCCATCAAACAACTATGGTAAATCAGATCACTCTACAAACACGGTGAGTCATGTCATCCTCTCCTTTTCTTGTTACTTGCACTGCCTGTCACATGCATAGTATAGCTCTCTCTGTCAGCGGTGAGATTTACACATGTGATAAATGCAGGGAGATAGTCAGGCTGACAGGGAGAATCTCAGAATTAGAGACACGCATCCAAACTTTAATTGAGGATAGCAAGAATCCAAGGGCTTTAGATACTGTTTTGGATGTGACTATCTTAGTGAACTCTGTACATTGTTCGGTTCCGGCTGTAGAGCCTAGTTGCGAAAAACACCACTCTTCCGTTCCGATTAGAATATCAAACAGGTTCTCCCCACTCAGTGACGCACCCACTTAAAATCCTGTTGAAAGTGCCCTAGTTATTGGCGATTCTATTACACGGGACATGAAAATAGAGACACCAGCCACAATAGTCACATGTTTGCCGGGAGCCAGAGCACCTGACATCAAAGCAAATTTAAAAGTGCTGCCTAATGCTAATCGTAAATTCTCTAAGATTATTATTCACGTCGGCACAAATGATGTTCCACTTCGAAAATTAACATTAAAGAGGTGTGTGAACTCACAAGTACAATGTCAGAAATAGTCATTTGCTCTGATCCCCTTCCTGTTCGTCGGAGTGATGAGTTAGCAGATTATCATCACTCAATGGTTGGCTGTCTAAGTGGTGTCTGCAGAATAATATAGGTTTCATAGACAATTGGAAAAGTTTTTGGGGCAGACCTGACCTGTTGAAAAGAGAATCCCTCCTGGAATGGTGCTGCTCTTCTCTCTAGTAATATGACACATAGTCTTAGAGCTGAAACATGACAAACTGGGGCCCAGGTCAGGAAGCAGACAGACTGGCTAAACCGACCGTCTGCTAGCCGTCTCACGTCACAGAAGTCAGATAATTCCCAACATATAGAAACTCTTTTACCTAGATATTATCACATAGAGACTGTGTCTGTACCCCGAATTAGTAAATACAAAAAACTTCCAAACCGATTTAAGGGTAAAAATTTAATTGATGTTCAGCAAATAAAAACACAGACAATACTGATAAACAAATAATAAAGCTTGGGTTGCTGAATATTAGATCCCTTTCTTCAAAAGCACTTATTGTAAATTATATTATCAAAGACAATAATCTAGATTTGCTGTGTTTGACAGAAACCTGGCTAAAACCAGACGATTACATTACTTTAAATGAGTCTAGCCCTCAAGGTTATGATTATCGACACAATCCTTGTCAGAAAGGCAAAAGGGGAGGTGTTGCTGTAATTTATAGTAATATCTTCAGTATTACTCAAAAGTCTTTCAAATATAATTCCTTCGAAGTGATGGTGCTTTATGTAACATTATGTAAGTTGACATTTGTGCTGGCTACTGTTATACAGGCCACCAGAGCACCATACAGACTTTATCAAAGAATTTGCTGATTTTCTATCAGAGTTAGTACTAGCTGCGGATAAATTCCTTGTTGTTGGTGATTTTAATATCCATGTAGATAATGATAAAGATGCATTGGGATTGGCATTTATAGACATTCTAAACTCTATAGGAGTTAAACAACACGTGTCAGGACTTTCATACTTTCATTTTTAATCATACTTTAGATCTAATATTGTCACATGGAATCGATATTGATGCCGTTGAAATTCTGCAGCAGAGCGATGACATCTCAGATCATTATTTAGTCTTGTGTATACTACATTTATCCAAGGCTGCAAAACCGCCACCCTGCCATAAATATGGTAGAACCATCACTTCTACCACTAAAGATTGCTTTATAAATAATCTTCCTGATCAGTTTCATTGCCTTAGCATACAAGACAGCTTAGAAGACCTCTACTGACTATGTCTTTTCCAGCACATTAGATTCAGTTGCTCCTCTGCGCTTAAAGAAGATTAAGGAAACTAATCCAACGCCGCGGTACAATGAGCACACTCAGGCCCTTAAGAGAGCTGCCAGAAAAATGGAGCGCAGCTGGAAGAAAACAAAACTAGAAGTCTTTCGCATTTCGTGGAGAGAGAGAATGATTGAGTACAGAAAGGCCTTAAAAACTGCTAGATCTGCTTATTTCTCAAATCTTTTAGAAGAAAATAAACACAACCCTAGGTATTTATTTGATACAGTGGCTAAATTAACGAGAAATAGAGCTTTAACTTCTGATGTTTCCAAACAGCACAGCAGTAATGACTTTATGAACTTCTTTACTTGCAAGATTGACAATATTAGAGAGAAAATTATAACCATGCAACCGTCTACTACAGTATCGCATCAGACAGTGCATTGTAGTGTCCCTGAGGAAAAATTCCATTCATTCATTGATTTAGGACAGGAAGAATCGTCTAATCATTAAATCATCAAAATCAACATGTATGTTAGACCCTATACCGACTAAGCTATTGAAAGAGATGCTTCCAGAGGTCATAGATCCTCTTCTTCATATTGTTAATTCATCTTTATCACTAGGATATGTAACGAAAACTTTTAAGCTGGCTATTATTAAACCTCTTATTAAAAAAACACAACTTGATCCTAGAGAATTAGTCAATTACAGGCCGATCTCGAATCGACCTTTTCTGTCAAAAATACTAGAAAAGGCAGTATCATCACAATTACGTTCCTTCTTGGAAAGAAATAGTATCTGTGAGGATTTCCAGTCAGGATTTAGACTGTACCATAGTACTGAGACTGCACTCATTAGAGTTACTAATGATTTGCTCTTATCATCAGATCGTGGTTGTATCTCTCTATTAGTGTTACTAGATCTCAGTGCTGCTTTTGACACTATCGACCACAATATTCTTTTGAATAGACTTGAAAATTATGTTGGCATTAGTGGAATTGTATTGGCATGGTTCAAATCTTACTTATCTGAATGTAATCAGTTTGTAGTAGTAAACGAAGAGATGTCATATCGATCACAAGTTCAATATGGAGTACCGCAAGGCTCAGTACTAGGACTGTTGCTTTTCACTCTGTACATGCTACCCTTGGGAGATATCATTAGGAAGCATGACGCTGATGATACCCAGCTCTATATTTCTTCGAGCCCTGACGAAACTTAACAATTCACAAAATTAACGCGATGCATAGTTGATATAAAAAAATGGGATGACCAGTAATTTCTTACTACTAAATTCAGAAAAAACATTGATTCTGATTTTTGGACCAAAAACTTCTTCACGTAATAACCTAGAATACTGTCTAACACTCAATGGCTGCTCTTTAAGTCTTCGTCATCAGTTAGGAACCTGGGTGTGCTTTTTGATACCAATCTTTCATCTTTCACGTTTCTAGCATCTGTAAAACCGCGTTCTTCCATCTTAAAAATATATCTAAACTACAACATATGCTCTCAATGACAAATGCGGAACAGTTAGTTAATGCATTCATGACCTCAAAGCTAGATTACTGTAACGTTCTGCTGGGTGGTTGTTCCGCTCGCCTGTTAAACAAACTACAGCTGGTCCAAAACGCAGCAGCTAGAGTTCTTACTAGAACCAGGAAGTATGACCATATTAGCCCAGTTCTGTCAACACTGCATTGGCTCCCTGTTAAACATCATATAGATTTTAAAATCTTGCTACTTACTTACAAAGCACTAAATGGTTTAGCTCCCCAATACCTGAGCAAGCTCTTAATGCATTATAGTCCTTCGCGTCTATTGCGATCTCAGAATTCAGGCCAGTTGATAATACCTAGAATATCAAAATCAACTGCAGACGGTAGATCATTTTCCTATTTAGCACCTAAACTTTGGAACAGTCTTCCTATCACTGTTCGGGAAGCAGACACACTCTGTCAGTTTAAATCTAGACTAAAAACACATCTGTTTAAACGTGCATACACATAACACATTTTCTATTTCTATAATTCAAATCATGTAAATTGTTGGGCTGCATAGATAAGGTCAGCCGGAACCGGGGAACACTTCCCATAACACCTAATGTACTCGCTACATCATAAGAAGAATGGCGTCTATGCTAATATTAGTCTCTCTCTGTTTATCCCGAGGTTTGCCGCAACCTGCCAGATCCAGGCCGTATCCAGATGAGATGAAGGACCTGCGCCTAGACATGATGATAACGCAGCTATTATTATTAAAAGATCAAGCTTCTGCCACATACACACTCAAACATGCAAACCTATAGACTAAACACTTAAATGAACGGCAAGAATGCATTAAAGGTATTGGGGGTTTTTTTCAGTAGGAAAGGTGTCATTTATGCGGCCCCTAAAGTAATAATTAAAAATGTTTACAACTGAAGTGATTCAATCAAAAACCAACTTTAGCTCGATAATCATTTTCCTATTGTCACTGTGAAGCTGCTTTGATGTTTTGTGAAAAGCACTATATAAATGAAGATGACTTGACTTGTGTCACAACCCCTAAAACTACATTTAAAGACCTCATTGGCATCACATCACACCAAGTTACACAAACTTATTCTTTTTCTCAAGCTGCATGAATGCTTTACTGAGAATGGAAATGTATCATAATAAAAGCACAGTAATATATATTAGCATGCACAAACAGTCATATTCAAGATCCAAATGCATCAAAAAGCCCACAGATGAATTTTGATTAGACCGTGTTAATATTGATTAGACCAGTCGGTCTATTTTGTGTATACGTCATTTAAGTGATTTGACTGCTATACACTAACTGAAAACCCCCACTGTTAAACATTACTGTGGAAGATGCTGTGAGGCTGTTATTCAAATATCAAACAAATCTCAGTGCCATGCCAGTATCCTGCTGGTAATAATGCATTTATTCAATGACTGTGCTCAAGCTGGACTAAAAACTCAATAACATTTAATGGCTGTTTGATGAAGGATCATTAGTAAAGATGCGAAACACCAAGGATGTTAAAACGTAAAAGGAAGCGGATTTCTCTGGGAAAGTAGAGGATGTTTTTTTTCTGTTCTTTTGTACCTGTTTCTTCTTCTTGATTGTTTAAGGTGACTTAAAGGTTTTTTTCACATTTCAAGGTTTAAATATTATCAATAATCATGGCGATGATACGGTAACACTTTAAAATACGGTATACTAATATGCAATAACTGTATGACTCACAAAGAAGTAATTAACACTTAGATGTTGATAGGGAATTAATCAATGATGACACATTTAATTAAATTGTCCCTATTATGCTATTTTAAAGGTTCTTAATTTTGTTTTGGAGGTCTCCTATGACAGGTTTACATGCATCAAAGGTCAAAATACACATTCATTTTCTCATAATATGCATTGCACGTCACCTCATTTCTTAAAGACTCGTCCAAAGATTCAGTCTCTCTAAATCCCTCCTTGCCTCGAGCCTGCTCTGCTCTGATTGGTCAGATGGCCCAGTCTGTTGTGATTGGTCTACCACTTACAGCGCGTGTCAGAAATGAACCGCCCATCACCGTAGCTCAATGTCAGCTCTGGAGGCTTCATAAATCCTCAGTGATTGTACACATTGTAAAGACAGTAACGATGGCGTCGAATTTACCATATCAATTCAAGCGCAAGTCTGATGATGAAACATTGGAAGAACTAGTTATTCAAACCAAACCTCCATTGCAAGGATGACTTGAGCAGGACTTTTCTCAGTGATAAGTGTTTGTTGTACATTATAAGATGTTGCAACTGTAATTCTTCTACATTAGCATTAACAAGTGTATGTCCATCAACAACTAATGTGTATATTTCTAATTTATTGTGGTGCACATGTGGGAACTGTGTCATTATCAGTACGGTGCATACATTAGCTGAGCATAACGTGAATAACTGATGTAACATTAAAGTTTGTAAAACAAATCTTGCTCCATCCTTTATCATTACTCAAAGTAGTAAGAACAACAGACAATCTGCATTAATTGACACAATTGTAATCGTGGACCCACAGCTGATTAGCAGAAGTATTTCAGACGGTAATAACGTGAGTAGGCCAGTTAGCCAGAGACCTACACAACTTAAAACACAACATTACATGTTTTGAACACCCGGTAGAAAATATATACATCAATAATTAATCATACTTACAGACTGTGATTCTGAGGAGCAAGTGGGTCCAAATAAAGTGGGTACTGTCCATATTTAATGGATAAGCATTTTGCAAATCCTGCACTGACTTCACAGAGAGTTGAGAAGCAGTTGTCAAAAGGGTATAGTACTGTTGTAACACTGGTAATTTTAACCACTGATTCTTCACATCCTCATCCTTTGGAAGTGTTTACAAAGAGAAAGCAGAAAACAGCATCTTTTCGACATGTACACAACAAAAGCTAGCTATAGTGTTTGAGGGCGGGTCAAAGTAGACATTGTTCGCGGGCAGCCAATGAAGACCATAGGTGGGCATTATGCAAATTTGTTATTGTTACATATGAATGTTATGGAAGTGAGACTGAAATTACTGACGACTCATTTCGTCACGAGCCAGTTTTGTGCAATGTCACAAAACTCCAACACAGCAGTATTGATGGTTAATTTTATACATAAAAATACAAGGGTAATATATAACACAAAGTATATTCACATATAAGATTTACTTTGCAAATTTAAAGTGGAATGAAAAAATCAAACTCCATAACCACCTCACCCCCTAATTCATATCACATGACTGGAAGTGAAAGACTCCACTATAGTTAGGATGCTGATATGATCTGCCAAGATGACTTATGCTTCCTTTCAGAGTGCACACAGTAAAGTGATGTCAACCATTATTTATAAAGGGCCCTTAGAAATCAATCCAGCACTCTGATCAATACACCACAAACATTAAGCAATTCCCCTCCTTTCCATTTAGGATTATTGAGTGCATGTCAACCTAAAACTATGCTGGATTCCTGCAAAACATGACCACCTTATAAAATGTATAATATTCTTTTAATGGCAGCATTAAACTTTAACTAAAGGTTATTCAAGATTTCTGATGTTCTTGGTTCTGTGGGTCTATCAACGTTGTGGGAGTTGCATTAGTGTGGGATGTAGTGTTCTAGATGTGACATGCTAATGTAAAGCCCACACAGACTGAGCTGTCAGTGAAAGCTTACTGAAGTTAATTTAACACAATTTATATTATGTGGTGCATTAAGGGAGCTAGCACAGATAACACTTTCTCTAGTCATAAGAGACCGTCTTGAGCCATAACACTCTACCAAATGCAAAATGGAAAGATTTTGATTTTGTTTAAGCTTATTAAATGTGAGTAGAAGCACTGTGTTTGTTAATTTTGACATTGGTAAAGCTTACCCTGAAGGGATTAAGTGCTTGGCCCTGTAATGGAGCTGACCTTTACCAACTAGAATAAGATATCTGTAAACCAGCCCTTGATCTATGGAAAATATGACATGATAACAACAGAGCATTTGCATGGGAAAAATAATTTCTCCGCTTTTTCCCCAGTTCATGACCTTAACATAACCCATACAGCGCTGTATGAGAGAATTAGAGGGAAACAATTTAGAATACTGTTATTAATGAATAACTACACAGGAACAAATGAGTAACACACTATTAACTAACAAGAAACTCTGATTAACAAATTAGTAAGTAATAGCACTGCAGTAGTTCAGTATTAGCTAAACAGTAACTGCTATTTTCATACCTCCCAGAGAACTACTAAGATACAGTTTCATAATTAACATGAAACTTATCAATAACATGCCAATTAACATTTTAACCACTTTAACAATTAAGCACTTACATAATCAATACTTAATAGCAGACTTATGATTAAGGTAAGTTGTTCATCAGTCCTGTTACAGACATTTTAACTATGGATCATTTGAAAATAAAATGTTTTTTTTATTATTATTTTTATTATTATTTTATATTTTTATTTTTAGGTTTTTGGGACCTTAATCCTGTGTCAACTTTTCAGATAAACAGATAAACGTGAATATGGTATGTTTTTATGACGTTGGTTTTATACGTATCACCGCGGTTCTGATTTGAAATTTGTCCGGTGAGCGGCGCTAAAAGTGAAATGCGTACCACCAACACTACACCTAAACCTACCCGATAGTGTTAACAAAAACAAATGTGACATAAAAAGCATCCATAATCATGCCGTTTTAGCTTGTTTTGATCTCTCATCTTTGAGCTCTTTTACCGTGACTCGTTTTTCACAGGATTCGTACCCAAGGCTTCCTCGTCCTAAGTACAACTCCATATCAGCCAAGCTACCGAGCAAGATTGTTATGTCGGAAAAGCAAAACATATGGAGCTGGTTAACCAATGCAAAGTCCAAAATATATGTGTTTACAAATCATGCATTTTGATAAAAAAGCGTTCTGAAGTCATAACATAATTTTGTGCAAGGAGACGTGACAACAAGTCTTTATTAATCCATAATCTATCTGACCCTGTAATCATAGCTGTGAAAACGATTAAAAGTGCTTTCTGTTTTACTGCCTCTAGTGTTCATTTCTGTTGGAAACTGCAGTGATATGTACGTATTGGTACGTATTTTTGCGACTCGCGAAAACGTTCCCACAGGTACGTCTTTCCATGAGACTAGTTTGGAGCTCCCTATTCAGTTTCCCACACTATTCAGTTTCAGTTTCCCAAATAATGCACTATGCATTATTCACATTAATTATGAAACTGAATATAGTTTCTTAGTAGTTATTTGGGAGGTATAAAAAAAAAAAACAGTAGTTATTGATTAGCTAATAGTTCCAAATAGTGGCCAAATATTGAATGAACTATTGATTGCTATTACTTACTAATCAGAGTTTCTTGTTATTAGTTAATAGTAGGTACTAGAATGTTTATTTTGCGTTATTCATTTGTTCCTGCGTAGTTATTCATTATTGATGGAACAGCATTCTAAAGTATTACCAATGAGTGCTGCAGTGGATATTGACTCTAGTAGTACAAGAGAGAATGAAGACAAGCACATTAAACAGGGTTCTAAACAGACAATGGACAGGAAAAACTAAGGTCATGGATATTATGCACCATCCAAATCAATGTATCTCTGGACTGGAATTGAAATGTAACCATGCATGATACAAACCACATAACCAAAAAAAAAAAAAAAAAAATTTAAAATAAGTTGAAAAGAAGTCTAAATGGCTGGGTTGTGGAGAGCTTTTCTGTGCAAAAACAAAACAAAAATAACAACTTTATTCAACAATATCTTCTCTCCCATCTTACTGCTACGCTGTTTACGTCCAGCGCTTCCAGGTTCTACGTCAGAACACCAACTTAGTATTGGCCGAAGCTGTAACACGTGAGCTGCGCCGGCCAATAATGATTTTTTGTGTGGCTTTGACCAAAGATCATCTGTGCACATTTTGGAAAAACATGAATATCGGACAACATTTTCAAAAGGTTATAAGCGTTTTTGTAGAAAACCTTATATGTTCTGAACACTATGTCAAACCTTTCAGGTACCTTAAAGACATGCTGGATATACAGGTGTTGGTCATATAATTAGAATATCATCAAAAAGTTAATTCATTTCACTAATTCCATTCAAAAAGTGAAACTTGTATATTATATTCATTCATAACACATAGACTGATATATTTCAAATGTTTATTTCTTTTAATTTTGATGATTATAACTGACAACTAAGGAAAATCCCAAATTCAGTATCTCAGAAAATTAGAATATTGTGAAAAGGTTCAATATTGAAGACACCTGGTGCCACACTCTAATCAGCTAATTAACTCAAAACACCTGCAAAGGCCTTTAAATGGTCTCTCAGTCTAGTTCTGTAGGCTACACAATCATGGTGAAGACTGCTGACTTGACAGTTGTCCAAAAGACGACCATTGACACCTTGCACAAGGAGGGCAAGACACAAAAGGTCATTGCAAAAGAGGCTGGCTGTTCACAGAGCTCTGTGTCCAAGCACATTAATAGAGAGGTGACGGGAAGGAAAAGATGTGGTAGAAAAAAAGTGTACAAGCAATAGGGATAACCGCACCCTGGAGAGGACTGTGAAACAAAATCCATTCAAAAATGTGGGGGAGATTCACAAAGAGTGGACTGCAGCTGGAGTCAGTGCTTCAAGAACCATTATGCATAGACATATGCAAGACATGGGTTTCAGCTGTCGCATTTCTTTGAACTCTTGAACAACAGACAGCGTCAGAAGCATCTCGCCTGGGCTAAAGACAAAAAGGACTGGACTGCTGCTGAGTGGTCCAAAGTTATGTTCTCTGATGAAAGTAAATTTTGCATTTCCTTTGGAAATCAGGGTCCCAGAGTCTGGAGGAAGAGAGGAGAGGCACACAATCCACGTTGCTTGAGGTCCAGTGTAAAGTTTCCACAGTCAGTGATGGTTTGGGGTGCCATGTCATCTGCTGGTGTCGGTCCACTGTGTTTTCTGAGGTCCAAGGTCAACGCAGCCGTATACCAGGACGTTTTAGAGCACTTCATGCTTCCTTCTGCTGACCAACTTTATGGAGATGCAGATTTCATTTTCCAACAGGACTTGGCACCTGCACACAGTGCCAAAGCTACCAGTACCTGGTTTAAGGACCATGGTATCCCTGTTCTTAATTAGCCAGCAAACTTGCCTGACCTTAACCCCACAGAAAATCTATGGGGTATTGTGAAGAGGAAGATGCGATATGCCAGACCCAACAATGCAGAAGAGCTGAAGGCCTCTATCAGAGCAACCTGGGCTCTTATAACACCTGAGCAGTGCCACAGACTGATCGACTCCATGCCACGTCGCATTGCTGCAGTAATTCAGGCAAAAGGAGCCCCAACTAAGTATTGAGTGCTGTACATGCTCATACTTTTCAGTTGGCCAAGATTTCTAAAAATCCTTTCTTTGTATTGGTCTTAAGTAATATTCTAATTTTCTGAGATACTGAGATTTTTCTTAGTTGTCAGTTATAATCATCAAAAGTAAAAGAAATAAACATTTTTCAGTCTGTGTGTAATGAATGAATATAATATATACAAGTTTCACTTTTTGAATGGAATTAGTGAAATAAATCAACTTTTTTATGATATTCTAATTATATGACCAGCACCTGTAATGTATAAAATTGTGTGCGGATATGTCAAAGCATTTAAAAAAATATCTCACTTTATGACATAGTTTCCAAATTTAGCATGTATCCTAAGATCATGGTGCTGATGAAGTATATCAAGTTTCATAAGATCAAAGTTTTGCTGATATCTAGTCTAATTTTGGGTTGCACCTAAATTTCATAACTTCAAAACTTCTTCATAACTTCTTCGCAACAAAAAGGAACATCGAAATTCTTTTCAGTCATTTCTGTGCGGCTCTGTCCAATGATCATCTGAGCCAGTTTGGTTAAGAATAGGACAAAATTTGATGGAGGAGTAGCAAAATAACTACTGTAATGGACTGAGTCTTAACGTAAGATATTGAATCAGCAATTGATTCAATAATCAGATGTACTAAGAATTTTGGGTTACACTTTATTTTAAGGTGCCCTTGTTACAGTGTAATTATACAAATAAGTATAATTAACAACATGTACTTACTGTATAATTAGGCTTAGGGTTTGGTTTAGGGTTAGCTGCTTGTAATTATGCCTCATTTACTGTTATTACTATAGTAAAGTGTTACATGTAAGATGTGTAACAGCAACACTAAAATTAAGTGTTACCAAATTTTGTTTCTAGAACAAAAGGTTCAAAAGTTATAACCAAAACTGGTGGTGCCACTATAGAGTTGGCCCTAGAGACTGCAAAGTTGATAAGATTTCTATCCAGGGCGATCCCAATGAGTGAGCCAGATTTAATAATTTTAAAAGGTATGGTTCATAAGGCTGCCATAAACTACAATTGGAGAGGAATAAGAGTGGTTGGGGGGTACATAATGGGTGGAAAGACAATTTTAAGATTAAATACTGAAGAAAATAATTGTTAAGTGGTGAAGTTCTGCTGGCTCACCCTCACATTCTCACACAGCGGTGTAGAAGCACTTTGAAATTACAGGTGACATATTAAAACATGGATCTTTTGAAAGTAATGGAAATTTCTGGGTCCCCTGTAGCTATAATGATACATACACCCCCAGTTTCCCACCATCAGTCATGCAGAATGGCTTTCATGTTCAGTTGTCGTTACACTTTATTAAATCAATTTCTCAGCCATAAATGCTGATCAGATGCCACCCTGGAGACATTTAAATATGCTTTGTTGGCATGACTACCATTGACTTGTGGCTAGGTAGAGTAACTCCCAAAGTTCATCTATTTATAAAGTGGGTGATCACACTAGACTTTCACTGCCCCCTCTCCATTAACACAAGGCATTAGCATTATAATCAAGAGTCTCAATTCTGATTCCCATACTTCTGCTCACAAGTTGCTCATTTCCTTGAATTTACATTTGTGTTGTAACATCTGTCATTTAAGCCCTAATGTCCAGACATGATTCAGCCTGTCCCATCACAGAGGCAATGACATGTTTATGAGTCTAAGCTGAAATAAGATCACATGGCAAATGTAGTTTGCTCACAATAGAACTGGAGCACACTGACCTTTTTAAATGGGTCTCTTTGATTTGCTTAAGAGTATGTCATTATGAACGGTATTCTGTATATTTGAACAGGGAAACTGGGAGAGGCTTTATTATTTATTAATAATGCAGAGTACAAGGCTGCAATACAGCATATTTAAGGCTGATTTATACTTCTGTGTCGAACCTACGCCGTAGGCTATGCTTCTGTTTTCATTTATACTTCTGCGTCGTTGTCCGCGTCGACGTGCATCCAGACCACTAGTAGGCAGTGTTGAGTATCAAGACAAAAGCCGAAGAAGAAGCAGCTTGTCATGTACGTTGTCAGAGAAGCTTACAAATAGAAGCGGCAGAGAAGCGGCAAATAGGTAATGACTTTTGTTGCAGTATGGCTGCAATGTATCCCCTGAAACAGAGCATTTTTCCATTCCTATGAAAGTTGAAAATACTCACTCTTCTCCGATTGCTCCGAGCTAGTTTTTTAACCTGAGGGAGTGGTTCTAGCAGACCAATCACAGCGCTTGCGGTCCGCGTAGAATTGGTACGCGTGGTACACACAGCCTATGCCGTAGCTACGGCATACACTCGATGCAGAAGTATAAATCAGCCTTTAGCCTTCGGAAGAATCGGAAACTATTTGCCCCACTACAACTGACAAGAGTCACTGTGGCCTGAGGATACCTTCTACCTTCTAACATAACTGCATATAGGAAAGTCCTTAGTTTGCTGATGTTTTTGACTGTTTTTACAACAGAAAGCTTGTTATTTAGACCAGTGGCATTCAACTGCTGCTGCTGCTTCAGGACATCATGTGGTCAGCCAACACAGTACCAAATGTGTTTATTGTACAGAAAAAAACTATTATGTCCTTAAAATCAAACACTGAAATGTATATTACAATGAACTTAATATATAAAATGGACTTTTTTTTATGTCTCTTAAAAGTTGATAGTTTCATGCTCTTGACAGCCAATAGTTTCCAGCACAAAACATATGGTTGGCATAAATCATGTTTATCCTCAATGCAAGTAAACATTTATTAAATGTAGTCTGGGTTGCATTTTTTATTACCTTGTGTAAGCATGCCAAGAAACATGTCCATGTGGCTAATTTGGATAGATAAATTCAAGTGACAGATAGATTTGCACCAAGAGTTTGACTGGCCACATGGGCAAAAAAGAAAGCATTTTCTCTTCCCCAAAATTTGATTAATTTTCTATTTCTAATTGCAGTTCTATTCATTTTTCTATCCCCATCTATGCAGATTAATACGATTAAGTATTTTGTCTCTCTAAACCCCTCCTTTCAGAGAACCTACTCTGCTCTGATTGGTCAGATGACCTAGTCTGTTACCATATCTGAATTTCAGCTCCAGAGGATTGCTTAACAGTTGTAAAAACAGTGATACAAACAATAATGATTGTGTTGGTTTTACCATATTAATTTGAGCTCGTGTCCACATACTTTTGAAGTGCATGCAAAAAGGAATTGCTTTCGCAGCGCAAAAAGCAGCATCTTCTCGAAATGTCAACATCACAAACCAAACTCTTCCAGGCTTCAGCTACAACTGCAGAGTTTGAGGGCAAGACAAAGCAGACATTAGCTATGTCTCATTTAATTTAATTTCGAAGGCTGCATCCTCCAGAGGACGCATCCTGTGAAGGATGCGGTATACGGAGTGTCCTTAACCAGAATTAAACGAGACGTCCTTCGTAGGACACACGGGCAGGAAAGGAAACAGGAAGTATCACGTCGCTATGTCAACGCGTTCAGGTCAGCGTCGTTGCGCTCTCAGCAAATTAATGAAAATTATTTATAAATTTGTAAAGTAATTTGAAAAGAAAACTTATTTACTTTTATTTTATTTTGTTTTGTTTTATTTTGGTTAATGCTTGAGGAGCTGGCGTATGTACAACAGATATCTATTACAGAGACAAAGGAGCAGGATATTAAGAAGAACAAAGTTTAAAACAAAAATAAGCTTGAAACTACTTACTTTTAAACACATCTTCGCTTGTATGTACATCTGCCGACGCCGCCATTTTTTTTTTTTTTTTCAAATAAATGACGGTTGTTAACGGCGACGCAAAGAATTGTCTGCTATCTGCAGCAGCGAAGGACACACCTCATGCATCCTCCGAATTCCTGTGAAAGAAGGGCGCATTCGAAGGGCGCATTCAGAGTGTCCTACTTACTTTTCTGAAATGATACAGCCTCAATGGCGTATGCATCCTTCGAATGCGACCTCTGGAGGACGCAGCCTTCGAAATGAGACACAGCTATAGTTTGGGGGCAGCCAATGAAAACAATAGGTGGCATTGTGCAAATGGTTACGCTTTAGATTACCGCCTGTACTGCGTAATTACAACGAATTTACAGCGTAACTTTTGATAATTATAGTGTAGCTATAAAGTAAGTGCATGTAAGTATAGGGGAACAACCAGGAAAATAACAAATTATTTATACTGTAAGTATTTTAGAATAAGGGGTACTTATACTATTATGATAGACAATAATCTTACGTTTGAGAGCAATTTAGCGAGAAAGTGCACTGATAAGGTTGTTTCAAAGCAAGTAGAAAGAACTATTGCAATATTTTTTAATACATGGGGAAATATACTTTTGTTTCATGTAGTTACAGGATAAGCATGACATTGTGGGCTGTAAATTAAAGTGGTGCTTGTTACACTCTTGTTTCCTGCAGTTACAGGGTAAGTAATAAGAAAAAAAACACAAACAATCTGATATCACTGACTCCGAAACCTTTATTTGAACTTAATTAAAAACAGGTCTACAACACTTATTATTCATTTATTCATTGTTTTTAAATCAGCTTTTCATGTCAAATTCTAAAGTCCTGACAGAAAGTAACACGTTTTGTCCCGTTTTTGTTGTTGTTGTTTCTCCTCCTCTTGTTTCTCAACTGATGAATTTTAAGAAGGAATCCCATTAAAAGAAAATACAGTACACCCAGAAATGTTCTCATGGTTTAGGCTATTCATTATTATTAGGCTATATCCGACCAACTGTCACCAGCGCAGCGCCTGCGTGAGAGTCGACTTTGCGTTCGACGAAGCGCATTATAATGAGCAACGTGAAGCTTCCATGATGTTTTCACGGGAGATTCATGTGAAACTCGTGCAAGAACTGCCGTCTCTGTTATTCTGTCTTGTTTGTTTCTCATTATCATTATCTGTTATTCTGTGTATTTTGTTGTGAGCATTAATAAAAAAAATAAAAAAATAAAAAACTGACGGCGCGGCGTAAGTTTCTCGGCACACTTACGTCACGCTTCAAGTTACGTCAAACATGAACTCTCAACCCTCTCATGCACGCGCAGGTGACAGTTGATCGAAAGTTTAAAATTTAAAAATATTTGGTATTTTTCTTACAAATACGTATCGTTTCACTTCAGAAGACACTGATTCATCCAATGAGGTCGTATGGATTACTGTAGTTATTGTTGTATGTGCTGTTTGATACTTCGACTTTTAGGAACACATGAGCTTGCATTATAAAGCGTTCCCAGAGATGATTTATTCTTCTAAAAAACTTTGTTTGTGTTCATCTTAAGAAGGAAAGTCCTATACATCTCAGATGGCATGAGGGTAAAAGAAAAGATGAATAAATGATGAGCACATTTCCGGGTGTACTTTATATTCTTTTAATACAGAATAGCAAATGACATGGGATTCCCTCTTAAGATTCATCAGTGGAAAGAAGGAAAAAGAAGAAGAGGAACAAGAGGACGAGGAAGCCAAGCAAGAGAAACGAATAAGAAGTGTTGTAACTTTAAATCTGTTTTGAAATAAGTTGTTTTTCAAATAAAGGTTTCCAAGTGATATCAGATTGTTTGCTGGGTTTTTTTTTATCACTTTTTAACTACAGGAAACAAGAGTGTAACAAGCACCACTTTAATTTACAGCCCGCCATGTACTAATGAATCACGCAACGCAATTTAATAAGATTTGCCATAGTCAATTTACTGGTATTTGTACTGTTATTTAATGCCACAAAAAAGATTGTCTTAACCCATTTTGTGTTTGATATGGCTGCGATAGTTGCTGCTGAAGAAGGCACTGCAGAGAGCAGAAAATACATAGTAGAAAGGAAAGGATTTTCTCCACTTTATTTTATTTGGGATTGTTATCAGAGCCAAAATATGTTTAGGGTACGTTTACACATGATGTACTAAAAATGTAAAAGGTTTTCCTTTCATGTGTTTTTGTGTTTTTCGTGTACAGACAACAACATCGTCAAACCGATCCCCATTCACACAGATCTGTGAAAATGAATAACAACACTGTTATGCATGCCAGGTCAGTAGCTGCTGATGTCACTTTGTAAAGAAACACTGTGCACCTATAGACTGAACACATAATACACATGTGCATCACCGTTCTCACAAAATTGTGCTTTATTTTTCACACAGAGACTATAGTGGTATGTATTGTTAATAGATTACCCACACCTGATTATCATCAGCTTTACTTGTTTGCAACCCTTCATGAATTTGCAATATGCAATTTGCAATACTCTTAGTAGATTGCATTGGTCATTATGGAAATGAGCTGGCTTTGTCAGTGTTCTTTAATTTGCACAATGTCAGTAGAACTTTCCACTCCCATCTTCGCTTTAATGGGATTGCAGTCTTATGCTTATTTGCCCTGTTTAATCTGACCCTATGTAAGTTGCAGTTTATTGTTTTCATTTTTTCCCTTACTTTTTGCCACCTAATCAGAAAAGAATGAGATACACGGATCTGGAACTTTTGCAACTTTTACACGTGATTTCAAATTTTAATACTGATAATGGGCTCTATTGTTGCCACAAAATGACCAACAAATGGCATGATGGACTGAATCCTACAAAGAACCTATTATGAAGTCAATACTCTTCATCAAACAGATTGACAATCTGAGGACAGCATGATTAATAGCTTGTTTTCGCAAGTGGATGACACCACTAATTGCTTGTCCATGAACAGTATATGACACACTGACTCAGCCAGCTCATGTTTCTTTGGTGACAATTAAAACTGCAACAATTGACAATGCACTATGGATATTATAGAGGCCCACCTGTCCCAGTGTTTATGAAATAAAGATAACCACATGCAAGGTTTTACATAAATCAATGAATTATGTCCATGTATCATAGAATGTTTATTAAAAGTCTAGAGGCAGAATACTGATGAGGATAGAAAGAGAGGGCAAGGGTAAAGAGATGATGCAGCTGCCAAAAAAAACAGAACTCAGTTAAAGCAGAAACACTTTTTAATAAGCTTTCTGTCTCAGTGCTGTGCTGTTTGCAAAGCAAAACAAGTTTAATTAGATGGGTAAAGGCTAACGGGAAAGCCAGGGAGAAGCCATTTCTCTTTGACATTACTCTGGTACAAACCTTGATGGCAAATTAGCAATCAGCCCTCTAGAATCATTTTTGTTTTCTCTTGCATGATTAACCTCTATTGATACATTCATTAAATATGCATTGTAATATTGTTTTTTATTGTTTGAATAATGCATGATGACAACAATAAAGAGAGGAGAGATTTGAAAGAAATGCCCTGGCTTGTCACAGTGGTTTATCACATTTCTACAACAAATCTGTTATTCTATTGCCAAGATTAAATGAAATTAATGTATTCTCATTGTTACATGATGGCAGGGACGAGGAGGGGCAAGAATCTAAATGCAAGCACAGTTTATATATATAAAAAAATAAATAAAAAAAAGGCACAATCTGTCATGTTATTGGACTCTTATTTTGATATTCTCTTCTGTTTCCTTTAGTTCATGTTTTCCTACTCTGTTTAGTTTTGGTTTCCTTGGTTTCTGATCATGTTTCTGTTAGTTTATATGGTTAATTATAATCATCAGGTGTGTCTTATTTAGTTAACTGTTATCTCCTACATATACTCCCTGTTCAGTTCAGTCCTCTGTTGGATACTGTCTTTTTGTAATGTGTTTATCTTCCATATTTTACCATTACGTCGATTTTGAATATTCCTATTTTGTGCGTGTTGCCTACTACACCAACATGTTAACCAGGGACAGGTGAAGGATATTAGTAACTATGGTAACAAATTAGGGTAACTATAGAAATGAACAAGGCAGGCAGTGAAAACAAAGCAGCAGCACAAATCTCTATAATTTCATCATTATTGTTTTCATCAGTTGTCTCTAGGATTTAGAGTTTAATACCTATTATTGAATGAGGAGGGATTTAAAAAACATCACTGTGCTTTAGACACTGATCATCTCAATAACATGGCAGTCATGGTGGATTTGCCTGTATACGTGCTGTGTAACAGATTGTTGTCTTGTACATTTTAATGGGATTATGTATTAAGAGAGCCCAGCAGAAAAACGGCTTCTGCTCGGTTTAGCTAATGGATTCCTAGATACACATTTGGATACATACTGAATGAGGATTGTGTCATTAGAAACTAAACGCTCCATGCAACACAATCCTTCTTTCTTTCATCTTAGTCATAAATAGAGGGTTAAACATAACTAAGCTTTCTGCATATTAGCATAACGATGGGGGAAAAAACACCATTAGTGAAGGGAAATCTATGCATTAGCATTCTCCCAAACCCCCCTCCGACCCTTTTAGCCAAGGAGTACAACATTCAGTGCAGCCAGGCATAAAGTAACCAATGCTGCAATGCACTGGGTATCTTTTGTCTTTCTTCAAACATCTGTTTGAGGTGTTTTACTAGAGGAGAGACATGTAGAGAATGTTAATGAAATATGGATTGTAACCTTAAAGGGCTGCTTATTTAAAATATGCTTTGTACTTCCATACATTTACTAATATGTGGTCAACTTGAATGGTAAAGTAGAAAAAACAGGAAATATAATCTAACCTCACTGACCCTTATTTCAAGAGTCTTCTATCTGGTTTACTTGTAATAGCATGGATACATGCTCTTATGTATGTTAATGATCTCTTGTGTTTGATTTGTCATTTCACAGTAATTTTAATTTTGGCTTGAAAATAGTGCCATGGTTACAACAGTGTATGCAGTTTATTTCATGTTCATGGTTCATGTCTTTTAATTAGCAGTCACGGTTCCTTTATTTCCTGGTTTGTCATGTGATTCCCTTGCTCTCATGTGAACCTGTCACGTGCTTCCCTTGGTTCATGTGTTGTGTTAGGTGTGTTCAACATCTGTGGCTGGATGTAAACAAATCGGCGAGAGTTGCCGCTTGCAGTCGGGAAGAAGCAGAAAACGGAGACGTGAAGTCGAACACTTTCTGCTTCCTGTAGTGATGCTTACGCTGTGTTTGCATACTTTATCACAGCTGAAGTGAAATAAATTTAGAAAAAAATTGTCATTCAATACTTTATGTACTGCCTAATACAGCATCTGTTTGTACAAGAATAAAGATCAACATAAGCCTATACTATTTAAATACCAATACAGTGGGGTTTATACGTTTCATATCAGTTTTAATTTGATAAATATTACGAAACACACATGATCGTTGTCATGCGGTGAATCCGACCAATCGTGTAACAGCTGTGTCGTCGTGAGAGCAATTCAAGAACAGCCGGCTGAGTCAGCCAGCGCAGTTTCTCAAGAGCAGCTGCACAAGAACAGCTGCACAAGCTCTGATGACGTACATAAAGTACTGAATGAAAATGAAACATCTGAAACATCTGTGTATTAGTCAAATATTGCATTTATTTCACTTCAGCTGTGATAAAGTATGCAAACGCAGCCCAAGAGTCACTACGAGAAGCAGAAAGTGTCTGACTTCACATCTCCATTTTCAGCTCCTCCTCGCCTGCACGCGGCTAACTGGCATGCACTGCTTCAAGTCTGGTCTGCACAGTGCTGCATGAAGTTGAACACACCTTACATGTTCTCATTGGTTTGTCTTGTCATGTGATACTCTGCTCTGTTCGGGATTGCTCATAAACATTCACAATATTATTGTTTTCACTGTATTTTTCATCAAATAAATGCAACCTTGGTAAGCATAAGAGACTTCTTTCAAAAACATTTAAAAAATGTTTCCAAACATTTGACAGGTACTGTATGTTAGACCCTATTAAGCTATTAAGCTATTGAAAGAAACTTCTTCCAGAAGTTGTAGATTCTCTTCTTAATATTATTAATTCAACACTGTCCTTAGGATATGTCCGCAGAACTTTCAAGCTGGCTGTTATCAAGCCTCATTAAAAAATACAATCCTAGAGAATTAGTTAACTGCAGACCAATCTCAAATACCTTTTCTATCAAAAATATTAAATCACAAAAATATCCTCCCAACTATGTTCTTTTTCAGAAAAAAATTGTATTCATGAGGTTTTCTAGTTTGCTCTCATCAGAGTTACAAATGATTTTCTTTTGTCATCTGATCTTGGTGGCATATCTCTATTAGTGTACTGGACCTTAGTGCTGGCTTTGATACTATCGATTACAACATTCTTTTGGACAGGCTTGAAATATGTAAGTGGAATTGCATTGCCGTGGTTCAAAACGTACTTATCTGACAGTTATCAATTTGTAGCAGTAAATGAAAAGGTATCATATCGATCACAAGTTTGGTATAGAGTATCACAAGGCTCAGTACTAGGACCGTTGCTTGTCACCCTGTACATGCTACCCTTGGGAGTATGGGAGTATTAGGAAACATGCTGTTAGTTTTCACAATTGCGCTGATGATACTCAGCTTTATATTTCTTCAAGGCCAAACAAAGCATACCAATTCACAAAACTAACAGAATGCATAGTTCATATAAAAATTGGATGACTAATAATTATCTTTCTATTACTACATTCAGGGGGGAAAAAAAACAAAGGTTTTATTTATTGGACCAAAAACCCCTGCATGTAATAACACGTTCATCGTGCTTAAGGCCACTGATAAGCCAGTTGTGTACTATTTGCTCAATGGCAGCTCCACCTTTTTGTTTCAAACTGCTGGGCCGACTACAACTCTTTCTTCCCACCTAATGCCTGTGTGAAGTATTCCAATCAATATAACACCATGTCCATTTATCTAGGCCAGAGGAGAACTGGTCCCCTGACTAAACCTGGTTTCTCCTACGGCTTTTTCTTCACATCACCTGATAGAGTTTGGGTTCCATTGCACTGTCACCTTTGGCTTGCTTTGTTGGGGACACTTAATAATATTATTGATTTGACTATACTGACAATATTGGATGAGAACAAAACTTGAACTGAACTGAGCTGAATAATGATACTATTGTCTTCTGAAAAGCTGCTTTACAGTAGAATTGAACTTGTTTTGTAATGAATGAACTTTACACAGTTATTGAACTGAACTGAATCAACACTTAACTGACTTGAGGTGAATAATGACACTATCTTGCTATAGCTTCTCCACAGCAGAATTTAAATATGGCTATTTGATGAAGCTTGCATTATTTTCCTGTTTATTACTGTAAAGCTGCTTTGAAACCATTTCTATTGTATAAAGTGCTATAAAAATGAAGGTGACTTGACTTGACTTTTGCTTTCTTTTTTGTATTTTTCAACAATGAATTTTTGCTGTGGTCGGACTGACCCCAAACCAACAGAAAACGTTACTATATTGGATATTGGATTTTCTGAAAATGAAAAGTTGCTTTCTATTAGTGCTTCTAATTGTATGAGTCAGTTTGCTCTGCTTAGATGACTAATACTTTATAATATGGAAGACTTTTTCCTGTGAATCTGCAGATGTGACCTCTGTAGGTTAAAAAAATTTAGATGATCTTATGTAATAACTATGTTATAGCAGTTTCACTCACCAATGACTCCTGTAGGAGGATGTAGAGCTCCTTGTGTTCATGTACGTGTGCAAGATCCAGTGGTGTATATCCATGACTGTCGGAGACCTTTAGGGCCTGCCGGGATCCAGGACACTGCAGCAGAGCACTGGCCAGATCTCGCAATCCATGCTGGGCAGCAAAATGCAGGAGAGTAGGAATGTCCTCCGAGCTACACTCTGGGGGGGAATCAACACAGTTTTGTCAGGTAACCTAAAAATGTGCTACACGTTGCAACATTTAATTTTACTGGCTTTATTTACTCAGTCTAACTGACTATTTTAGGTTAAACCAAAGAAAGTAATTTACGAGGAACACATTTCCAAGTTTTACAGTGTAGATCACATTAAAAGAGCTCCATTTAAATGAGTTGACATTCATTAATTAAACACAATGGCAAAGGTTGGCTTACTTCATGGTGTTAATAGCTCATCACTTCAACCTAATGAATAAGTGTCTTAAAAACAACCAACATGCAATGTTTATGTTCTGAGTGGGTGTTAGAGAAGAGGATTTGTAGAACAAAGCTAAACAAAACAAGTGCAGTAAATCGTATCACTTTTTAGGTAGATCTCTAAGATATATATAAGAATATGTTCTTTTATTACTCCTAATGTGCATTCACCTGAGGATAATCTAAATAACACATTTGCTTATACAATATTACAATAACCAGGCTGTATGAAATTTAAAACAATCAAGAATCAAATGATCTAACTGGCGTGTGTATAACTGAGACTGGAATTAATAGAGACAATTAAACAGACAGGAAGTTTGAAGGAGATGTTGTCTCATAGGAAAGGTAATGCAAATTTCAGTCAAGCAGAATCAAAGGTCAGTTTAACACTGACTTTATTTCCCTCAGCAGATAGATACCGCTTTCATGACATACTACTGGGAAATTGGAAAGACTAATTATTCATAGAGCTTTTGAGAAAGAAAGACGGAGCAAGAAAGAGAGACAGAGGAAAGGCTTAGTATTTTTTAATTATTGAGTATAGAGAGCAAAAACCAGAGATAAAGATTTTTTTAAAAATGGAGCATTGTGACAAAAATGATTATTATTAATAAAAGGAAAGGCGCAACATGGGCTAAGTTTATAACCAGGCAAATATACTTAAGTCTGCTTACAAATAACAAACCAACAAACAAAAACACTGGCTCAATATCAGTAAAAACTAAAATCCATAATAACAGTCTTCATAACACGAGGTCTAGAGACATTTTTAAACGATGAAATACTTTTAACTTAAGCGCCGCATTTTTAGAATGCTGTGCCATGCATGAGACACTGCAAAAGACATGATACGCAAGCACAACGTGTTTACTTTAAAAAATAATGGAAAAGTAATGCAGTGGAATAGAAAATTGCGTTCTATGTGAACGGCCCCTGACTGTCTCATCAACATTGTTAACAGGATGTTAAAGTCAACATGCAACGCAGTTCACATCCCATTTTAATTATTTAATTTAAATAATTAAAGGTTCAATAAGAAAATATGTATGAGTTGAGCTTTAGCAGTTATTGAAATTAATGTCTTTAGAAGTTAAAGGTACAATTAATGAAATTTTGGCAAAAAATTGCAGACAAAAAAAGGTCCATTCTCAATAGTGTAGGTTTTTTAAACAGTTTTTTCAATGCACTGGTCTGAAGACAATATTTTGTACACACACAATAACATTGCCAATTGCTCCATGTTAAACTGCAGTGGATCTGGGTCATGCTGTATTTATGTGGGCAGGGAGGCACATGTCGAAGGAACAAGTGCACAGTAAAGCACTTCTGTGGGCTGAGGCGGCTTCCCTCCATCATTTATTCATGCCTATAACAGACTGTAAAATAAAGTGCTGGTAGCATTAGCCTTTTTGTGCTGATCTAGAAATTGCTGTCTGCAAGCGGTGGGTGAGACCTAAAATGAGTTAAAAGAGATAAACAAAACTAGAGAAGCCCTTACCCCCAGCAGGTGACTGATCACAGTGCAGGCCCTGGAATCCTCCTGTCGGCATTTTCTGCATCAGACAAGAAGCTAGAGTTTGATCCAGCTTCTCCACTGAAGACACCTGAAAGGCCTTGATATAAACATAAGACATATTATAAACCTCAAAAATTCTTCAAAGCCAAAGAGTGTGACACTAGCCTAAGTGCAAATATGATTCTCAAACACTCCCCCATCTGCCATTGGTCAAATACTGACATTTTGGATGCTCAAACAAACAGACAAAAGTTTTAATAGATCCAACAGAGCCACTTTTCAGGGGATTCTACACATAGTAAAACTGACTAATTTATAGTTCTTTCTACATATTCGGCTGGGATACAAAAAAGTATTTTAACATTAAAAAAAAAATTATACACCTTTAAAATAAGATATACCTTTAAATTAGATCAATTAAACTGTTAGAAATACAGTATATGCTTGTGAGTTACTTAAAAATATCAACCCAGAATACCAATAAACATCCATCCATAAACAGCCATCCATAATAAAGTTACTTCATCAGCCAATACAGTCTAACACGCTTTACCATCCTTTAATACTATTCCAAATGTGTCTGTATTGCATCCATCTTATTTCTAATGTGCAGTCAATTAGGAGCATGGAAAAGGTGTATGGCTTAACCCCTAATATCCTGAAGACTGCAAAAGTAAAAAGGAAAGAGAACCTCTTAAATACACCCTAGAGATGCTCACATAAGATTGGAGCTTTAAGGGATTAGAGCAGAATATGTAATACAGGACTGATAAAAGGAAAAGACTGATGATGGATGGTGTTCAATATTTTTTTTTTTAGATATTAAACTGTTTTCTAAAAAATACATGTAATAAACAAGCATTAGAGTACATCATTTAGCACTTTGTATACTAATTTATACATTGGTCATGAGGCACAATAAACCATTTGCATGACTATAAAATTGTACATAGGCTTGCCAGCAACAGTAAATGTTTCCTTTAATTTGTTGTGGAAAACCCCTGTAGCATTGTTAAACCCTGAAAACCAGCAGTGGACAGAATCTAAGTTGAAAGTGTGAAGTTTTCAGCTTTATAAATTATTTGTAACTTTTGCTTAAAGCTGCAGTCCATAAGTTTTGCCTCTTTGTCGCCATCTCTGTTTAAAACCTGCAATTGCTGTTATTTGTGGAATTATCATCTTTATGTGGGTTGTGCATCGGCACGGCTCCTAAGCGCGGATTAATCTAATGTTTGCTGTCAGTCACCACATCGATGTGGATACTGTACTTCGGAATCACAGATTCTACATCTTGGAAGTATGACCAAAATAAGAATTTTCAAAATGTCATCTGAACAAGTAAGTAATATGTCTGCCACTTTTGTTCTGACCAACTGAGAAAAAAGCATTACAATAAATCACGCTGCCAATGGTGATTAAATCTAACGATAGTTTAGCTTGGATCGCATCAAACCGTGCAAATGATTATTATTGTTATACTTTGTTCTCAAATTGTTAATGTCAACAACATCAGCATTGCATGATTATGTGTATTTAGTGTGTATTAGCGTTACCAGTATATTTAAATTTCTGTAGCCACTCCGCAGTCCAAAGTCTTTTGCTTTTGACTACAGGTGAATCTCCAGGTGTCACTGATGATTGTCATTTGGACCTTTCTGGATTACAATCCACCATCAAAATGATAAATTTAATTATTCCAGCTGCTGTGAGAAAAGGCTATAAATGATCCGCTACCAGCAGCATCCTCACATGCCATATAGCCTACTAGCCCACTAGCTTTACAGACGTGACATAATGACGAATAATGACATAATGACGAACGGTTGCATGCTCGAATTTCCCACGGAAACTCACCAGTAACGATTTTATTATAAAACATTATTACAAACTGTAAATCGGGCTAAGGTAAGGAGAAAGTTTTGAACACTGGCTGGTTATGTACTTTATTTAAAAAATTGATTTTGGATACATTTTACAGACTGCAGCTTTAACAGCTTTAATTATATCTAAATCATTCACATCTGTGACATGAGACCTTAATAAATCCTGATTTACTTAATGGCAGAAGCTGAACATATTATTATGAATTCATTTCTTTAAAGCCCAAAGTATACTTCTGCCGTCCGTGTTCTGCGATGTTCTGCGCACTGTCCAGTGTCCGCATGAGATGACTTTCGTAATTTGGAGGGTCCGCAGATGCCTGTGTGCAGCCCAATTTTTGTGTCTGCGCAGATGGTGCATGCACAACAGTGCATGTGCAGGGTGAATGTTGAGACAGAAGAGTCCACTAGGTGGCAAAACGCAGTTGTGATTATTGCGCAGTAGTTGAAGAAGAGTAATACAAAACAACACGCTGTTCCAAGAACAGTAAACACAGCAGCATATCCTTCTCCATCATTTTTATTTGATTCCCAGCTATACCTCCTTTTGAAAATGATGACATGCAGTCTTTGTTGGACTGTCTTGCAGGGGGAGATGCTGGCTAGCAGCTAATTTTCTTACATACTGCAGCTAAATGAATGTAAAAGAGAAATTGTAGTCTTTGGACCACCAGCATCTATTATACAGATAAACAACAATCTGTGTCCTTTATCTGTGTATTCTTATGTCCATGCTAGAAATTTGGGAGTCATTTTGATAACGGCCTAAATCTGATAAACAAATCAATTCAGGGTTGAAAAATGACTTTTATAATTTCAGATCCATTGTAAAATTGAAAGCATTTTTATCAGTAAAGGATTTGGAGACAGTGATTCATGACTTTGTTTCCTCTCGGCTGGATTACTGTAACTCACAGTGGCTCAGTCCTCTTTATCCCACCTTCAAGTGGTACAAAACAATGCTGCCAGGCTTCTTACTGGAGTTAGAATAGGAAACATTTCTCCTGTTCTGGCTTCACTGCACTGGTTGCTGGTTGAATATTGTGTTAAATTCAATGTGTATGTGTATAGGGGGTTAAATGGCCAGACCCCACTATACATTAGAGATCATTTTCACCACTAAAAATGTTCTAGGCCCTTAAGGTCTTCAAATAGGTTGATGCTGACCATGCCAAGGTCTCATTTGAAGTTAAAAGGTGATTGTGCCTTTTCTGTTGCTGCTCCACACCAGTGGAATGATTTGTCAGTACACATTAGGCTATCTTGTGATGTTGAAAGTTTTAAAACCTCACTGTATGTTATGTATTTTATTGTTTTATTTTGTCATATTGTACAGCACTTTAGTCAGCACTGCATGTATATATATGTATAAATATATGTGCCTTGTCTTGCCTTGGTGCTTGTTCTAAACTTCGCATGCAATGGCTGTGCCATGAGTGATCCGCTAATTGTTAAAGCATATTTACAGATTAAAAGCCTTTTTACACCAAGACACAACATAAATGTAGTTACCTGGCACATAAACTTCA
Organism: Elopichthys bambusa; assembly: GCA_037101425.1. NCBI lineage: Eukaryota > Metazoa > Chordata > Actinopteri > Cypriniformes > Xenocyprididae > Elopichthys > Elopichthys bambusa. Next base: position 12,365,701 of record CM074432.1, on the reverse strand, counting down.
CAGGATCTGCAGCCTGCTGGAGGAATTGAGCAACATCCCCCAGGTTGGTGTAGTATTGTAAGCAGGCATTGCCTTTAACCAGGCCTTTACTGTAAAGTGTCACAAGCACCTCTCCAGGAGTAAAAACTGCAAACACAGGTTATATTACTACCAAAGAATAATATTATGAATACTATATATATATATATATATATATATATATATATATATATATGTATATATATATATATATATATATATATATATATATAGCCATTTCTTCAATGAAAGTTCACCAAAAAAAAAGAATAAATAATTAAATAAAAAACTCTCCGTCATGTTAGCATATTGTCATCTATTTTCTGTGCAATTACAACGCATAGGCTTCAGACTTGTGCCGTGTGAATCATAGGACGGTTCAGTTGTGTTTAGATTGTCAGTTGTTTTTTTTTTGTTGTTGTTGTTGTTGTTGTTTAGTTTTTTTAACTTGAAAGCTTAAAAGCGTTATTTTCAATTTATGGTAATTGCACGGAAAATAATAAAAAATAAAGTAATACAGGTTTGGAATGGCATTAAAGTGAGTAAATACTGACAGTTATCATTTTGCGTCATCTATTCCTTTAAAATGCCAAGTCATGTCAAGTCAAATTTATTTGTATAGCGCTTTTCACAATATTCATTGTTTCAAAGCAGCTTTACAGAAAATCATAATGTTAATATTTATAATATCTTAACCCTCTGGTATTGTTCATTTGGGGGTCACACTTGTGTTGTTCACGGTCAAAAGTGACATAAGACTTTTTTTTTTCAGTAAAATCAATGTAATATATTTTTGTTCAATAATATTTTTTCTCTTGTATTTTGAGATAATTTTATTTTTTGTACTACTTAATATTTATGCATTAATTATGATCAAATTTTCCCATTGAAAATAATGCAAAACCTTTTATTGCTTTTCAATTAAAGCTGTATTTCATGATAAAATAGAGACAGTGTCTTTACAATCAAATTTTTGAAGGTAGATTAGTGCCATCTGGTGGGAGTAAAAAAAGAAAAACATCTGTAATGCCATGGTGTAACAACTAGATTCCTATATAGCTCCATGTAAAAAAGGGCTTATACATTTTCTAGTTGTTTTTGGACATAAATACTTTTATTTATTAAGTTGTGGAAAGACTACTTTTTGCCAAGGTTTAGATTTTTTTTTTTTTTTTTTTTTAAATGTTGATTTGAAGCGTCAGTTTTTGCATTAGCGACTGCCATAGAGACTACCTTAAAAGTCACTGAGTTTCATACCATTCCGATGTGATTTTTTTTTTTTTTTTTTTTTTTCGGTCTAAAATGACCAAGCAACACCAGAGGGTTAATATTTTCATGCAATATAGTCACATTTAGCAGATTAGAGCTGCAACCATAATATTTTCTACACCCTTTCATTAAAAAAAAAAACAACAAACAACAAAAGTAAACATCCATGTAGGCCATATTACCAGGTGCAGTGACACTCAGTGTGCTTTCATTCCAATTCACAGGCTTCACTCTCACTCGCTGCTTGTTCCCACTGAACTCCACCTCTGCATCTTTGCTGGCCATGACCTCCTGCAGAAGAATGAATATCTCTTCTGGATTCTGTGAAAACACACAGCATGGTAATATTCAGTCTACCTAAACTACATACTGTGAAGAGCTCTAGCTCAATAGATGGCAGTGTTAAGCATTCGCAAACATAGAGTGCTCGCAGAATTCAGGCTCAGCTGTATGAATCTTATCTAATGCTTGAGTGGCAATTTAAAAGCCCCTGCTCTATCTGCCCTTGACGGATAGACTGGCTATGAATGACTTATAAGGTACATAATAGCAGCATTTCTCAAACATTGCAACCAAGCATTTTTGAGTGTTTAAGATTCATATATACAATACTGCCTATGCAGTTTTATTGTGGTTACCTGCTAAATGCTTAAAGGGGTAGTTAACCCAAAAATGAAAATTCTATCATCATTCTAATCACCCTCACATAATTACAAACCCACAAGACTTTCATCTTCAAAACACAAATAGAGATATTTCTAATAAAACCTGTAGACAGAGAGATTACTGTCCATTCAAAGTCCATTCCATCCAAACTTTCAAGCTTCAAAAAGTGCTTAAAGACATTGTCTTCTGAAGAGACATGATCACTTTGTATGATTAACATGTTTAACTTAGCCTTTTAATTTATCAACACGCATACATAGAGCACAACATATACAATGCTGCAAAAAACAGTGTGCGAGCCGAGGAGTATGTCCGAATTCATAGTGTTCATAAAACAGTAGGAGAAAAGTACCCAGATGACCTACTACTTCTGGTGAGATTCTGCTTATTCAATGGACACATTATTATCCAATGAGGCCGCGAGAGAGGATTTGCGAATGGAGGTGAAGCAACGCAACTGACGCAGCAGGTCACGTGACAATGACAACATGGCGGATGAAGTACGTCCAAATTTTGTTCATACTACACACATTCATCCTATATAGAACTTACTTTTTTTAAGGTCACAAAGTGAGCTTCAATCCAAATGTAAGTTGGGAGTAAGCTTGGAAGTAAGTTTCAAACCAAAACCATGTAGCACTTATGTGATTTTGAATGCATTAATATTAACTATATTAAGCTTGAGGAATATAATTTCTGTTTTGAAGATAAATGAAAATATTAAGGGTTTGGAACGATATGAGGGTGAGTACTTGATGACAGAATTTTTATTTTTGGATGAACTATTCCTTTAAGAAGCTGAAAATATTTCAGGATTCAGAGAATTGTCCATAAGAAGGTAATTTAAAAAACAAAAAACAACTTTGTATGACTCACCTCACATGATACACGGCTGGGTAGGACCAATAAAGTCTGATTAGCGACAAGAGCACCACTAGACAATTTCTTCTCTACTTTCAGCTCCTGGACTGATTTTCCATCCGCTGCTGCTGCCTTTCCACCTGGAGAAACATGCTGTATTAATGAACTACTGCTGATATAAGCTGAGGAAATATCAAAATGCTCACAGATATCACTTAAGATATTTAGTGCAATTTTTCCCTGTGTGGCAGGTTATGAAATTAATGTCTGTTATTGAACACATTGCCTTACATCTAGACTTGACTACTGAAATAGTCTTTTGGTTGGCTTGCCAACAAGCTCTAACAAATACTTACAACAAAGGATTGAGCTGTATAGAATGCTGACTTGTTCTTTAGAATGAGATTATTCCAGAATTTAAAAATATTATAAATGATTTATCCTTGCACGTCATTATTATTTTAAAATGTATGTGCCCTCGTTTTCTTTAATCAAAATAACCTCCCCTCCCACTTGCAATGACATCTATTCTCTGATGACATGTTCACTGGCATGAGGGTGGGACAACCTGTCACTCACATAAGATCACAGCAATAGCAAATAGGTGTGTTTGACTTCATGCAGTGCTGCGCAGACCGATCGGTGTCTGACTTAATGCAATTTGGGACAGCACCGTCACTACATCACTGTGACATATGGCATCAAAGTACCGCGACAGTGACGGACAAGACAGCAAGAGACAACTGTTACATGATTGGTTTGATTCACCACATGACAATGATCACGTGTGTTCCACTAATGCTCACAAATCTGTGAGCTCACTCTAAGCAGGACTCGAACCTGGGTCCGTCCACATGGGAGTTGGATGCTCTAATAAGGAAGCTAAAGATCACAGTCTCTAGTTGCTAGAGCGCCTCTTGAGATTACACACACAGCTTTTACCGGCCTACGTCTGTTACATAGTCGCGATGTAATATTGTGTCATGTTTATCAAAATAAAACTGATAAAAAACCAATTCAACATAATGCTTAATACAGCGTCTGTTTGTACAAGAATAAAGTTCAACATAAGCCTATACTATTTAAAAAACTATTTCATTCACACCTAATGTCAACGATCCAACTATTCAATTTATTCTAATGGACAAAATCAAGCCACTCCCTACCTTTTTTCTTGTTCGAGAAGCTGTTTCAATTGTATATCACAGTAGGGACAAAAAGACTATCCAACTTCCATTTCGTGTTGACTTAAAATCTCCTCACTAGTGACCATTTATTCATTTTGAAATATCTTTATGGCGTTTCCCCAGCAATATGATTAATAAATACAGTATACTCCAACTAGATCATTCAGATTGTCACAATCCCAGTGCTGTGCCTCTTGTTTTGTATGGATTTTATGTTTGAAGGGTATTCTCCGTTCTCATTGTTTCTGTGCTCTCTCCCTGCATTTGGTTTCTGTTTCTCTTGGTTACCGTGTTAGTTACCGTCATTAGTTATCTCTGATTTCTCTGTGTATTTAAACTTGTGCTTTTCGGTCGTGTTTTGCTAGTGACAGTATTGATCGACAGTGTTTGATTGTATTTGTGTACTGGAACAGGGGTTCCCAGATGTTTCTGTTTTTTCCCTCCTTGTTTCCTATTTGCATGGTTTTCTGTCATTAAAGCATTTGATGACAAACATGATGCATGGAGCCTATAAAATGAAGTTAGAATGCCCTTAAAATGCAAGATATCAGGGTAAAAATGCCAGTGTGAGTTTTTGTGTCGTATTATATCATATGATATAGTTCAGCAATATCACAAGAGTAACGAGCGCAATATCACATGAATGCTGTTTTGTCCTAAATAGCACAAGTACAAATGTGATGTTATTGATTTTATACAACAGTTCAATAAATAAGATGTTAATATTGTGTTATTTTAGACACAATATTGTCTGTTTTTGCTCAATTTTGCAAACGAAAATATTACCTGTAAAGCCAAAGAGAGCAGAAATGTGAGTCTCCAACCAACACACAGCGGTGTTTTGTTTCTGAATGAATCTAACTCTTTATATATGAGATAATTAATAATAATTTGTAAATAACAGTGACAATGAATTAATAAATCACTATTTGTATATAGGCTATTATTATATGATTATATTAACAATGTGGAGTCTACAATATATAAACTATGAATTCATTATAAACTAATAGTTTACAAATGATTTGTAAGTACTGTACTATATACTTTCTATAAAGAGTTACCAATCTTTAAATTAAGTTGTGCTCACTAAACACTGAAAACTTGCAGGTACTTTCAAATACATTGTAATTTAGCCCTGTAATTTGAGAAATTAGTTTAAAAGCAAAAGTGTACACTGTAAAATAAATAAATAAATTAATAAATAAAATCTGTAAAAAAAAAACAGATAATGTACTGGCAAAAAATGACCAGTACTTTTACGGACAACACCTGTAAAAAAAATAATACGTAAAATTCCGTCAGATTAATACAGTACATTGTGACCTATTTTTACTAGAGGTGCAACGGTTCGGTTTGTATCACGGTTTTAGGTTCACGGTTTCGGTACGGTTCGGTATGTGCTATGTTCTGGTAAAAAATTACTACTGTCAAATTAAAATAAAGAAAATAAGAACAAAAAGTAGCTAATAAAATTTAAAACAACACTGCATGTAATCACTGTATAAATTAAATAAAGATCAATCATTATTAATTATTAAGTTACTATTCAGTCATGAGCAATGAGTGATTTCCTTGTCTTTTGTTGTTTGATTAACATTAAAAGCACATTCAGACAGCAGGAATGCAAGGGCTGCTGTCTCTTTAAGACATAATACACGGATCAGTACACTGGTACTGAACACATGCGTTCTTTCTCGAGTGTTTAAGTTCACTTAAAACATAACCGACTATTCTTGCTAGGATACTCTCCAAGACGGGCATGTTGACATAATCTTGTGTGAATTTGTCTGTTCAAGCACAAGACTTGAAAGAGACCTATGCACCTATGCGTGCGCGCTTCGGATGAGTGCACGAATCTCCTCACAGCGCGCGCAAGTTCTCTTTCGCGCCTTGCACTCGAATGTTTAAATTAGCAATGCTTAAATGAGTTTAGTTTAAATGTAGATAGCAACGTGTGCTGTTCAGGTCTCACCTACGCTTGCACGTTATCAATACCCGGGTGATGACGGCGAAATGACTGGTCAGATAGAGCATACGGCACTTTAGGGGAAGCCAGAATGCGTATCCATCGACAGAAACATACATTAGCCTAACTCTGTCTGTCTGTTTTATTTATTTTATACAAACCATATTATAGATGCGTATGCGTCGTCAGATATAAGATGAACCGCGGTGTAAGTGTGTGCCGAACCGAGTGTGCAGAACGGTACGGTTAGATTTTTTTTACCGAGAACCATTTCACCCCTAATTTTTACGGATGTTTTTTAGAGTGTATATATACATCATTTTTCAAAAGCATTTGTTAGAACTGCTAAAGAGAACCTTTACCTCATTGCAAAATTGACCATTTTCACAGCATAGTAAATTACTCCCAGAGGAGGTGATCAAGATTTACATATTCAGTGATAAGTACTGAGTTTGACGCATGAGGAAGTGCACACATTTGCATATTGTTTGCCCTGTGCTGAAGCATCCATCAGCAAAGCAGCACTTCTCATCACATGAAGCTGTTAAAGAACAGTGAATGGGCACTTTGCTGTACTTCTGTCATTATAATCTGAACGATGTCTAAGGCTATATTTTATGAGTTATATGGTATGCAAAACTACAGGTGAAACTTACCACTTTGTTCTTTGCGAGATATCTATTCATTTGCATAACTGTTTTTTAAGATGGAGCTTCAAACAGCTGTACAGGCATTAAATGTGGTAAAACTCTCATCTCCTTTACACATGAATCCCTGGTTTAAAAAAGGCTCTAAGTCTTCAAACTGACATAGCAAAGACACTATAATTGCACTCACCACTTCTCCCTCAGTGGATAATACAATACACAGTGTTCTCATATCAACAAGTAGCAGACTTTGCACTGCTGCAGAATGGATTTCAGAAGCATTAATAACAAAACCGGTTCAGGTTCATTAATAGTAACCTCATGAGGGATGTGTTCCACTATTGGGTAGTACTATCAAGTAAGGAGCTGTGTGTAATATGCCCTGTCATTCATAGCAATAAAGATAGTTTAAATCCAATCTCAGTGTCTGGAATTTCAGGTTCTGTCTTAACGGTTTATCCAAATTGGCTAGCTAGACAGAAGTAAAAATGTACATTAAAAAACAATGGGTTGTCTGTACTGTATGTATGCCCAGTTCTGAAGTGTGTCAACTACATTCTCAAAAGAACTGCAGATTGTGATGTAGTCAAGGGATGATAGTAATTGCCTGTCAAGATCTAGAAGGGATAATGAAGTCTCACATTTGCCAAGAACAGCTCAGTCTCGGGTCCTCTCCTCACACCATTCCATAATTACATTCTCCAGGACCACACTGCAAAAAATGCTGTTCTTATTTAGAATTTGTGTCTTGTTACCAGTCCAAATATCTAAAAATTCTTAGATCAAGAAGCATTTTCTTGACAAGTAAAAATTATTTTCTTGTTTTTAGGAAAAATAAAACAAAATTTTTCCTTAAAACAAGCAAAATAATCTGCCAGTGGGGTAAGCAAAATAATCTTAATCCAAACTGAAAACAAGATTATATATCTTATTTTTGGTTTGATATAAGATTATTTGCACCAATTATAGCAGCAAAATGTGATGAAACTCCCCCCATAGGTGCTGCTTAACCTGCAACAACAAGCTATTTGTCACAATGCAGCTTCTGCATGGGGGGTTAATACTTTCAGCTGGGTAGACCTGCAACTCAGTGTGAGCTTTCTTAGACAATTCTCTACAGTATAGGTCTATTATTACTAAATTGGACCTCCTTATGTCACACAGCAGGAATTCTGAATGCCACAAAATGAAACAGCAGATTTACTATTGAGAGTTTCAATGGAAGAGCATTTACCTGTGAGATAATTAAGGTCCTTTGAGGGAAACATTTATTAATTTAGTATTAATTATTCAGTGTGACTGATTTTATTTTTTACTACAGGGAGAGCCCCCTTGGAGCAATACCAAGCAACTTCTAAAAGCCCCCAATCCTTCACCTCCTCACCTTTGCGTACAATCTCTGCCACAGCCAATCGGTAATCCCTGGGCTCCTGCTCGCTGGAGATCTGGAGGCACTCCTCCCCCTTCAGTGGGACCAGCTCCAGCAGAGGATTCAGGCTCTCCACCCCACACAGGAGAATTATCACACGGGTCTCCGGTCGCAATACACGAGCCAGAAAGAACCGCCGGAGCTGGCATAACCCCTCCAGCATGCCACGCGACAGGATAAGCAGCTTACATTTGTACTCTCCCAGTCTCAGGAAGTCATCCTGGCGACTGGTCACCATAGCAATATCATAACAACAGATGCCAGTCTCAGGAATGGGGCCTGTCAGGTGGAAGCGCAGGTACGATGCCCACTGCTCTGCCTCTGACTCATAGATGATCAGGAGATCTTCCACTAAAAAAAGAGATGTAAATAAAATATGCATCAATAATTTTTCAATTTTGTTAAAAATGTAAAGAGTTTCATTTAGATTCTGAATTTCTAAACATTTGTAAAACGTAATTATGTGAAATATTTAATTATTTGTGTTCTAGTTGGTGGTGCTTGCGATTATCCTGCATACTTCTTCCAGACAAAATTTCAGCTTCTAAATCACTCCACATGTTTGTCATACAACCATGAATTAGGTGTCAAATATTTCGTCTTATAGAAGAGAGATGTGCTATGACTTTTATAAGCCATTGGGCATACAAAGTTAATAGAGATATGGGGGTTGGCTTATTTGATTCACCTTGACAACTGTCTAGCCACACCTTAGCAACATGCACAAGCCATATCTTGGCAACAGAACTGGACACGGGAGTTGGCGCTACTGTAATCAGGTCACCATGATTTTGCCAAGTAATACATATTTTGTTGATCCTGGAACAACATTCCTGTCCAAAAATTTAGTCTTAACCCTATTCCGACCCCTAAACCTAACTCTACCCATAACTTATCCCTAAAATCAGAGGGAAATGATAGGTGAATAACACTGATGTAGAAGCACCTAACCCTGTTTGAAAGCCTAAACTTGACATAAACTTGACCCTCAAATCTGAATGGTTAATTGGAATGTTGTTCCAGGAGCAACAAAGATGTTAATCCAGGAACATGTTGGTGAAATCCCATTCACCATTGTAATCACTCAGAGCAACCAATGCCAAGTGTTGCCATGGAAAGCACAACTTATTTTTAATTATCTTGTTTAAATATACTTTATAAAAGTATTTAGCTATTATGTAGATCATTTATATATTAAGATACAGCTAGATGTAGCTAGATTTCACAGATTTAATATAATACAATTTACAGACTACTTTCCCCCCCATTTTTAAATAGTTTAAATATGTCCAGTTAAAGCAAATGTCACATTTGTTATTTAGTTGTAAAGCATGTCACATCTTTATGAAACTACTTGTGAGTAACAGACATTTACAACATATTTGTGAATATGTAAAAGTGGTAAATTAACTGAAAAACAAATAACTGAACAAGTTAAAGACTCAAACACTATAAAGAAACAAATGTAAACTTACATGTGTTGCTCATCTCTCTGTCTCTGTACTGATGCCTGCTGCTGTGTCCTGTGATGGGGAAGGTGTTTGATCAAACAACAGCACCATTGTGCCATCTGACCAATCTCTCCACGCTCTGCTAGTTTCCGTGTCATGAAGGCACAGGTGTGTGAAAAGTTCTCTTTCACATGCATGTTTATTTAAATATAGGAAGTCTGTGATTATTTTGATGTGCTATTTAATGAACAAAACATATTTCCCTTTTGTAAATCCAACAATTAATTTTTTTGAGTGTATATATACTCAAAAAAATTAATTGTTGGATTTACGTAAAAAAGTGTCAAGTTATTCTACGAAACTATATTGAGTAATTTGTACAAATAACAATTTAGTTGAATGAACAAAAGAAGTTCAAATAAAGCTGACAATTTCTTTGAGTAAACACAAATCATTTGAATGTCACTGTTAAGTAAACTGCACATATAAATATTATCTAATGTTATGTTTATTACGTAAGGTGAATAGATTTATTGATTTAATTGACCTTATTAAATGAACTAGTTTCTCTACAAAATGCACTCAAAATATAACTAATTGCACAAACTCAATTGAGTTGAGAGCAAGAATTCCATCCTAAACCTGCATATGAGGCTCACAGCCTAAACAGGTGACACTCTTCTGCATAATGGTAACCACAAAATTCAAAAACATTACAGAAACTACTCTAAATGTCCAACATAACTGAACATTAAACACTAACAACATCTTTCCCTTTTGTAACGAATCGTCACTCAGGCTGGGATCCATTTGCATGCTTTTATTGAATAAGAGCGTGGTCGTACAGGCAGGGTCAAACAGGTGTAACAGGGACAGGCAGAATCGTGGTCGGGTAACAGGCAGAAGTTCAGGACAGGCAGATAACACTCACAGATCAGGACACAAGGCAGGCAGCAGAGAGTCGAGGACAGGAACAAACAGAATCAGCAACAGGTAATCAGACAGGGTAATAACGCTCAGAAATGTTCACCAAGGCAAAACAAGACTTCGCAGTCCTTTATAGTCCGGGTAATGAGTATCAGTTGAGGTGGCAATCAGTCCAAGGCACAGGCTTGTGAGAAATGTAGTGTGTATGCGGGTGTGTGTGTCAGTATTTGGGAGATGGCTCCCTCCAATGGCCAGAGGAGGGAACCACGGAGTTCGTCTCCGTGATAGAGCCACCCCAGACATCTCCTCCCCCTCCTCGCTGGGACTATCGGCAGGCTTGAGCAGTGACACATGAAATGTAGGAGAAATACGAAAATGATTAGGCAGTGCAAGACGCAATGAGACTGGTGTGATTTGTCGTGTGATCTGGAATGGGCCAACATACCTAGGACTCAGTTTTCTGCATGGGAGTTTGAGACATAGATCTCGTGTGGACAGCCATACCCACTGACCAGGCTGATATGCAGGACCAGGACGGCGGTGGCGATCTGCTTGTTCTCTTAGACGGTGGACAGCGTGCTGCAGGTGGGTATGTGCTCTATCCCAGGTGGCTTCACTCCGGCTCATCCAGTCATTGATAGCAGGTACGTTGGTGGGTTCCCCAGACCAGGGAAACAGCGGTGGTTGGAACCCCAGTACGCACTGAAATGGTGTCAATCCGGTTGCTGGTTTGCGTATCGAGTTTTGGGTGTACTCAGCCCACAGAAGGGATCGGAACCAATCGTTCTGGTTGCGGTTGCAGTAAGATATCGGAGGAATCGGGTGAGTTCTTGGTTAAGCCGTTCGGTTTGACCATTCGACTGTGGGTGGTAGCCGGATGTGAGGCTGACGTTGATACCCAGAGCTTGACAAAAAGGCTGACCAGAGGCGAGAGGTGAATTGGGGACCACGGTCCGATACCATGTCCTCTGGGAGACCGTAGATGCGGAAGACCCAGTTGCATAGGTGTTCAGCGGTCTGCATGGCGGTGGGTAACTTGGGTAAGGGGATGAGGCGGCAGGCTTTAGAGAAGCGGTCTGTAATGGGGAGTATGGTGGTATATCCGCTGGATGTAGGGAGGTCCGTGACAAAGTCGACAGCGATGTGAGACCAGGGGCGTTGAGGGAGAGGTAGTGGTTGCAGTAGGCCAGCGGGGAGTTGGTGTGAGGGTTTGTTTATGTTACAGACCTGACAGGATTTAACGAACTGGATGGAATCTTTGGATAAGGAAGGCTGCCAGAATCAGTTTTGCAGTATCTTTATGGTTGCGGTGATGCCCGGATGACCAGATGAAGGGGAGTTATGGACCATTTCCAGGATGCGGTTGCGGAAGTTCAATGGAACGAAGACTTTATCAGGAGGACAATCTGGTGGGATCTCATTCTCAGTGTTGGCTTGTTCCAGCTTCGTCATGATATCCCACTGTATGGGTGCAATAACAAGAGAGGCAGGTAGTACAGCTTCTGGGTTTTGGGTGTTGTGCTCACCTTTGAACTGGCGAGACAGAGCATCCGCCTTGACATTCTTAGAGCCAGGTCGGTAGGTGACTGTAAAGTTGAATCGGGAGAAGAACAAAGACCACCGAGTCTGGCGGGGGTTGAGTCTCTTGGCGGTACGTAGGTATTCCAGGTTTTTGTGATCGGTCAAGATGACAAAAGGATGTATGGCCCCCTCCAGCCAATGGCGCCACTCCTCGAATGCTGCCTTCATGGCCAGCAGTTCTCGATCACCGACGTCATAGTTGCGTTCTGCTGCCGTGAGTTTTCTGGAATGATAAGCACAAGGATACAGTTTAGGTGGGTTACCTTGTCTCTGCGAGAGTACTGCCCCAAGGCCGGTACTGGATGTGTCAACCTCGACGGTGAACGGGAGAGACGGATCGGGATGGTGCAGAATGGGCGCAGAGGTGAAGCGTTCCTTGAGTCGCTGGAAAGCGTCAATGGTGGCAGAGGTCCACTTGAGTTTGTTCTGGCCTTTTTTAACCATGCTGGTAAGTGGGCAGGCTATGGAGCTGAAGTTGCGAATGAAATCGGCGATAGAAGTTGGAAAACCCCAGAAATCATTGCATCTCCTTGAGGGTATTGGGTCGTGGCCAGTTGAGGATGGTAGAGACCTTCTTTTCATCCATAGCGACACCGTCAGGGCTGATGATATATCCAAGGAACGAGGTAGATGTCTTATGGAATTCGCATTTCTCTGCTTTAGCATACAGTTGAAATTGAATCATCCATTGGAGGACCTGTCTGACTTATTGAAGGTGTTCTTCCATGGTATCGGAGTATATCAGAATATCATCAACGTAGACAATCACAAATCTATTGAGCATGTCTCTGAACACATCGTTAATAAAAGCCTGGAAGACAGACGGACTATTGACCAGCCCGAAGGGCATAACGAGATATTCGTAGTGTCCGGTAGCAGTTGAGAAGGCAGTTTTCCACTCATCCCCCTCCCTGATGCAGATCAGGTTGTATGCATTGCGGAGATCGAGCTTGGTGAAGTATCTTGCGGTGCGAAGCTGTTCCAGTGCGGCAGGAACCAGAGGTAGGGGATAGCGAAATTTGATAGTGATCTCATTGAGACCACGGTAATCAATACAGGGACGGAGACCCCCGTCCTTCTTGCCCACGAAGAAGAAGCCTGCAGACGCTGGTGAGGTGGATGGGCGAATGAAGCCTTTGGCCAATTCCTCCTCAATATATTTCTTCATAGCCTCTGACTCAGGTTGTAATAGTGGGAAGATACGACCCTTGGGCGGTGCAGCTCCTGGAATCAGATCGATTGCACAGTCGTAGGGACGATGAGGTAGTAATTGTGACGCACATACCTTGCTGAAGGCTAAGGACAGATCTCGGTATTCGTTGGGTAGCTGGAAACCTGGCGTGGATTCGTCGGGTGCAGAGGGTTCGGCAGCTTGGATAGTTCTGATGGACAGAGGAGATGAGTGAGACAGGCATTTGGATAAGTAGTGTTCGTTCCAGTGGATGATTTGTCCTGCTCTTCAGCAGACGTGGGGGTTATGAGTATGTAGCCATGGCAAACCTAAGATGATGGAGGAGGTTGAAGTGGGTAAGATATGGAATTGGATACGATCTGTGTGAAATATACCGGTCTGCATGGTGAGTTGTTGAGAAATGGTGTTTATGCGTCCTGAGCCCAGGGGCCGGCTGTCTATAGCTTCCACTGTGAGGGGAGAAGAGCATTCAATTAATGGAATCTTGTGTTGCTGGGCATAACTTTGGGACATGAAGTTCCCCGCTGCCCTGGAATCCAGTAATGCGGTCGTCTCTACACGGATGTCGTCAACCAACAGTGTTATGGGAACAGAAACACACAGGTCTGAGCAGTAGAATGGATTAGTATCACTCACCGACCGTGGATTCTCTGGACGGGTTCAAACTGGGCAGTTGTTTCTCACATGACCGGGATTACCACAGTACAAACATAGGAGGTGGGTCAATCGACGGCTTCTCTCCTCTTCCGACAGATGGTAAGCGTTGATCTGCATAGGTTCTGAATGATCTGAATCAGCAGGTGGTGATGCGCGTACGCTGCGTCTCGGTCCGGCTTTGCAGGAATGGATGAGGTTGTCGATTTGAATAGTCAGTTCAATGAATTGGTCCAGACTCTTGCCTTCATCACGGCAGGCTAGCTCCGTTTGTAACTCATGAGATAATCCACTTCTGAAGCAAACTTTTAACGTGTCACTCACCCAGTTAGTTTGTGCAGCAAGTGTGCGGAAAGCGAGAGTGTTTTACGTCCCAGTGTCAGCTCCATCAGGCGATCACCGGCTCCCTTCCCGTCACAGGGGTGATCGAAAACCTCTTTAAATCTCTGCATGAAATAATCGTAGGTAGGAAAAGCGGCCCCATCATCCCTCCATACAGCCGTAATCCATTCCAGCGCACTCCCCATAAACAATGAACAAACTAATGCAACTTTACCGGCGTCAGTGGTATACATGGCAGGCTGCTGACTAATGAAGAGGGAACATTGGAGAATAAAGCCTTTACATTTCGTTGGGTCGCCGTCAAATTTTTCTGGCAGAGAGAGGCGGGGATTCACCAACGGTGGCGTCCCTGCAGCGTGGGTAATGCCAGCTGCCGCGAGTGGCGAAGGCACCGTTGGGGCAGAAATCAGAATACCTTGCAGCGCCTTTACCAGTTCCTCCGTGAGAGTGGTGAGACGGTTAAGCTGGTGTTGATGAGTAGCAAGCTGACTGGCTTGGGCTGACATCGTTGCACACAGGTGAGAGAAAGCAGCTGGATCTTGTACTGGCGAAGTCTTCTGTAACGAATCATCACTCAGGCTGGGATCCATTTGCATGCTTTTATTGAATAAGAGCGTGGTCGTACAGGCAGGGTCAAACAGGAGCAAACAGGTGTAACAGGGACAGGCAGAATCGTGGTCGGGTAACAGGCAGAAGTTCAGGATAGGCAAATAACACTCACAGATCAGGACACAAGGCAGAGGTCAAATGCAGGCAGCAGAGAGTCGAGGACGGGAACAAACAGAATCAGCAACAGGTGATCAGACAGGGTAATAACGCTCAGAAATGTTCACCAAGGCAAAACAAGACTTCGCAATAAACTATGGTGCAAGGGAGTCCTTTATTGTCCAGGTAATGAGTATCAGCTGAAGTGGCAATCAGTCCAAGGCACGGACTTGTGGAAAAAGTAGTGTGTATGCGGGTGTGTGTGTCAGTATTTGGGAGACGGCTCCCTCCAAAGGCCAGAGGAGGGAACCACGGAGTTCGTCTCCGTGACACCTTTACTGAAAAACACATAAAATAACACTTCAATTCCTAAATTTCCTCTCCTAATGCAGTCCCTTGCAAAGCATGCTGGGAACTACAGATCCACTGCCTAGTTAGTTATGTCAACATTAATTTGTGCGTTTCACTCAGCAATGTTAAGCTGACTGAACAAACACTTACTAAGTTAAGCGGACAATACTCATTTTTAGTAAACAAAGCAGTTAAATTACGTTCATGTAGTTACATGAGTTTTTTAAGTAATGTGAACAAGGGTGGTTTGAGTGAAACTAACAACAGTGAAAGTTCATTTTTTTGAGTGTATTTTATATCTATATATATATATGTATATATAATTTATATTTTATAGAGCTTTGAAAAGGTTTTAAAGAAAGTTTCATAGATGGTTTTCATAGATAGATTCCAGCTGCTTGGAGCACTAATGAATACTGAAAGATATAAGAGTTAGAATGAGTGAGGAAGAGTTAATCAGAGTGGGCACAAAATCCTCTAAACACATGGCCAGCAAGTGAAGTGGAATAATCACACACAATAAAGCAAGATAACAAAAGAAGTGATGACATCCCCTCCTACAACACTTGTGTTTTCTTGCCCACTGCTCTGCCTCCGACTCATAGATGATCAGGAGATCTTCTGCTAAAAAGGAGATGTAAATAAAATATATGACAATAATTCTTCAATTTTGTTAGTTTTGTGAGTTTCATTTCAATTCTGAATTTCTAAACATTTGTGAAACATGTAATTATGTGAAATATTTAATTATTCTAGTTGGTGGTGCTTGCGATGAAAAGCATCATTATTATTATAATTATCCTGCATACTTCTTCCTGACAAAATTTCAGCTCCTAAATCGTCCTACACGTTTGTCATACAACCATGAATGAGGTGTCAAATATTTCTGCTTATAGAGCAGATATGCTATGACTTTTTTAAGCCACTGGGTGTACAAAGTTCAGAGACATAGGGGTTGGCTTATTTGATTTGCATTTATATGACTTTTTGCATTATAGACTATCCTGCACACTGTACCTGCCCCACACTTTCGAAAATGTATGATGCCTTTGCATCTATGTGAAAGGCCTGAAGGCTTTAGTCCCCATTCTTTGTAATTATATGAAAATGAGCAACAAGCACAGTCTTCAGAAATTCGGGATTCAGAGAGAGAGAGAGAGAGAGAGAGACAGAGAATCTCATTTTAGGGTGCTTTTAGCAGACAATGTAATTAGTTAAATAAAAGTCCCTAGAGTCTTTAGTTAAACTGAGCTGGTCTTTTACACACACTAGCTAATTCTGCTCGTTTACACCTCAACCGTCTTAGCTTAATGTGCAGAATAGAGTACGTTTTCTGGGGCAGAACCACTTGGCTCTCAAAATGCTGAGGATGTTCAAATATTCTTGTCATCACTTTCTCTCGTTTAGTTCAGCAAGCTGGAAGGGAAAGTAAAGGAAAGCTAATTTGTTTGTCATGTCTTTCTGTAATATTTATCTAGGCTATTCTTTCACAATTTTGAAATGATGAGAAAACTTATTAGACAATTTCTCATAGTTTGAACATGGTAAAGATGACAGTATTTTAATTTTTTTAAATTTCATCAGTATGTAATCAACATTTCAGCCAGACTAAATAAATGCATAGTTGCAAGTTAAAAATACCAATTTATCGATTTATTTAAATATAAGGGATAGTTCACCCAAAAATGAAAATGTTGTCATCATTTACTTACTGTACCCCCAGGTTGTAAACCTGTATGAGTTTCTTTCTTCTGCTGAACACAAAAGAAGATATTTTAAAGAATGTTGGTAGTCGACGGTAGCCAACGACTTCCATAGTAGTAGTAAAAAAAATTAAAATACTATTGAAGTCAATGGCTACCATAAACTGTCTGTTTACCAACATTCTTCAAAATATCTTCTTTTGTGTTCAACAGAAGAAAGTTACTCTAACTCAACATAGTTTATTTCATTCAAAACTAATAACTGTCATAACTGTCAAAAAAAATAAAAAAAATAAAAGATGCAAACTGCTGCATTACACTGTAAAAAATTCTGTGGTTGCCAGAATCATTTTGTAAAAAATACAGAAAAACTGTAAACACATTTACAGAACAAAATTTGAATGTAAACCAATAAATTCAACAATGCACACTACTGCTAAAATCTGTTTTGTACCTTTAACATATACTGACAACCACCATAATAATGCAGGTGGTAAAAGAGACAGCCACATGAAGTTCATCACAAATAATTTTTCCACGAGCTGAAGCATACTAATATGGTGTAATAATAAGTCATTCACGCAAACGCAAAACACCATCATGGTAACCCACAACACTTACATAATGCAATAAACATTCATTAAACAACAGAAGATGTAACATAAAACCCTAATGTACATAACTGATAACAAAAAGAAACATGATTATTTAAACAAAATACTTTCAAATGTGGGGTGTCACACAGGGAATTGTGGGAATATCAGTTTACAGTTTTTGACTGTAAATTATACATTGATTTTGCCTTTTTTACTTATAAAAATGGTAACATTTACAGCATTTTACTGTGAAACTTACATATATTTCCCTATATAAAGTATGGGAACTTACTTTACAAAGCGTTTTTACAATATTTTACCATTAAAATCACATTCATTTTATACAGTGTATGTTTTATTTATTTATTTGAACCAATACATTATTTTTTAGAGTGATGGACCTTGCTTTGTGCATAGAGGTATTGTTATGCTGTATAACAGAAAACAACCATCTTCAAATTGTGCAACAAAGTTGTATGCAAAAAAAAAGAATCTCTAGAAAATCTTACATATACAGCATTATGATTGACCTCACAGAAATTACTGGAATATACTAAACCTTTGTATATAACTAAAATGATGTGTCCATATACTTTTGGACATTTATTTTGATGAATTGTAAAAAAATATCTCCTTTTTTTAAATCAGAATGCTTCTAGACACATGCAGACCAGAACATCTGTGACAGCACACTTTTTATGTGTGTGCCTGTTAACAAGCTAAACTAATTAGTGATGTGCTTTACTGCACTTCTCATTTAGACATGTTTGCTGTTCTGGCAAAATGGAACTTACGGGTTGTTTAATAGAAACTGTAACAGCTGTCTACATGCTAATTACACTTTGGGTTAGTTTCAATTTGATTGTTTTCATTTTTATTCTTATCTCCCACTTTGATAATTATTTGTTGTCAAACTAGCATCATAAGGATGAAAAACAACAAAAAGTTACAAAAATGCTTTCAAAACACACAAGAGAGTAAATAAAAAATGCAACGTTATTTACAGTACGAGAATCTGCACTGTAACCATTTCATTGCTAAAATGTTACAAATAGTGAACAGCAGACATGATGAAAAGGACAGAAAGTTTAATAGAACTCTCAACTCACATCTCCAAAAGAGTTCCACATGATAAGTAGTTATCATTTGTAGAGGGGAAGAATGATGACATCAGCATCCCATTGACCACAGACCGATTACATCACCATTTTTCCTTTGTTCACCACACACTGTAAAAAAATAAATCGTAAAAAAATAAAACAAAAACTTTAAAATTAAAGTAAAATATTCTGATTTTAAAAAACTTTAACAGAAATTTTCATTAAACTTTTTCTGCAGAAAAACACTGTTATGTTACAGGTATTCCCTGAATTATTACAATAACACACCTTCACTGCAAAACATGCTCTTAAAAAAAATGGTCAAATGATTTTTAGCAAAGGCTACCAATCAAAGTCTGTAAAATAAACATAAAATACCCTAATTTAAATAAAGCGCAAAACACTCTTACAGAAAAAACACTGTTGTTTTACAGGTATATCCTGAACTGTTACTAATAAAACACATTCATTATAAAGTGTGAATCTCCTGCATTTAACCAAAAAGAGCACACATAAACAAATTAATATAAAGCAACATACAGCACAACACCAATGTCTTCTGGCTCTTCCTGGACTGAAGCACAGGCTCTACTCTCCAGCACAATGGTGACCCACAAAACAGACGATACAGAAAACCTTTAAATCCCAACAGAATATGAAACACTAACAGATCTCTCAAGATCTCAGCATCTTCACTTACAATCCAGACTTTATTTCATATTAAAGTTCTTATTGAGAATTAACAGAGGTTTAGATGTTGATGTTTTATTGAATAAAATAATAAAGTTTGAAGTCACCATTCTGGTGGTCAGTGCTTGCTTTAGTTGGGCTCTTGACACTTGACTCTTTAACATTAGTATTTCTCTGGCTGCTTTAACTGTGTGTTTCTGATAAATGTTTGTAATAGCAAAAAAAAAAGCAAGAAAAACTCAGATGTTGGTCAATTTTTAAATAATGGTATGGTCATCATAATGTGGTCTGTTTCACTGATACCAGAGTCTGATCTCTGACTAAATTGTTTAATATTAGTTATAATTTAACATGCCAATACTACTGCAGTACTATAATACTATAAACAGTTTTATTAAATCATTATGCAGAAAATGTTTTGTCAAGACCATGCAGGCTCACACAGACATCAAGATTCAGCGTATGAATCTCAACAATGGTGACTAAAAAAAAATTCAGATAAACTCTGAACGTCACAAAACAAGCTACTAAAGTCACAAAAAAGCTTTGTTGATTGTCACCATTGTTGAGATTCATATGTTGATTAAAAATGTCTTAAAATATTTATGCATAATGAATTAAAAATCTGAATACCAAATTATTATTATATGATTCCACAATATCACAAGGTTATAGTAAATCATATGAAATTAACAGTTAATATACTCAGAAATTTGACACTGTGACATCACTGAATCAGTCCACTTCATGATAATTATACCATTAATAAGCAAAAATCATTTGATCAGAACTTCTCCTGAACCTTTTGCTATAACAAACATGTATCAGAAGCACACAGTTAAAGCAGACAGAGAAAAACTAACATGGAAAAGTCAAGGGTCAAGAGCCCAACTAAAGCAAACGCTCACCTCCATAACGGTGACATCAAATTTTTGATAATTTTTGTTAATTCTCAGTAAGAACCTTTGTATAAAAGAAATAAAGTCTAGACTGTAATAGGTGAAGATGCTGAGATCTTGAGAGATCTGTTAGTTTTTTTATGTTCTGTTGTTGCCAGTCATTTGAATCAAATCAGGAAATACCTGTAAAATAAAAGTATTTTTTAACATTTAAAGACAATTTTTGTTAAAGTTGTTTGCACTTTATTTAAATTAGAATATTTTACTTTAATTTTATGGTTTTTGTTTGGCAGCCAGTCATTGACCTTTTTTTTTTTTTTTTTTTTTTTTAAAGTGAAGGTATTTGAAGGTTAATAATTCAGGAAATACCTGTAAAATAACATTGTTTTTCGGTTTATTTAAATTAGGATATTTTACTTTAATTCTACAGGGTTTTTTTGGCTATCATTCATTTTACCGTTTTATCATTTAACTGTTTTGTTACTGTTTAATTACTGATTATTTTTGTAATTTTACATACATTTGTTTGTAATTTAAGAAAACAGAAAAAATACTATATAAAAATACAGTAAATTTTCTGTAACAAATATGTGAATTACTGTAATTTTACAGAGTTTTGAGTATAATTTAAAATAAAACAAAATCACAGTTATTTTCCGTAAAATTCGGATTTTATTTTACAGTGCAGTCCTTCATTCCCTAGACCTGTGTGAATGACCACGGACTCCCTCAGGCTCACCAAACCAGTTTTGCTGATTGGCCTGGTCATGTGGCAGGCACGATTGACATTTACATTTAGTAATTTAGCCGACGCTTTTCTCCAAAGCGACTTACAAATGAGAATAGTAGAAGCAGTCAAATCAACATGAGTACAACAGTATGTAAGTGCCGTGTCAAGTCACAGTTTCATCAGTAAAGTGCTCGTAGCAAGTTTTTTTGATTTAGCAAGATTGAGCAAGGAAAGGCCCAAAAGGAAGACAATCTTTACAAACTCAAAGTCACTAATTGGACAGAAAACTGCAAGGAACACATTCTACACACACATATATATGCATCCAAGGAATTGTGCACATTCAGTGGAGACTGTTCCTGGAACGACAATCCATATAAGTTCACCCATCAACACTTGAATGAACAAACTGGGTGATACTTCACTGATTCCACCACATTATTTTTGGACTCTATGTTTTTAACACAATGCCTACTGAAGATTCATCGGGGGGAAAAATGGATTTTACTGTCTAAAGGAGTCATTTTTCAATGTTAAACAGTATTGCAGTTGTGAACATATCATGCATACTGTGTAGTAGGGTGCTGAAATTACCCTCTCAAATGTGACTTCATCTGGAGTTGCCATGGCAATAGCTTCACTTTCTGTTACTCTAATGGGCTAACAGCTTAACATCTGTTGCTTCTTTTATTAGCAAATAATAGTAAATTTTAACAGCTTTAATGCACACAGATGCATTGGAAAAGAAAAGTGCAGGGGCTAATGCCCTCCCAGAAATTTGCGTGAACTTCAGACACATCTTAGAATAGCTCAGAAGATAACAACAGACGTATTGTCCTCTTGTAATCTGCTATTGGTTAGTAGCTACTTTGGTGGCTTAAGCCCCTAATTATTGTCAAAAGTATTTGTGAAGATTCACTCATGTTATAAAGGTCTAATATAGATTTTAATATAAATTCTTGCACTTAATATAAATTCTTCGCCCTAGCCTAGTAGTGATGAAAAAGAAGTTGTTATCGATCTAAACATAATGCGTTGAAACAGACGTCATGTCCGTTTTAAAACGGTATGTCAAGTTAAAAGTTCAACTTTTAAAAACACGTCTCAACACCCTGCGCTCTTTTTCACTGTTTTTGCATTTATTAAAGCACAAACATGTTTGCTCATTTAGCTCTTCACTGCAGTTTTAACGCCATAGACATAGATGCCTATATATGTATGGCACTTTCAGTCCGCAAGTTTTAATAAACAGTTATTGATTCAAAGTCCTGATAAGGCAATAATAAAGATGTTCAGAGTAACTGATAACATGTGCTTATAACGGTACAGTTTACAATGTGACTAGTGACTAGTGTAGTTTTAAGGTAAAATGGAAAATAAATAAATGCAGAATATTTAAGATATTGCTGCATTTATTCTTCAATTTATCCAAAAAAGTGAGGCTGATATTCAGACTGAGCCTCAATTGCCTACAGCCATAGCTACAGTTGGTAAGGAAATTACACAGTAATAGAACACATTTGCATCTTGTTAACAAGTTGTTGACAAGTCAAAAATAACTGTTCATTTGTAAAATAGATCATTTGTAACTTGCCTCTGCTTTCAGACCTCTGGGACTGGTTGATATAGCCATGTTAAAAATCCCCTGTAATAGTTATGACATGAAACCAGCATATCACCAATAGCAGAATAGCAGTGTTCCGTTATGAACCATGACCACCATGTGGCATCCAAAGGTGCTATAAGTGGTTTAGCCATTCTGCTTTTGCCAGACTAGCCAAATTACATGCGTCCCTTATTTCTCCACCACTTTGACATAATAACCTACCTGTCAAGCAGAAACCAATGCTGCATTCCAATTTACATACTATCCACCCTAAATAGCATTTGAAAGAAAAATATCTGTCTCTGTAAGTCCATATAAAGTAAATGTACAGGATCTCCAAAGTTGATGCTTTAAAAACCACAC
Organism: Elopichthys bambusa; assembly: GCA_037101425.1. Classification (NCBI taxonomy): domain Eukaryota; kingdom Metazoa; phylum Chordata; class Actinopteri; order Cypriniformes; family Xenocyprididae; genus Elopichthys; species Elopichthys bambusa. Next base: position 12,342,765 of record CM074432.1, on the reverse strand, counting down.
AAAACATACAAGACATGTATGTAATTCACATGACCCGTTAATAAATCATTGTCTTCTGAATAACACATAATAATAATAATATGTTTAATTTATATAGCGCCTTTCGTAGGCTCAGGGACACTTCACAAGGTACAATGATACAACAAATAATCAATACGAGGTAACAATTAAATGAAAGATGGACATTTGCCCAGTCCAGAAGTCATGGATAATGCAGTTGCATGATATAATAGAAGTTGGGTAAACTTTAAATTATAAAAAAGAAACATAACATTGTGTCACGAAGACAACACAGGCGGTAGGCAAAATAAACCAAAAAAAAAAAAAAAAAGAAGAAAAAAAAAAGAATATAGGACAAATACACAATGCGATTAGTAGTATTGCCTACATTCTTGGTGATATCAGGTGAGAAATATAATTTAAAGAAGAATACACATAACTGATAGTGTTGAGTGAACACATATGTTTTGAGCTTTGATTTAAATTCACAGAAGGAGGTAATTATTCTGAGCGCCAAGGGAAGCGAGTTGCAAAGTTTGGGTACCGTGACAGAAAAAGACCTGCTGAACTTGAAGACCGGAGTGAACAAGGAAGGAATATAGGAGGGAGCAAGACCATTGAGTGACTTAAAGTTGAGCAGGAGAATTTTGTATGTAACACAAGATGATACAGGCAACCAGTGCAGATTTAATAGGAAAAGAGTGATGTGGGCAGATTTTTTAGTGGAAGTTAATATTCTGGCAGCAGAATTTTTAATGTAGACGGGAGATGGAGTGAGCTGGTAGACTAGAAAAAAATAGCGTTACAATAGTCAAGGTGAGAGGTAATGAATGCATGCACTAATGATTCTGCATCTTTCCTGCTGATGAAAGGACGAAGTTGCACGATATGACAAAGCTGGAAAAAAGCTGCTTTGGAGAGTTTGCTGATGTAGACCTCCAAGGTCAGTGATGGGTCTAGAGTGATACCTTTCTAACAGTAGCAGATGGAAATATGATGTGGCATCAAGTTCAAACCTAGAAACAGTTGTTGGGGGGGGGTTTGAGATGGGGAACCAGTTATTAAGATTTCGGTCTTACTCAAGTTCAAGTTAAGAAAATTAGAGTGTAGCCAGATAATGAGCCAGTTGAGTGGATGGAATCTGGCCGGCAAGCAGTATAAATCTGGATGTTATCTGCATAACAGTGGTAGTTAAAACCACAGCGACAAATTATTTGGGCAAGAGGCTGAATGTAGATAATGAATAATAAAGATCCTAGAACTGAACCCTGGGAAACACCCTGTTTGGGTGAGACAATGGAAGATTTGGAATGGTGCAGAGAGATGTAGTAATGCCTATCTATAAGATATAAAGATAACCAGAATAATACAGAGCCTGAGATGCCACTTTCTGAAAGGCGAGAGAGTAATATCTTATGACAGACAGTATCAAAAGCTGAGCTGAGTTCGAGTAATAAAAGAATAGAAAGATTGCACGAGTTACCAGAGAGTAACAGATCACTGACCACCTTTACAAGAGCAGTTTCAGTGCTGTGCTTTAAGCGGAAACCAGACTGAAAGATATCAAACAGATTCTTGTGGGCTAGAAATGACTGCAGCTGAGTGACGACAGCCTTTTCCATGATTTTTGAGACAAATGGCAAGTTGGACGGTAGTTCGATAAATTTGCAGGATGGAAAGTAGGGTCTAACCGGCATGAAGAGGAATTTGATTTCTGTATTATATCGCTAATCAAAGAAGGATTTGTCAAGGTAAAATTAGTCAATTTCTGGCTAGACTGAGTTTACTCACAAGTAGAAGTAGTCGGCGCTCACATTTATCTTTTTGCTTTATGTGGGAAAAATATAGTATTTTAAACTTTTTAAACTATAATCTATTGTTTCTAGACAACTGTCATACATGGGTCATACTGTTCAGAACAACTGATTCGTCAACTTGGATCGAATGGATTATCATAGTGTTCACTTTAGCAATTGGTGTAACATCAACTTTGAGGGACCCATATACTCGCACTACATGGACTCAAAGAAATTGATTGATTTTTCTAAAAATCTTTGTTGTGTCCATGAAAGAAAGTCATATACCTGGGAAGACATGACAGTGAGTAAATGATGAGATAATTGTCATTGGAGTATCCCTAAAGCAATAAGGAGCTTGAGAATGTGCTGTACACAATTTAGCAAAAATATACACAACATTTATTCATACCACTTATATTTGGCCTACTGCTTAAAGTTAGGGTAGGCAAATTTGGAAAGGCAAGCTTTGAAAGCATGAGATCCGACCCTCCCTTCAGAGAGCTCTCCAAAGCCACGCCTCCTTGAAAACATGAACGCACACAGAGAGACAGCGTTAAATTACTTCATGTCTCAAAGCACATAAAATTACAATAATAATGAACGTATACAACTTACAGAGCTCTTACTTGTACCACCTGACTGCTGCAGATTAAATTGTGGCGTCAAAAAACCATAATAACTTCTGGACCAATGGTCAGGAACCTATGGCTCACAAGTGATGTGTCTAAGTTTTAATGATCATATGTTGATGATGGGTGAGAAACCTGGCAGGCCACATGGCTCTTTGACAAAAACCCTGCCAGGTTTCTCACCCATCACCAAAATATGATCATTAAAACTTAGACACATCACTAGAGATCAGTTTCCTGCAGAAAACGTAAAATTAGTTACAAATCCTTTGTTGTAAAAGCTACCGAAGTTAATGAAAAGTCAATTTACGATAATATTTCAAGTTGCACTGACCAATTTGCATATGCAGTGCTGTGCACAATCTTTAGTTCTATTTAGATTGCTCCTGCTGACTGAGCATATTTTCTCCTCTCTGTGTCAGTGGGGAAACCTTCCATTCATACTGCTTTCTTTGAGCGACTGGATCATCCTCATGCAGCACTGCAAACCATAGTGGAGAATACAAGAGGAAAGGACAGACAAAATGCAGTTTATTAGACATTTATAAATCCATTGCACTAAATCAGTTCAAAAGTCAATATGTGTGTGTATGTATATAATCATGTTTTGTTTTAGAACTGAATATGTTATGTATTAATTTATACAATAATAAGTGCATGGGGTGCAATCAGAAGATTAAGATTAACATTAAACATTAAGATTAATTAAATTTCACTTGTTTGCAATGGATTTTTAAGACAATCACCTGTCACCTATAGGTCTCATGTCATTGTGAATCCATAGTGAACATGATAATAAACTAATTATTAATATAACTTAACTAAGTTATATTAATATAACTTATTATTAGATAACTTAACTAATAATAAATATTAAGAACATAAAAATACTTTAAAACAACTGCAACACGGTCTTTAACCAAGGTAACATTAGCCAGAAATATGTATAACAAGGCAGGAGACGCTGGTTGACCATAATCCTCAAATATTAGCAGATTTTTTAATCTTTTAAAAACATTGCTGTAGCTACATACACATACTACATTCACATGTCGGTTTATTGTATAAATATTGTAAACCAATGCATTTATTGACTACGAATTACTAAAAATCACAGTTCTGTCTCTAACTCGATCCATCTGAATTGCCGCCATCTGAAGTCTACGCGAATTACGTGACGATCAATGGTTGTGAACTTCTGTTGTCGCAACTCTCTCTCTACATGGCTCTGGGTTAGGGTAAGCCTCTCTCTCAATGGCTGTGGGTAGGGGTTAATTTCTGTTGTAACAATTCACCCTTTCGGCATGCCCATTAAGTGAACCTGCAACTATCCCTGTCTCGTGCAGAATGGTTCTTTCACACTGAATGATGTGGCAGACAACTAGTTGTCTAGTCCGGTTCACACAGCAGGGGTTAGCAGAGAATGTGGTTTTGAGTCCCAAAATTTTACAGGTGTGAGTAACTAAACTGTGTGAATGAAGCCATATTAAGGAATCAAATACAGGACTCAACCATATTCTATTGTTGTTTGAACATAGCTGTTGTAACCTATGGCACTCAGAGCAGCTGCCTAGCTTGTGGAGTTGGCCCCACCTGTCCACTCCACTCGCCTGCTGGATAATCACTTGTTTATCAAACCTGAGAAGTGTAAATTTCATGTGTCCACAGTGCAGTTCCTAGGATTCATCATCAACCCGGGCAACATTCAAATGGATCCTAAGAAAGTCCAGGCCATTACTAATTGGCCCACCCCCATCTCAGTGAAGGACATTCAATGGTTCCTAGGATTTACACATTTTTATCTCAAGTTTGTGTGCAACTTTAGTGCTGTAGCAGCTCCTCTTACATGTCTCACTAAGAGTAAATATTCCAAATTCATTTGGAGTTCTGAGGCCGAGGATGCATTCCAAGATCTTAAGCATCATTTCACCTCTGCCCCCATCTTGACTCTCCCTGACCCAGAAAGGCCTTTTGTGATCAAGGTGGATACCTCGAATATGAAGGTTGGAGCTATTCTCTCTCAGCGAGGGGAGGACAAAAAGCTGCACCCCTGTGCTTTCCTGTCAACACTTGGTGAGGGAAACTATGATGTGGGAGACCGGGAACTGCTGGCCGTCAAGCTATCACTTGAAGAATGGAGACAATGGCCTGAGGGAGTTCAACACCCATTTTTAGTCCTCACTGATCACAGAAATTTGGAGTTTATCCAACAGGCTAAATGGCTTAATGCTCACCAAGCTCAGTGGTCTCTGTTTTTCAACTGCATGGTTTCAGTTTACTCTGTCCTACCGCCTGGGCTCCAAGAATCTGAAACCTGACACTCTGTCTCAAGTCTACTCACCAACTAATTGTGAACTACTACCTTTTTGGAACTATTTGGATCTTCTGTTTGGAATTACTTCATCATTTTGTATTGACTCCTTGGAACATTTGGAGTTTCAGTTTGGAATTTCTTTATGGATTGTTTTGGAATTACTTTCTGGACTAATTTAAAGAGAATTTAACTACTTCATTAATTGTATTCCCTGACTGAGCTCTCATTTCTGCAACTGGGTTCTCCGCCTTCTCCTACATTCAGCCCTCACAGTTCTAACCTTGGTCCTTACAACTACATCAGTTGACTGAGAAGGGGCGGAGCTTCAGGTCAAGTAAGGAGTACCAGGTAGCCTTCAATCTAGGGCTGCACAATTGATCGAATTTCTAATCGCGATTACGGATGCCACCTCTATGTAATCATTCAAAGGTGCAATTACAAAAAAAAAAAAAAAAAAATCTGCATTATTCTGCATGCTTAAGAGGTGTGTTACAGAGCATGTTACATTGTGAGAGACAAATCATGACTACTTCAGAGTGTAAAAGGTCTAACCCAGCACAAAAGGAACTTCCAGTGGTCAAACCCACACTGAACACCAGCACCCACCATTTTTAAAAAGCCGTGTACACAGCCTATATATTTACTCCACAAACTAACTCTACAAACATGGAATTCCAACAGTGATAGATGGACCTCTCAATCTTATGCTAAGGAGAAAATCCAGCGTGACTTTGAGCGAACCAAACGAAACATGACTATGTATTTCTGCTCAGCTAACGACATTGGGCATCAACCACAAAATCTAATAGGCCTACTATTATACTGTCTATTTTCCTTGTATAACAGTTCTATAATAACATATTAGACAGGACTGTTAAACAGATCGTAAACTAATGAAGATGGAGAATGCGAGCACTGTGTGTCAAAATAAATGTCCGCCACGCTGTCAGAATAAAAGTCACAACAACAAACGCAGTTTACATCACTTTAGAGTTCCTACTTACGGTGCAAATGCAACAATGAAAATGCCCCATCTGTTTTTTTTAATTATTATTTTAATTAAAACCAAACCAATGTACAGTTGACATTTGAGGCTTAATGCTATAAAAAAGCAATAAAAATGCTGGAATGGGTAATAGCCTATACGAGTCAGGAACTTACTAAATAAGAGCATAAATATGCAACTACGAAGAGAGAGCTGCTGGCTATGGTGACTTTCACCAAGTACTTTAAAGGGTTAGTTCACCAAAAAAAAGAAAATTATGTAATTTATTACTCACCCTCATGTCGTTCCACACCCATAAGATCTTCGTTCATCTTCAGAACACAAATTAAGATATTTTTGATAAAATCTGATGGCTAAGTGAGGCCTGCATCGCCAGCAAGAACACTCCCTTTTTCAATAGGGGTGTAGGAAAATATCGATACACATCAATATCACGATATTATGTTTGGCGATACTGTATTGATTCTCAAAACCACTGTATTGATATTTATTTATTTACATCCAAGATTCGTGGCTTTGTGTTCGGTTTAATCCCAACCACTAGTCACTAGATGGCAGTGTTATCTCAGAACGTAAACTGACGTGGAGAAGTACAAGGCGTGTGCATCCCCAGCATTAGAATTAGCAAACCCAGCTCACAAAACGATAGAATTATTCCGGCTCCCGCCGTGGTGTACAAAGCTCATGTGGACTCATTTTGGCTTCAACTATAAAGAAACCACAAGGAGATCGACAAGAGTCCTGTTGTTTGCAAAATAGGCCATGTTAAAATCCAATACTTGGAAAATGCATTGAATCTGACTGAGAGCTCACTTAACATCCCGACACCATCCACGCTGCTGAGAGGCATTTCGATAGAATATGTAATGTGTACTGCACGCTTTCCTCTCAATAACAAAATAAACACACAACAAAAATGACAGCAGAAAGAAAGCATCTGATCATAGCTATGTGGATATGTTTGCACCAGCTCTGTTCAGCACTTCAGTGAAGGTACGTTTATTTAAATAGCACTTTATACAAAAGACTGCTTTAAAGCAAGCAGCTTTACAGTATCAAATATGAAAAAGTCATGCAGCCATGGAATGGACTATGATGACTTTCTGTTGGTAAATACTTTAGAAATTAAAAACTTATTTTCTGTGAACCTTTAAAACATATACACCTAAATAATCCTGCAGTCACTTTACTATTTTCCCTTTAGTTTGATTGCACAAAATAGTGATTTGGGATGATAAGTGCAAATAATACTGTCTTGATTAAACAAAATAAAGTCTGTTTGTTTTTTTGTCAGGTTTTATGCATATGGTGTTCTTCATGACTTTTTTTTTTTTTCTTCAAAAATTAGATCTTCTTTCTAAAAAAAAAAAACAAGAAATATCGCAATATATCGCCTTTCTTACAGTATCGCAATATATCGTATCGTAACCCCTGTGTCGTGATACGTATTGTATCGCCAGATTCTTTGAAGCTTTAAAGCTTTACAAATCTTTTGTTTTTTGCCTCATTTACTGAAATCATGTGATTTTGGTGCTCTGAGCCACTGAGTCAAACCAAAAGATTTGTGAAGTTTCATGAAGCAGTGTTTTGAAATCGCCCATGACTAGATATTATGGAATAAAGTCGCTATTTTGTTATTTTTGGCACACAAAAAGTATTCTTGTCGCTTTATAATATTAAGGTTGAACCACTGTAGTCACATGAACTGTTTTAAATATGTTTTTAGTAGCTTTCTGGGCATTGAAAAAGGGAGTGTTTTTGCTGGCGATGCAGGCCTCACTGAGCCATCGGATTTTTTAAAAAATATCTTAATTTGTGTTCCAAAGATGAACGAAGGTCTTACTGGTGTAGTCAACATGATGGTGAGTAATTAATGACATCATTTTCATTTTTGGGGGAACTAACCCTTTAAGTATTGTTTGGTAAAGAGTTTGTGTTGCGTACGGACCACAACTCATTGAGGTGGTTGCATAACTTCCAGGGCAGCTAGCTCGATCAGGGGAACAATTGGCAAGTTTTCATTATAAAACTTTGTAATTGTACATGGTCCAGGAAAGCAGCATGGCAATGCAGACGCCTTGTCATGGTTACCAGCTTATGTGGGAGGCAAGGATCAGGAAAAATCTGTTGGCCATATTCAGAGGCCGATGTTCACTGTATGTACTGTTAGGGAGGGCCCCCAGGTGGTGCAGAATGAAGTACACGTTGAGGGGAATGATTTGGCACAAACAGAGAGGATCCATAACTGGCCCGCCTGCGATGAAGATAGACAGCTAGTAGGTACGGGTTGAGTGTAGGTAGGGACAGAGCAGTAGGAGTACCACAGTTCCTCAGTGTGCAAGACACTATTGAACCACCAACGCGTACACTACTGGACTTTGCCAGGACTATTTTTGCACTATTGTTTGTTGCTTTTTTTTTTTTTTTGATTTGGCTACTGACCTAAAACTTATATTCAGTCAAATAATAATAATAGTAAAATATTAGGTTTTTGCATTGGATCTTTTAAAGAAAATGCATAAACGAAAAATGAAAAAAATGGTGGCTCTTTGGTGAAAAAAGGTTCCCCACCCCTGTTCTAGACTTTCGTTCTGGCTCCAACTCAGCCATTTTCCTGAAACTCATTCCACTATCTTTACTAAGACAGCTGTGTTCCCTGAAGCTCCTGGCTGTATTAAGACAGAATATACTATAAATACTTTAGATACATGAGCATTGTGTGCATGTACTTATTCCTAAGTAGCTTCAAATGAATTTTAGTATCACATAACCCTGGCTAGGTATTCCACAGTTCCCAGTTAGAGTTCAGAATCAAAATCACCCCACAGATCAAATTTTCCAGTGTGGGTAGAATAATATGACTTGTCAACCACTCAAAAGGCAACTGCTGCTGTGCTAAGCCTTTAAATCTCTGACTGGATTATTGCAACATCTGACACTCTATTGAAAAGTGAGCTAGGCAACACTGTTATATCAAAAAAGCATTCTAGCATACTGTGGAAAATAAGAACAATGTCTTTGGACAATGTCCATATAGTAGTTAATGTTATAAACTATATTTGTTACTTTGCTAGAACACCTGTGTGAGCTTGAAGGAAACTGAATTCAGTCTTGAGAAAAGCTCTATTATCATGCAAAGAAATTTATATCTTTTTTAGATGTCTTTTAAGTGTCTAGTTATGTTATGTTATAGAGACACTGTAGATGGTCTCCCAGCAAAGAAATCCACTGTCTTCAGAATCATCTTTATCATTCCTTGTCAAATCAGGCTATTGTGGGTAAAAATTACAACTCTAAATAGAAAAAAAAAAAAAAAAAATGTTTTCAAGAGTTATATTTAAGTTAAAAGACCAATTTCAGTTTTCATAACCGACTCCTACAATCCACATTTTCTAAACTGGCATGGAACCTCTGCCACAGCTTACATTATACCACATAAGATTACAGTGTATGCTTGACTTCAGTTAAAGACACCAGGTCTCCCAACAGGAGAGGAGAGAAACACTCTGGCAAAACGTGCAGCACACATCCAGACATCTCTCTTTCACTTTGCTGGTTATACAGTAGTCATAGTGGGGAGCCTGTGGTTTACTGCCACTCACCCACAGCAGCACATCCATCTAAGAACCTAAATTTGCTGAGTAAAGGGGATATTCCACATCATAAGTCATAGTCATCACACAGCAGACACAAAACACAAGAGAGTCTGGGTGAGAGAGGAGATGATGTATTATGGGCCTCACATCAAGTTTGAGGTTTATACACAAACAGTGAAAGTAGGTTAATATAATAAAATGGAACAAATTCACCCACTACTGACAGTGTTTGAATTTACATTGGTAAAGAAAGGGTGTACTCACACTAGGCACGAGTACACTTATACTGAGCCAGAGCATGTGTTACGGAGTGAACAAACTATACGTGTGGATCCATGTGCAGGCTTTTATTAAACAGAGACATAGTCGATTACAGGCATGGGTTGGCAACAGCAAACAGGAATAAAGCAGGTGAGACAGTGACCATGCTTGTCCCTGGTATAATCAGTGGCAAACAATATCCAGGAGGGCTAGGCTAAAGAATAATCCAGGGTAAACAAGCAATGGTCCAAGAGAGGTGCAAACAGAGTCCAAACGGCAGGGTGAGAGAGAAGTCCAAGACAGGCAGGTAATCAGGAAATGGGCAATAAGAAAACAAGACGTGACTAGAACTACAAACTCAGACTAGGACTGGGAACTGGCTCCGTAAGGTAGCTACGCTAACACAGCATAAATGCTAAACAATTCTCAGCTGTGAGAGAGGAAGTCCATGGCTTAAATAGGGTGTGTAATTGGCTACAGCAGTGTGTAATCAGTGCAATTATTTATGGGAAATGTAGTCTAGGGGGAAGTGCAAGAAGTTAGTGTGGTCCATACAAAACAAAGACAGAACTGGGACCTCAAAGGACGGGGGGGGGGCTATGACAGACGGCCAGGGCGGAACAGGCTGGACAGGCGGCCAGGCAGACGGGTTTGAAGAACCCCACGGTGGAGCAGACGACCACCACAGCTGAGTAGACCGACTTGAAGACCCCCCACGGTGAAACAGATGACCAGCACAGCAGTGCAGATGGGCTTGCAGACACCCACGGCGGTGCAGATGAAACGAGACCAAAGCAGGACAGAAGACCACCATGACGACGACGACAACTAAGCAGGTGGATCAAGGACCCAGGGCAAAGACTGAGACCTAGGAAAAACTGAGACACAAAAAACACAGACAATGCATTCACAGCCCCAAGGTCCGAGAAAGGAAACGCAATGAGTTCAGTTGAAGTCTCCTTGAGTGTGATTGGATAGATAGACAGTTTAAAAAAAAAAAAAAAAAATTATATTAATTATATTATATTATATTATATTATATCATATCATATCTGCGGACAGGGGAATCAGTTCAGGAGCAGGAGGGCTAGAGGGAGCCGATTTGGGGATACTAGTGGCACATGCTGACATCAGTGGTGTATCCCTCACACTGGATACCAGACTGGGGTACCGAAGGACTGACTTCAAAGATTTGGGTGTAACAGACAGGACATGATCAGACTCCGGATGATCATCCAGGATCGTGTCACGTGACTCCGGATGATCATCCAGGATCGTGTCACGTGACTCCGGATGATCATCCAGGATCGTGTCACGTGACTCCGGATGATCATCCAGGATCGTGTCACGTGACTCCGGATGATCATCCAGGATCGTGTCACGTGACTCCGGATGATCATCCAGGATCGTGTCACGTGACTCCGGATGATCATCCAGGATCGTGTCACGTGACTCCGGATGATCATCCAGGATCGTGTCACGTGACTCCGGATGATCATCCAGCATCGTGTCACGTGACTCCGGAATGGTGGGGCTCTGGCAGACCAGACAAAACATACAGACTCGCATATGGCAACTGCGGCGTGAATGGACTTTAATGAATCAGCCACGATATGGTGCACCAATAATGACCGTGCAATGTTCATACCTGGCCAGTGACCTCCAGAACAGCTGCTGGATCCTTGTGGGGCTGAGTATTGTTACAGAGTGAACAAGTGATATGTGCAGATCCATGTGCAGGCTTTTATTAAACAGAGACCTAGTCGATAACAGGCATGGGTTGGCAACAGCAAACAGGAATAAAGCAAGCGAGACAAAGAGTATACCAGGGACAAGCGTGGTCAATCAGTGGCAAACAATATCCAGGAGGGCTAGGCTAAAGAATAATCCAGGGTAAACAGGCAATGGTCCAAGAGAGGTACAAACAGAGTCCAAACGACAGGGCGAGAGAGAAGTCTGAGACAGGCAGGTAATCAGGAAACAGGCAATAAGAAAACAAGACGTGACTAGACTTTGACTAGAACTACAAACTCAGACTAGGATCAGGAACTGGAACTGGCTCCATAAAGTATCTACGCTAACACAATATAAATGCTAAACAATACTCGGCCATGAGAAAGAGAGGGAGTCCATGGCTTAAACAGGGTGTGTAATTGGCTACAGCCATGTGTGTAATCAGTGCAATTGATTATGGGAAATGTAGTCCGGGGTGAAGTGCAAAAGTTAGTGTGGTGCAAGAGTCCATACAAAACAAAAGACAGAACTGGGATTGTGACAGCATGGCTATTCCCCTTCCCTACTCGCCTGCTGGCATGCACTCAGATTGCACTTTACAAATTACATGATTTTATCAATAAAGCTTGCAGTCTGATTTCAAATCAATTTGATTCAATATCAATTCATTTGGATATACACATGGTACATGCTAATATTCTTCAAGGAAAAAATCTCATGTTGTAAACCATACTGAGAAATCCTGTCAGCTGGTACATTATTAAATTAACAACTGATTTGTATACAATTGCATATAAGGTTGTTTTTATAAAAATGTAATGAATATGAAATATAGTGCTTTTTTTTTTCCTTCCAAAATGCTCCTCTCTAGAGTACATTCTTCTCACTAACTATAGAGTTTATGTACATTGAATGGCTTTTCTGAGTTAGGGGGAACAGGGCACAACCTAACCTATCAACTTTAAAATCAGACAAGTCTTAGTCAATACTTTTAGTCACACTACAGTTACCAACATTAATTTTGATAGCTATTTTATATGTAGTCTTTAGACAAAATAGTCATAATTTTTCTCTTTAGACCAATTCATTTAAGCTTATGAAAAATTTGAATCAATGTCACAGACTGTATTGACATTGAACTCTTAGCAGTAGCACTTGTGCAGTTCTACATATCTTCTTTCAGTGGTTCTCAAACTTTGTAGAGTGTCCTACCCCCTGGGGGATTTAACTTCCTTCTGTTTAACTTACCCTCTCTTTTCCACTTACTGCAGTTACACCTTTTCCATTAAGGGACAATATTTGCCTTTTTCAATCGATTTTTCCATTGCATTTTTTTTACCATATTGTAAAATAAATAATGCCTTAAATAAAAAAAAATAATTAAAAATTCAATAAATACAACGATGATAAAAACGAAGTGATACTTTTAAATATTAGATTAAAACCGCCAGTAGGTGGCGGTACGTCACTGTTTTTATGAGTGAATCATCGAGTCATTCATTCTTTCAATATCAAAGAAAACGGCTGTATTTATGAATGAATCATTGAATCATTGACGATTCGTTCAAAGCCGCAGATTCGTTTACGAAACACAGCTTGTGCGCTGCAGTTCTGTTGTGGCTTTCGTTATAAAATAGAGCAAAAAATACTGAGACTGTTTAAAATTTACATCACTTAATATGACCCTTTTGTTTGTTGAACTGTTGCATAAAATCAATATTCGGGATATTATATATTATATTTGGGCAATATTCTTGCTGGCATAATATAATCAACATTAAAAACAGTAACTCGCAGAAGGGTATTTTTGGTATCGAAGAGAGTTTTAATCTTAAATCTACATGCAGTCTGTGTCTATATTTGTTTTTCATGCTAGTAGTGCTAAATCCCCACTTTTACAAAGGTAACGTTATATTGTCGAGAACAGCACTAATGTAGCGCGATGCTGGCTTGTGTGGGTGTAGCCAGTTTTGACCGCGAAAGATGAGGTAATTTGATTGAATGCCGTGTATATGCGACATTTTACCTGCTAGAAATACATGTTCAGTTTTCATGTTATTTTAAGGTGGAGTAGAATAAAATGAACGGCACTTTTCACGTCAGTTCGAGAACCACTGCTGGATATCAGCCTGCACTTTGGTCCCAGATCTCTCATCGTCTCGTCTTAGTCGACATTTTTCGTCATAGTTTTCGTTAACGAAATTAACACTGATCGGCTGATATGTTTTTCTGTTTGGCCGATATGTTGGAAGCAGGACTTTTAATTTGACATCATGTGGGATGTTTATTTTGAAAGCAATGAGAATGCCAGTGACAAAATATTGTCTAAAGTAGCTCATTATAAGCACAGCACTGCTTTGTGTACAGTGGTTACCAGGGAAACAGTTCTATTTCTGCTCTTCTGTAAGCAAAATCTACTGTCAGAGAATTAATTTACATTTTCTGATAGTAGCATACACTGCTTGATTAGCCTATAACTGATCAAACAGCTAATAATTGTCAGTAAACACTGCACAATGACAGTCTCAAAAGATATTAAAAATGCAACAGCATGTTCATTTACGTTTTAAACAAGACGTTTTTGCTGGGAAAATCAAAAGAATGTGAAGTTTATGCATGCTCCCGAGAGCCTTTCTTCCGTTCTCTACAGGACAAAAGTTGTGTCACAAATGACGCACTATACACGTATACACTATGTACGCAACCGTGTAGTGTATGAATTTTATAAGGTTATTTTGTCATTCAACATTGGAGTCTGATAGTCCGTTCTCCTCAGCTTTTATGTAATTAAAGCTGCGACAGTTTAATGCAGGAAGTGTCCAACATTCCACACTTAGTTTTTTTCTGTTAATTAAAGGTAGGGTAGGCAATTTCGGAGAGGCTAGCAATAGCAAGCTAGCTTTGAAAGCATAAGATCCCACCCTCCCTTCAGAGCACTCTCCAAAACCATGCCTTCTTCAAAACACAGCTAGAGCACAGTCGGCAAAGCACCACAAGTAGGGTTGGGAACCGAGAAGCGGTTCTTATTCAGAGCCGGTAGTATTTTTTGAAAAGTACCGGAAGCATGCAAAATCTCTACGTTTCGGTTCCGAAAACAGTTCTGTGTGATGGGTTAATAGAGATGTATCACCTCATGAATATAGCAATGGATGCACTTAAAAGCCCTCGCACTACTCATATATGTCAGATATCAATGCAGAGAGAGAGAGAGATGCACAAAGCCGCACGATTAATCTTTAAAAGATTGTGTTCTCGATTTCAACACTCACGCGATCTTATTCCTAAATGACAAACGATTCGTCCGTGTATATTAAACCTTTGACAAAAACAATATTGTGACATTCAAATTAAATGAACATCACTAATTTGGTCACTATGGAGTGTGTGCACGAGTATGAGCAATAAGTTAAAAAAAAAAAATTAATTAATTGAAAAAAAAAAAGTTGAAAATACCCAAAATGGCAATGGTGTGTGTAAATGTGTTTTGCTTTGTTTCTTCTTGATCTCTTATCCTGTTTTTTAAGTTCTTCTATCCTGTTTTTAATTTGTTGTAGTCACGTACACTTTTAAGGAGTATTGTTATTTCCTATAAGAGCTGCACTGTTCTATTCATGCCTATAAGGAGTTATTCACTCCTTATTCTTTGATATGGATGATGAGACTATACATGAATTTAATTTTCCTTTGTTTTAAGTTGGCTTAATGCCCTAGACTTGCTATATATAAGTTACAGCGAGCTTAATAAATTTTGACTTTGAGTGAACAGCACTTCTCGTGTTTGTGTCATTCTTAGTCCCCGGTACCAGTGTTCTACTCTGTTCTGCATTATATTTATTGGAGGTATTGGAGGTCCATAATTTAATCTAACAGTGTGTTAATTCTCTTCATGTTTAATCAGTCAAAATGTCTCAATATATGTTTTATTCAGCTACAGTTATTCCTGGATGTCTTTGTCCACATTAGGTATTTCTTGAAACTTATTATTATTATATTTTTCCTGGAAATTGTAATTTTTTTCTCTTTCACTTATTACTCATGAGTCTCACTTGTGGAGATTCTGCAGGAGGGCGCCCTCCGGCGTCAAGTATGAATAAAACATAAATTACATGTAAGAGTTTAGCGCTCCGTAATGTTCACATTGTCCTATTTAGGGTCAAAATAGAAAAAAATTGCTCTCTAAAGATATTTTAAGTAAACATATGATAATCCATAAGTTTTTATCCGAATGAGCACACGTTAGACTAAAGCCCCGAGGGATGTAAATATAATAAAACACAGAAAGGCGTCAGCAGTTAACAGGTTAATGTAACATTTCCCGTTTCAGGACTAGCAAAATAATAGCAATTTACTCTCTGTACAGTGGCCAACTCTGAAAGATAACGGACAGAGGTGGGTGAACAGGTTGTTGGTTTTGACAAGCGGCAACTCTCTTGAAGCCAACATGGAAGTGACTTAAACTGCAATTCATCAACTGGCCGCTAGAGACTGAGAAATCTGTGTATCTCCCCGACGTTAAATCTCCCCCATGTTAAAATGCCCAACTTTACAGCAGAAAAAATTAAATAAATTACAGCCTGGTACAAAAAGTGGTTTCGGTACAGCTAATTTTGCCCTTTTTGACAACTGTGAGGGGGGTGATTTTTTTTTTATTTATAACTTTTTTTTTTAATAACTTTTTTATAACTTTTTTTAATTTATTTATAACTCATCTGTTTAAATTATCTGTTTAAATTATTTTATACAAAAACTGAAAACAAACCAAATTTTAAAGGCCCACTGAAGTGCCTTGAAACGCGCAGCATTATTCAATGTGCTGATGTAATTTCAACTGAAACAGGAAGACAGGGCAGGACATATCGAACAGCTCCTCCCCTTTTTTAAAATAGCCAATAACATTTTGTTTATATTACAGCTTGGCCAGGGCCAATGAGCTTGGTAAAACCTCAGTTTCCTAAAGTCATAGTCATACTAAAAGCTAAAAAACTCATTAGGAACATAAACACATCGAAAAATAAATTAAGTTTAATCATTCTGAACACGAAGGCTTATTTAAAATTAACCAGTTAATGTTATTTTAGTTTTCTGTTTAATATTTTAATTTGGCCATTTTAATATTTTAACTCAACCAATCATGAATTCAAATACGGCCTATGCCGATGTGATTTTGATGCATCCAAAGTGAGTAAAATGCCCATATGGATTAGTTTTGCAATCTCTTTATGAACGTTTTGAAGCATCAAAGTGTCAGCTGTGTAGCTGTCTACAGAAACAGAACAGAAAGCTCTTAAGTTTCATCAAAAAGATCTTCATTTTTGGGTGAACTAACCCTTTCATGGTATGCTAATATTCATAATAAAAAATCAGTTTGAACATCCTAAGTTAAGGGGATTTCCTATGACAGCTAGTCAATGCATTTGTCAGTTGCGTCTTATAAAGTGTTGGTTAATGTAAAAATAATGTCCTTGTTTACAACCTTGTTTCAGTCCCTTTCAATATTAAAGTCTTTGCTTCTGACTCACTCATAAAGACAGTCTTTGCCGCCATCTAATGGCGTAATAATGTACCTTTCACTGAAGTCGAAATCACAAACACTGACAGAGCCTTTCTCAATACCAAATACGGTATATTATTTATATAAAATACAATTTTATTGAACAACAGTATTTACATTAACAATAATAGCCTTTTTAAAAGTATAAGAAGTTTGTAAAATAGTATACAACCAAGCAAACAATCCAGTCAAAAGTGCAAAAGCAGCGCTGGTTAGTACAGGATTTAAGTTAAAAAATATAAAGTTATAAAACTTTGCCCTTAGCCAAAGCGATTTGCTCTGGAACAAGTACCTTATTGTTCCGATTCCGAATATAAGATGACCCTGATTATAAGACGATTATAAGCCTTCTATTAATGCCAGTGAATACAGTGAATGACAGCTGTCTGAGGACTCCCAGTGGCTTACATTATTGGCAGTTTAGTGTTAAATGATTAATTTACAGCAAAACAAAACATAACATCTATATTTTCATGTCCGAAAACATTATTTTTGTCTACATTTCATAATGAACACATACAAGCTCAGTACGGACTCATTTTCCGTCAGTTTATTTTGTTGAATTTAAATGTGTGCAAAGGATTGTGGGTCATTTAAGGCCGCAAAGGATACATCCTATGCGTCCTTCAGAACAGGCTGAAAGAAGGACGTGAAACGATAGGGTGATTCTCAGTACTCAAACTGATGCTTCCTCGTTTCCTTGCTCTTCCGTTCTCCAGCTCGTGACCTGGAAACCAATTGAGCTCAGCCATCTTGAAGGACATCTCAATTCTCTAATTGCACTGCAAGAAGGCGAGGAATGAGGAGCGAGGAAGCTTCCTAAGGAGTCATGAGTGAGAACACACAGGTGTATCCTTCCCTCGCATCCTAAGGGGGTGGAGCTAAGACGCAAGAAAAGGAAGCGAGAAATGCACAAATTAGAAATGAGATGCACCCCATGGCCCCATGGCTTCCAAGGATCCTTCTGTTTGAGATGGCCTTCAGTGACGTTTGATGACAGCCGGGATATGTAGCCTTCGTATGATGCAGCCTTTAGTTTGAGAAGCACCAGTAAATTCAGTTAACTAGAGACTCGCTCTAATAAGGATCATTGAATCAGTGAGTTGTTGACTCGAGAACAGCTGCAATCGTATCAGGGTGCTTCTCATTTCTTATTTGTGCATCCTCGTTTTCTTTCCTCGTGTCTCGGCTCCACCCACCCCATAGAATTTGGGTGCAAGGAAAGAAAACGAGGACAGAGGAATCGAAGGAAATGTTATTTGTATATTGGAATGTTCTTGGTCCCTCAAATATCAATTCAAAGCGTCTTCAGCTGCACTCAAGGCATCTGCCCTCATGTTGTTAAAGTTTGGTTATTTAAAAAAATTCATAATAAATATTAATAACGCATGATGCCCCGTTGAAATATGTGAGATGTAAAGTTTATTTAAACCGCAAAAGTAAAGCATATGTTTAAATTATCGTGACAAATATGAAGGGGAATGTATACATGTGTCAGGTTTCTCGACGAGAAAGACTTCCGCAAAGGATACACCTGTGTATCCTTGCTCATATCTCCTCGGAAAGCTTCCTTACTACTCGTTCCTCACCTCCTCGTGGTGCAGTTAGAGAATTGAGATGTCCTTCAAGATGGCTGAGTTTGATCGGTTTCCGGGTCACAGGCTGGAGGATGTGGGAGCGAGGAAACGAGGAAGCATCAATTTGAGTATTGAGAAGCATCTTCAGTCCAATTCGCAAGCGAATAATTTGGTGCGATTTGCGAACCGGTTTAACAGGTTCATTGAAAATACATTCGTTCAAGAATCACATACTGCTATTGCGTCTTGGAGCACTTGACGATTTCTTCAATTCACAATAATGAGTAACAATATGTTTTTATGAAATGTAGTGGAAATTAAAATTACGATATTATGCTTTGGAATGTAGTGAAGTTAAAGTAAAAGTTTCTCAAAATAAAAATACTCCAGTAAAGTACAGATAGCCTACTTGAAGTAGGCTACAGTAATGAAGTAAAAATCTAGGCTACTGTCCACACTGTAAAAGATGAAAAGTTGTGAAAACTTAAAACATTTTTGTTGTATAAACTGAATACAACAAGTTGAGAAAACACAAAAATCTGCAGAATTTTGTTGCCTTAAACATTTAAGTTTTCTCAACATCAATTTTTACAGTGTACCAGTGTACCACGTACCCAAAACGAATTGTCTCTCATTTTTAACCACTGTCTATGTAAGATCCAGTGGGAATTTCCCAAAGTACTGTCTGAGATAAAGCTGAGTTGGAGTCCACAGTTTCTACCCAGTCTCTGTGTCCCTGACACTAACAATTAACGACTGCTAAAGAAAACAGAAAAAGAAAAAAAGGTTTCAGAGGACTAACTCTTGCATTTTGCGTTGCTAGGAATGTATCCATGGAGACATTTTCTGGGAAGAACATTTCTTTTTCTGCAGTAAAACTGCCATAGATCTGGGATAACAGGTGCAAAATGTATAGGAATATGTTATGCCTATACAGTATACAATTATTTATTCCTACCTTTTCTTTTCTTTTTTTTTTTTGCCTCTCTTTGGAACAAAGTGGTGTCCTTTTCATGAGGCTTTATAACGATGCAAATGTTTAACAACTGCTGTTTGAAACACACACCATGGCCATGGCTTTAGGGACCTTGATGACAAGTCTGTGATAGTGTCATTGTTATCAGTGTTTTCACAGCTCTGTGTGTGCAGGTCAGCTGTGATCCATGGTAACGTTCAGAGCATCCTCATATCTAAAGGACAGTGTGTGCAACTGCAGGTGATCATGCTAGACCTATAAGCCACTTGCAAATTTTCAACCTTAAGTCTGGAAGGTAATAGGCCATAATTTACCTATACAGTGGTTTGAGAGAGAACTCTATCTATCTATCTATTTATCTATCTATCTATCTAATCTACCTACCTACCTACCCTCCTACATGCACGCAAGTTTGTGTCAACAAGCTGTCTACTAAAAATGTTGAATGTGACAAGGAGACAGATAACCTCTGGGTTGAAAATAACAACCATATACCATTGTTTTCTAGCAGAAGTGTGTTTATAAATCCGTAACATTGAGTTACATGATAGCTGCTGCATAAAATCCAACCATTTAGCCTTTTGAAAATTAAAGATAAGATGAATTATTTGTTGTAACTTGTTTTAAGAAGAGAAAACCTAACGTTTAATGAAAATATACGTCGATTTATTTTTCACACACACACACACACACACTTTTATTTTGTGGTGGGGCAAATCTGTTCAAATCTGAACTTCAGTATCGTGGACCCTTCTCTCTGTATATACAGTTTTATAGGCGGGTCATATTGGCAGTGACAGTAGAATGACTTATCAAGATAATACAAAAGATGAACGTCTGAAAATGTGCGTATGCAATACACTGATAGCTTGCGTATTAATGCAATTCACTTATCTGGACATGAAACGTGAAGCTAACGAGAAAAAAAATATCCGCTGAGTATTCGTGCACATGTTAAATGAAACACTGTAATTATAGTCCCCTCCTCAGAGTCCAGTTCAGAATTGTAATATTACAATAATTACACAGACACTTATGAGTGACATCACAGCAGACCATAGGGGAAGCGCATCTTCAGAGCGGGAGGGTCCTCTCCACCAATAAGTGGCGCTGTCAGAGTAGTGGGCGTGTCCTTTACTGCAGTAAGGTTTGGTTGTGTTCGCTGAGAACTTGATACAGTGTTGCAGTAAATCAGACAGAGCTACAGTAACAGCGTTGAAATTTGTCACCCTGTTGCAAGTATTTTTGGCCAGTGATACAAGCGATCGATATCACTGCCGTCTCCCGTTTGGGGAAGAGTTGAGTTGTTGAGCAAGGAAGTACATCGGATCGTTTTCAAAAACAGTTTCAGAGAGAATCGACACAAATTTGACTGGAAATGTCTGAAAACAAACCGAATGATGATCCGAAGTTATCCACGACGGACAGAGTGGTTAAATGTAAGTAGAAATCCCATGCCACTCAAGAGCGATCGGGCTTATGGACTATTTGAAGTGAGAAAACCTTGAGATTTGAGTGTAAACGTGTACCTGGAATGAACAGTAGTCCTATGGTTTGGTAATGCTCTATAATATGAGATCTGCCCATGGACAAATGGGTGGTAGCCGGTCTGTATTGGTAAAAAGTAGGAAGTAAAGGTAGTTGTAATTATGACAGAGTTGGTTGCATGGCTTGTTTGTCCAAAGAAACGCAATATAAAACCTCAATTTTCAAGTCAACAAACTGTTTATATATTCGCAACAGTCCGTGAGTTTTAATGGACGTGTTATTGCGCGCATGTTCTTTCGTACAAAATGTAGATGTTGCACAATACTGACAGCTTGAAAGAGCCAACGTAATACGTAACGGGTTTAGGAATTTTGCATGCTCGTTTTTACTCTTTGATGATCATTTTGGACATGAGGCAGCATTTGACAGGTTGGGGCCCCTGACTGTTTGGAAACAGTCCCTCTCAGTGTGGCTCCTCTCTGCATTCAGTTCACCAGACACACTTGCCGTCATGTCCCATTTGTTGTTCCTCATCAAGGCAATTGCTATCATTATCATTTTGCTGTTATACTGTCACTGCAGTGAATCTAATTTTCTGACACAAAGCACTCTGCTGTACTTTGGTGTACCAAAACACACGAAGAGCAACATTATTGCACATACCCTGTGAATGGCTATCAATGTTTTCTTCCAAAATAATGAGCAATGAACTTCTGGCTTGTAATAGCTTTTGCAAACATCAGGCATAGCACTGCAGCAGATCCAGCTGTAAGGAATCCCACGACTGACAACTCCCCTCCCAGTCATAACCATGCAACAGTCTCATACTCCCAACAAACATGTCCTCACTGAAGTAATTCAGTAGCCAGAATGGGGTTTTATAAGTGTGGGGATCTGATATGAATTGATTGCTCTCATAAAGGAGCCCGGGCTGCTCAGATAACTCACTTACCTTTTTTTCCTCCTCTCAGCTTTTAGTGTGGCCCCCGTGAAACATCAGTTTCCTCTCACTGGTTAGAAGAAGGAAAGGCGAGGGCTGGGAGTGCCTTAGGAAGGAGTTGCACTTAAATGTTTAATGAGATTATTGCACAATGTGTCAGCTTGATAAGGTGTAAGTAATGGGAGCTCCAGAAGTCCTAAATGTTCAGCTATGGTGTTAAGGGGCTTAGGGCGGTGGGTTTTAGATTAGGTCAGGACCGTGTTATTATCTTCAGCGCTTTAAGAAATGTATCCCTATAAGACTGTATTAGAAATAGTGTTTATGCATTTTTTTCCCTAATATACAGTATGTTGTTCAATGTTTTCTAAATGTATTATGTTGCTTGGGAAAATACAGTCTCGTATTGTAAGCGCTGCATCATTATTCAGATAATGTTTATTCAGCTGCCACAGCTTGGCTTTTCTCTTGTTCATGGTTTTGTTTTGTCTGTTGACAATATCTTTAACATGTTCACAGCATTAACAAATCCTTTCCTAGTGTGTGGATTTTTTATTTTATTTATATATATATATATATATATATATATATATATATATATAATTTTTTTTTTTTTTTTTTTTAACTGTAATAACCTAAGAAGGGATTCTGGACCAGCTTGATAAGATAGAGAAGCTGAATTTGAGTGAACAGTTTAGCACTGATGATTTCTTTTGTAGCTTCTGACAGAGCAGCGCTCAATCAGACAGATCTATTATCTGCTATTTGCTCTAAGCTGTAGAGAGATGAAGCTTTTAGTCGGGTGTCCTTGGTTTTAAATGATCCTGACCAGGCAAGGAGCTTTTATGTAATGTTGTGTACTACCTTTTTTCACCCACTCCTAATGTTAATAGAGCCTTTATGTGTTCAGAAAGAGACTGACTGACAAAGAAAGAGGTACAGAGACAGACGGACACTGGGAAAGATACTTCCATGGTCCTTGGGTTTGACTCACTATGGGACAAATCGCAATATTTAAGCTTGTTGTACCTTTAGACTTTGGTTTTTGCTCTTTCTTCTTAGTCCATTTCTACCTAAATAGTGATGTTTCTTGTACTGCAAACCCCCACATTTCTATTGACTTGAGATCTAAAAATGACATGAGTGACTGTACAAACTAAGAGAATACGTTTTAAAATCCAGAGAAATTTTATTTACTATCTTTGCAATTGTCAGACATTATAATGAATAATATTCTTAGCAATCAATTCATACATATAGGATATTTGCTATAATCATTTTAGACAAACTGAGAAAATAAATTGGATGTTGCAACTGCATCGTATTGCCATATCTAGGGATGCACCAATATTAAAATTCTGTCCAATACCAATAAGCCTATAATGTTTGAATGACCAATAACTGATAAATGGCCAATATTAAAATTCAATACTATTTTGTTTAAAAATATAAAAAATAAAACCCTAAAATCTAAAATCAACTGTATTAAATGCTACAATTAAATTTGGGCATCCCAAAATTATAATTTATGGAATGAAAAATGGACAATTATTTTGAGATTTTTTTTTTTTTTTTTTGCTTTTAAAGATTAAGTGAGCGTTAGATTGTAGCTCAGGTAAGCTAAATGTAAAAATGTGAAATACTGATATTATGAAATATCGGCTAATTCCAATAAATTACAGAAATACTCAATATCAGCTGTTTATGGTACAGATATATACTACCATTTGAAAGTTTAGGGTAATATTATTATTAGACTGGTTTCTGAAGGATCATGTGACACTGAAGACTGGAATAATGGCTGCTGAAAATTAAACTTTGCTAACACAGTAATAAATTAATTTAATAAAAAATAAATTTTAATATACGTAATAATTGTTATTTTTAAGCTGCATTACGGCACTTTTGTCTCTATCTCCATCTTGGTTTGAAACCTAAAATTGCAGTTACTTGTAATATGTTTTTTTTTTTTTTTTGCTTCAGCACTGCTCCTCTGTTCGGATGTGTCTGTGATCACCACATCAGAGAAGATCTGGCATTGTATATCTCCATGACAATAAGAAATATGTCCTACTTGACATATATCCAAAGAAAAATGTGATCTGAACAAGTAACACCTGCCGCTTTTGTTTTGACCAAATGAAAACGTAAATCTTTACAATATTGATGTATAGATCACGTCAGATCACACATTGCAAATAAGCTAGCTACATATTGAGCCACTGAAATGTCTTACCTGTTCAGCAGTTGCTTGCAATTTAAAAGTGTGCTTCAGTACAAACAAATCACAGATTGTTTCAGGAGTATCAGGCACAGAAGTAGTAGAATGTCTTACTTTGTGTTTTCAATGATCAGTGTTTTTAAGCATTCCCTAACAACAGTGTACCATGAAAGGACAAGATAAGATGGTGCCTTGTTTACTTTTCACATCTCTCTTTACTTAGGTCAGGACTGTATTATTATTATTATTTTTAGAGTATTCCACTTTTGATAAGGTTAGAAAAGGCTGTCTGGAAAGTAGACAACATAGTTTTTTACTTCTCCCTGTGAAGTCCATCTAAGCTCAGCATGAGACCATTGTCTGTTGGTTTTATGCTGCAGTTAAAGACGGATAGCATGTGACATTTGACTCTTGAACGGAGGCGCGGGCACTGCACACAGCGAGGGGGGAACCACCATCTC
The DNA here is from genome assembly GCA_037101425.1 of Elopichthys bambusa. Classification (NCBI taxonomy): domain Eukaryota; kingdom Metazoa; phylum Chordata; class Actinopteri; order Cypriniformes; family Xenocyprididae; genus Elopichthys; species Elopichthys bambusa. The sequence goes on along the minus strand of CM074432.1, from coordinate 12,318,215 downwards.
GGTAGCTGATCCCTGCTGGATAGCTGAGTCATTTTTAGCAACAGAACCTTAAGTTCGACACGACATAGCTCAATGTTTAGACACCTGTAGAGTGACTCTCACTCACCTACACAAATACAGTTGTGCTATCAACTTTTTATTCTGCATCTTTAATATATGTAATCAAACCACTTTTTACTGTAGAGAAGAGGATATTATAAGTAATTTTTTCTATTTTAAACCTCTTGCAAACCATTACCAGTACAGTCCTTTGTTAGTTTGCCATGTATTCTGACTATCAGTATGAAGTTAATTCTCTTTTCAACATTTTTCATGGTAAATGTCAGTGTCACGTCATTAATTTTTGCATGGTTATGCCACTTCCATAAATAAAGAGCATGTGCGTTAGTTCTGGCAGCTTGTAGCTTTAAAGGTGCAATAGATGATTCTCTACAGAAATGTTTTTTGTTATACTGGTTGACTTGAAAGTCTGATAGCAATCACTATGTTAAGCAGTCTAAATGTATTTTTATAAATATATATCGTCTGTGGAAGGTGTAGGACCATAAAATGTTTATCCAATCATTATATTTGGTCCAAATGAAATAATATGATGTCCTACCTGGTTTTACATATCCTCATGCACCCTGTTCTTGCAGACATCATACATCATAAGCGTGTTTCATGCTGTCAGTCACAGAGCACCGCAAACAAACAGCAGCCACCATTTACAGTTCCCACCAAATCAAAACAATGGGCTTATGCTGCGTTCACGTCATAACTACTGTAATTAAGAGATGGCAACCCATGACATTCTAACTGGAGTAGTTCAAAAAGGCAACCATCTGAGGAATCACTCATTAAAAGAAAGAAACTTTGTTCAGAGAAGAGCTTACAAGCAAGATAGGAAAGTAACAAAGTACAAAATACTACATTATTAACTGGTGTTAATGTCGAATTGACTTTTCAGAGGTGGCGACTACTCTGCAAAGGAATTAAAACTGACCCAGATATGTTTTTTTGTTTGTATGTTTTTTTGTCCCTCAACAGATAAAATATCTAACAATTCCTATGTTGAATGTCAGCGTTGCCTAACTTTTGTAATATTATTTATTTTAAACTGATTGTTTTCAATGTGTTGAAAAGACATTATTTAGCCTATATACAGATATTATCTTGTCTTTTGAGCTTAACTCATTTTATTATCAAAAAAAATGTTCCTCTGCAAGTTTTACATCTCAACTGCCAACAAAATTTAATGGCAAACTTGCTACGTTTTAATCGCTGTAGCCGCCTATCTGTTCAAGCACGTGAAAAGATGTTCTCCTTGCCCCTTTACTACTAGTTATAGCATGAAATAAACATGAATTAACATCAGAAAGTATGTCAAAAGATGCAACTTACTGAAATGTATCATGCCTAATGTAATTGTGTTTATTTTAACTGCAGGAAAAACACGGCTTGTGAATGTAATTCCTCAGAATAGTCCATAAAATAGTCCATACTTCGCTAGAGAAATTGACTCCAGAGACAAGCATTTTTAAAAGAGTCCTATTATGCCCTTTTTTTAAAGTCTTGATTTTGTTTTGGGGTCTGCTAGAATAGGTTTTCAAGCTTGATTGTGAAATAATTTTTTTCCTCTCAGTCTTCCCAATCTGACTGAAACGCCCCATTTAGTTCCTGTTTCAATGAAGCTCCTCCTTCTGAAATACATAATATGCTCTGATTGGTTAGCTGGCCCTGTGTGTTGTGATTGGCAAACCGCTTAGAGCGTGTTCTCAAAATGTCGCTCCCCTTACCATAACCATGAGTTTCATCTGCTCAGATGAATGTCTGATGGTGATGGTGTCAGTTTTGCCATACCAGTTTAACCCAGATTCAGACCCTGTAAATGTTTATGAACAAGAGGATCATGCAGAACCTTTGCTAGCACAGATGTTTCAGAGTGGTAAGGATCTGTGAACAGTCTTACAAAAGCGAGAGCCCCATAGCTAAACATTACATCAACACTGTAATGATAGTGAGCCAAACAGTTTGCCCTTTGTTTACATCATAACAACAACATAAAACTTATAATTGGAATTGTTAATAGAAAACACAGCAACAAATAATAAATACTTACAGGTCGTGAGCCATAAACAACTGATTGTACTGACAAAATGGGAATTGCTCTGTCTTTCAGGAAAAGCTTTTTTGCCCAGCCGGCTTTGTACTCTCGTAGGTTCTAGAAGCTATCCTCCGTAAAATGTGCAGCACACAGATAAAATAATACATTTTAACCACTGTTTTCTAAGTTTGGCCACCTTAGGAAGGCCAAACAAAGGGGTTTTGGTACCGGGGTGGAAAAAACAGCATCTCTTTTCGACATAGCAACAACACGCTACTAAACGCTACTGTTTTCTGTTAAAATAAATATCTCTCTTTGGAGTGTACTTTAAGCTTTGTAACCTTGCAGAAATTTTGAAATTTGTTATGCTCAAACAGCAACATTACACACTAATATTTTTTTTTACTTTTGGTTTCTTAATATATGTTTGAATAAATCTGTCATGGAAACATTTTTTATCATACAGTCAAAAATTCACATCGGGACATCCCTAGTTACGACTACCCTTTGTATTGTGATCTTTTTGACGTATGGGAATGTGTTTTATACCAACAGTTGTAGAGGAAGAGCCTATGGATGACAGTTGCGACTTGTAAACACATTGCTCAGAGGCTTCAGGTGGGTAGGTATATTACTGGAGGTCTCCATTTACCTAGCAGTCAGTGGCAGGACAGTTTCTCATAGTGTAGTGTCACAGCGTTTTCATGTGGTGGAGGTGTTGGAAGTTTGTAACACTCTTCCGCTGCTGCCAAGATGCGAGGGCTAAAGCGACAGGCATGCGGAAGTCTTTCTGTCAGAGATCCATGGGCAAAGAAGGAGAGAAAAGAAAGATTTCAGAGCGAGCAGCCTTTTCTGCATTGACACTTTCACCTAATGACAGTTCTCTTACTCAGTCGCTGCAGTTCCAAAACAGTCCAACCTCAGCTGTGTTTCTCTAAAATAGATATGTACCCTCTCCTCACCTCTATCACAGCTCCACCAGAGTGTACTCAACACGAACATGGTGACCTTAGCTCACTCCCACTCAAACCAGTGTGCACTTTTCCTTCCAAGCCCTCTTGTATAGCTGTACATAGTACTGTACCTTTCATCCTGTTTTTGGCCTTGGACAGAATGCGTGAGGAGGTTTTTCCTCAGGCACTACATAGTCTGCCTAGGGGTCCTCCAGCAAGAGGAGGTTAGTCCATCTGTTCAGGCTGGCGGGATGGAGAAGTGTGTGTTTGAAATTGCATAGCAGCAATACAGAATTCAGAGAAGAGTGCTTACGGTCACCGCAGTGTAAAAAAACCCCCAAAAAAACGTGTTATGTACCTCCCAAATGAGTTTGTGTTCTCAACAATGCTTGCGATACTCATGAGCTGGTATGAAGTATGCAGCATCACTGCAGATTTCAAAGCATTCAATGCTTTTTAATTGTTTCTTCAACCCAGTTCATATACTGTCCACTCAAAATAGTATCCGAGTTTAGAATTGATGGATTTCCTATTCATTCAGCAGATTAAAGTAGCTGCTTGAATACATATGATTGAATGTATGAATAAATTCAAAATCGGGTAACTGTAACAGAATCAAAGATGGCGATGTCCACCGGGAAGTTTTATCGCAAATAACAGCATATTATTAAATAAATTAGTCCCAATTGCTCATGACTTCATCCATGAGAGATATATATATATATATATATATATATATATATATATATATATATATATATATATATATATATATATATAATATATATATAAATAAATAAATAAAATTATAAAAGACTTTTAATGATTTGTAATTTCTTTGTCTCTGTGAGTAAACTAAACCCCTTATAACCAGTGTTGGGGAAAGTTACTTTTAAAAGTAATGCATTACAATATTGCATTACTCCATAAAAAAGTAACTAAGCATTACTTAGTTACTTTTTATGAAAAGTATTTCGTTCTAGATTAAAGAAGATTAGGATACAGGAGAAGGAAGGCAACACTCTTATTTCTAAATCTAATCTAAATTTGCTTATTAGTATGGTTGAATTAGATCATTGAAGGTCAGCAGCAAAGACATTGCTTAATAAAGTGAGATTAAATACATAAAGTGTATTTATGTAATTTAATATAATTCATTATTACAGGTTTGCATAAAGTTCTCAGATTGCATTTCACTGTTTTTATTCATTTTGCGGAATACTGAATGTTTTTGTGCAAGTGATATGAGTAAACGCATATTCACGTTTAGTCTAGAACTACAATAACCATCATTTTTACACAGCGAACACAACACCTCTGCGCTTTATTTCTCTCAACATGGGGACAGGAGAGCTGTCAGTCAATAAATGTGAAAAAGTAACTTAGATATTTTGTTGTAAATTAAAAAGCAATGCGTTGCTTTATTAGTTACTTGAAAAAGTAATCTGATTACTAGTAACCTGAGTTACGTAAAGGCTGATTTATACTTCTCCGTTGAGTGTACGCTGTAGCTACAGCGTAGGCTGTGTGTACCTGTTTCAGAGGACACATGCAGCCATACTGCAACAAAAGTCATTACCTATTTGCTGCTTCTCTGCCGCTTCTATTTGTAAGCTTCTCTGACAACGTACATCACAAGCTGCTTCTTTTTCGGCTTTTGCCTTGATACTCAACATGACCGCCGACACTGCATACTAGTGGTCTGGATGCACATCGATGCGGACAACGACACAGAAGTATAAATGAAAACAGACGCATAGCCTACAGTGCCGAGGCGTAGGTCCGACGCAGAAGTATATCAGCCTTAATGCGTTACCCCCTTATAACACAGGACTTATAAACAACTTATTAGCATGTTTTTTTTTTAGTTCAGTGTAACCTATTGATGTCAGACAAAACAGCTTCAAAAGGATCCTCCTTTGTTTATCATTCAGTTTTTTTATTTGCTGTTTTGATCATTTCACTAGTGCATCCACTACTATTTACATGAGTTTTAATTTATTTTTATTTTTTGGACTAAACTGTAACTTTCTACTTCATACCATAAAGATTGTGTACTCAGCCTTGTTGTTCAACCTATTAGTATGTCTCTGTGGGGCTTTAACGGTTGCAAGAGGTGTGGAATGTGTGCTAGTTTATGCATTTCAGCCTGAGGCTCTTCATGGTGGTTTGTGTCGCCCTGGAAATGACATCAGCAGTGTGCTGGAGTCCGCCTGTGGTACTGAAACCCCTCATGACCCTATTCCACACCCACTAATACTGCCTGGGCATACCAGGAGCCCTTATTAGATTATGTTGCCATTACTTTAGCACAGGTTGTGGAAATGGAGCAGAGGAAAGCAGCAAGCCTCACCATATTATGGACCGTTTTAATGAATGAGAGCACCTCAACTTCACTGGATGTAATGGGACCTATCTCCCACTAGCATTTACTAGCATTACCCTGTGTTACCCTGTTTTTTTTTTTTTGTTTTTTTTTTTTTATAAACTAATGCTACCCTGATGATTTCTGGGAATTCTGGGTAAATGGGGTGTATGAAAATGTGTTCTCATAGAGCTTGATTTGATATTGCAGAATGATGTAAGCCTGATAGACTAGCTTCTTTTAAAAGTCTGCACCAGCTCTACACACAAATGGTTCATGCAAATGATTTCAAAGGAAAGAACATTTGGTTCAGCTCTGTGAAATATGATTTGTGCCCTGTGTATGCGTGCGAGTGTGCGTGCGTTTAAGACCCGTCTATTTCTGTCATCAATCCACTATCAGTGGTGTTTATTTTTTTGTCATCTTCGTCTCATAATCACTGAAGTGTTTAGGGCTTCTGGTAACTTGTCAGCTGCTTTGTAACTTTTCAACTAGTGGCGCCAGTTGTCACCAAAATCCACATCATAAAGAACATAGTGTGATGAGTCCTGGTTCAGATGTGAACCAAGAATCATATTCATAAATATTTCAGCTAAAATTGCTCATTTCCTGCAGGTCACAGTACATTGATCTCCTTCAGAAGAACCTAACTAAATTGACCTTACTAAATTACATTTATAGTAGATCTTGACAATATTGAATATCTGCGATTAATGAGGCACTGAAAGGAAAATCTTTGCAGAAATATAAAATTCTGGACACACACACATACACACACACACACACACACACACACACACACACACAATCATAAAATGGATGATTGGCTAATAGAAGCACATATTGTGCCCTATAACAAAATACACAACAAAGGACAAACCGCATAGTTTTATTTTCTGAATTAGTTCAGGGTTTAGTAATAGAAGTTCAGCAATGTGCCTGGTCAGATTGAGACAGTTTCTCTTCTGATGTATTTTGAGATTTTGTGCAAAATAGTCTCTAAACATCTGCACAGGTGCATATTTGAGCTAATAAAGTAATCGCTTTTCGGGAATAGGACATTGTTATAAAACTAAAGTTTTCTGAATACTGTGCTTTTGATTTTACTATTAATCTTTCTTGTGTTTCAGTGTGAAATCATGCCTTGATTATTATGATTAACTACATTGTTACTTTTTATTTCTTACATTAAATTATTTAGAATTGGGGATGCACAATTATGGCAAATCATAATTGTTGATTATTCCCTTGAAATTGTAATTGTGATTATTAATGGTGATTATCACAATTTACATTGAATAATGTTTTGAATGGCTTATACTATTGTTTGAAGCAACTGCATGCCATATTTTTATATAAAAATAAACAAGCTGAAAACACTCTTCCTGAAAAACGTTTATTGCTTTTCTATAGCATTAAGCCTCAAATGTCAAATATACGTATATATGTTTGGTTTCTTCTTTATTTAAAAAAAAAAATTAAAATATGTATGGTATTATAATGTTACACTAAAACTAAAACAATTGAAAAACCCTTAAGATAACCTATAGAAAGAAAAAAACAACACACATCTTAAGCATGCAGAATAATGTAAGTGGTCTTTTTTTGTTTGTGCCTTTGAACGATTATGTAATTGTGACATCTGTAATTGTAATCACGATTAGAAATTCGAGTAATTGTGCAGCCCTATTTAGAATCTATTTGGTAACATTGGCTGCTTTATTTGATTTGAAAAATCACCTTTTTAGCCATTTCACATCAGTGTATGACTTTTTTGTACAATATTAAGGTTTAAGTTTAACATTCCTTGAAGGCTTTAGGCAAACATATTTCTTTCATAAAACTGGGCTAGGTTAAAACAACCAGAATGGCTTTGAGTGAGTGGTTTATGGCTATAGGTTAATTCATGTTAGGACATGTTTGTTAGTGTGCAGTTACATTCCGTTTCAGCACACACGTAAAGAAATCATGTCACTGTTAATTATGGTCTGTTTTAATTATCTAATTAATTATATGTATACATATTCTGTGTTTTCTGTAGAGTGTGTGTGTGGTTTTTAATTTTTTGACTTTGTGAAGGGACATCAGGCTAAAGTTTGGCGTGAGTACTAAAGCCAAGATTTCTATCTCTCAAAACACTATATAACCAATATAAGTAAAAAAAAAAAAAATTAGAAATAAAAAAACTCAAACTTACTGAAGACAAATAAACAGTCAGTGATAAAATAAGAACAAAGAAACTAATTAAAAGCAGTGTGTCAAAAAACCTTCAATAGAATAAAGACACAAATGAAATAGACCTACCTGAAAAAAGCAAGCACTAGAAATAAGATTAATACAATAAATAAATAATCTGTAGTCGACTGATATATCTGCTGGTATTGGGAAATTTTAAATGTGGTTTACATTCACTTAAGACATAACCAAATGTGTTTTACAGGGATTTGGACACATAAGTGTGTGTATTTGATCTTTTTAAGCCCAATAAGTCGCCAAAAACTTGGTTCAGTACTCACGCTGAGCAGCAGCTTTATGTGTGCATGTTTCAGGTGTGTGTGCTCAGAAACCATCTCTCATTCGCTGCATATTGCGCTTGAACTGCAAGGCTTAAAAATGCATTCAAATGATAAGCTTTCATGACCGTGCAGCACAGTAACATCACCTGAGCATAACCCAATAGAGACGGTAATCCAAAATCTCCACAGGTTGACAAATTACTTTGTTTATCGCGTCTACTGTCACCCACTACTATTTGTAAGTTCCAGAGCATATTGTCTTGAGCATATTATTATTTGCATGTCATATGCTTTTTGACGATGGCACTAATGATTATTGTTGTTACTGAATGTATGATCTCTTCATGCGTGTGAGGTGTGTGTTTAGTGTGTGTGCGCAGTTCAGCTGAAGGTTGTCATGGCAGCTGTAGTGGGGGGAGGGGTGAACAGCTCATTCACATCTAGACAGACAGCAGAAAATGTACAACCTGAGGATCTGTGCAGGAAAAAATATGCTGTTAAAGTAACTAGCATTGGACCATAAATTGCTTCAGCCGTGCACAGGTAAAAAGTTGCAAGCAGTCATGCTACTAGTGCTTTGATTAGGATTAAATCCAGATTTATACTGACAGTGTGAATTAGGCATGAACGATATTGGATTTTTGCTAATATCCGATATGCCAGTTTTTTTAAAATGTATTTATTTTTATTCTTTTGGCCAATGCTGACACCAATATACATATATTTTCTCTTTTGTTTGGAAACAGTACTCTCCTGTGCAGGAATTATAAATGAATTATTTTTCATTCCAGTTAGTATTGAGCATAAACTTTTTTTCTTTTTTTTTGTCATTCTGGTTTCAAGGTTCTGCAGGTCTTACCAAAAGGTTACTTGTAAGAGCTAAATAAAAGTTCTTTTTATAATAAGAGTGCAAAAATATTATTAATAAAGTCAATCACTGCTGACAGACTGACTAAACATTTTATTTGTGGATTAACATTTGTGGTCTACAGCATGGTGTACAGCATACTGGTATCAGTAGCTGGCCCGATACTAAGCTCAAGTACTCTTAAAAATACTCTGATACCAAAAAAACGAATACAGTATCAGTAATTGAACAGTAAACTGATACCAATGATGTAACTGACAAGAACTTGAGAAGAGCTTCAGCAGTGTGAAAATATTTCAAAATGAATTATGACAACCCACTCATGGCAGACCATAAACTTTGTTCTGCAAAAATATCAAGAAGAGGTACAAAAATGAAACGAAACACAAAAACACAGAGAATTTGCCGCTAGCAGTAGCACTCGGCAACCAACGCTACAGCAAACCAGACATTGTCAAGAGATAACACAAGAGCTATAAAATAACTGAGGTGCTTACCCAATTCATTATTCTTGACAATCAACCACTGTCAGTTGTTGATAACGTGGGTTTTCAGTACCTTGTTAATGCAGACCTGCAAACTCAGAAGAGGTGAAAAAGGTGACGAAGTGAATAATTGTAGGGGGGTCTGGGGGCATCCTCCCCCATGAGAAAATTGTTGTTATTTTAATTAATATTGTAATTGTTGTTAATTGTTGTTATTTTAACATGTAAACAAAGCGTTTTGGTGTACTCTGACAAGAAAATAAATGAAAAAAATTAAAAAATTGACTATTGACACAAATTTCACAATTGGATGCGATTTCGATTCAGGAGCTTGTGATTTGATTTTGATTTGATTACCTTCAATTCGATATTGATTAATTTGGGGCCTATAAGATTAAATATATGGCAAATTTCCTCAAAGAAAAAAATGTCTCTCAACTAGTTAGTACATCACTATATTATTAAAGTTTAAAATTAATCGATTTGCAAGCTACTTACATATTTACCCATAAAGAAGTTTTTATAATAACGTTATAATACATTTTTAATGACATAATTGTTTCTACTCTTTATTTACGCTATATAAACATTTAAATGGTGGCTGTCATAAAACGGATTTATTCAAACATACAATATTGAAGCACATGTTAAGTACAAATACAAGGGATATGCAATAGCCTATAGTGCATATATTTAGCAAAATGCTTCTCTTTAAGTTCATTTTTGTCGCTGACTAATGAGTTTTTGGACACTGAACGGCTTTTCTGAGGTAAATGGGACAGTAAATGTGACATATTTTACAATATGTTTTATTGACGTCTATCTGCCGTTGAAACACTCATTGAGCGATTACATGAGACATGATACGGATTTCGTTAAGTTGTACTGTATCTTTCGACATACCTTCAGAGGTTCTTTCATGTTTAATATGTTTTGTTGTAACTAGTAAAGTGGAAGAGACGTTCGGTTCGTGCGCTCTGCTCGAACTGATGGCACCGTCACGTGCCACAGAACGCCAGGAAAGCTCGCGACAGAAATGTGACATCTATGATCTCACTCCAGGCTATAGGAAAGTAGCCCATTTTCGATTCTTGTGAGGTTTATTGTGCCCGCAATTTCACCCCCCCACACCGGAAAAAAAAACAACTCTTCAGCTGTATACGATTCACATAAATGACACATTTTGATTCAAAATGGCGAATTTCACCAAAAAGCAACTAAGTTTGCAGGTATGTTAATGTTTTGGAGCTTAAGATTCCCAGTCACTCACTGCTATGCCAGGGTTTTCAGAAGTGTCCCAGGCACTGTCCATGCAAAGCAGTTTCGGGGCTCGCACATGGCTCAAGCAATAGCGAGCATATTTTTTGAGAAAATGATTGAGACTTGGGCAATTTCCAAAAGCTCTGTCCATGTTGTGGTCAATGACAATACCAAAAACATGATAAAGGGCATGGAGGATACTAGAGTCCCTAGTCTTTCGTGTGTGGTGCATACATTGCAGCTGGCTATCTCAGAGGGTCTGCTATCACAGCGCAGCATTGCGGAGACTGTGGGAGTTGAGTGCAAAATAGTCGGCCACTTTAAACATTCCAACCTGACATACTATCGGTTACAGAGTATTCAGATACAGCTTGATCTCTGATTGAGCAGAAACGGGCCATTGGAGTATATATGTCTGAAAATAAGCTCCCTGCCACTCTAACTGCAAACCAGTGGAATCTTATGAAGATGATGCAAATGATCTCGGATCCCTTTGAAGAAATGACTCGTCGAGTGAATTCTTCAGATGCTTCAGTCTCAGATGTATTTCCTGCTGCCAATGTGCTACATAGACTGTTCTTGAAACAAATGGATGGGGACCATGGGAACAGAACGATGAAGAGTACTTTGCTTGCTACTTTGCAGAAGTGTTACTGCATCACAACTTTACTCGATCCAGGGTAATTATTATTGTTTATATATAATACGTTTAATTTGCTCAATAAATTAAAAAAAAGATAAATTAAATCTATTAATGATCTATTAAATTGAAATTCTAAAATGTAAGAGTAATTACTATTTATTCATTTTTTCTTACTGCACAGAACGAATGCTAATATCATCTTTTCTTTTTTTTCCCCCCCAGGCATAAAGATTGATTCTTCTCCAATACAGGCACTGCCAGGGAGGTCAAAGAAATGTTGATGCTGGAGCTGCAAAAAATACCTGTTGGAGTGACAGCCACACCTGAGGAGCATGGGGAACCAGCTGTCAAAATGTCTCTGTGACCAGACAGGTACCAGTCTGGGCGGTATTTTTGAAGAAATTGCAGATTCTACATCTGAGAGCAGTGCTCCAACAGCTGCTACCACACAGCTGGAAGCATACCTTGGAGAGACCACTGTGCATCATTCAGACAAACCCTTCAAGTATTGGGCAGTAATCTGCGATTTCAAGCTCTGGCTCAAATGACACAAACATATCTTTCAGCCCCATGCAGTATTGTGGAAAGTAAAAGATTGTTCAGCTCAGAGTGATATTCTGAATGAAAGCAGAACAGGCTCATAGCCGAACATGCCAAGATGCTTCTGTTCCTTAAAAGATTAGTCCAAAAATGAAAATCCTGTCATTAATTACTCACCCTCATGTCGTTCCAAACCCGTAAGACTTTCGTTCATCTTCGGAAGGCAAATGAAGTTCTTTTTGATTAAATCTAAGAGCTTTCTGTCCCTCCATTGACAGCTACGCAATTGAAACTTGATGCTTCAAAAAGTTCATAAAGAGATCGAAAAACTAATCCATATGCATTGAGTGGTTTAGTCTGAAGAGACTCAATCGCTTTAATGATGAACAGATTTAATTTAGGCTTTTACTCGCATATAAACATTGATCAGCAAACAAAAACAGAAGCTAAATGGAAACTGAAGCGTGCTGCATATGACTGCCTTTTATACTTTTCATTCTCACAAAATTACCAGAAACACACTGTACAACAGCTCTGAGGAACATCCTTAGCTTATATAGCTTATATATATTCCTGTATGAGCACTCCTACAATTATAGTGTCGCTCCACTTGATTAAAAAGTCATATTTCAATTTATTACACTATTGGTTGTTATCGTTACACAATGTTGTGTTATAAACATTTGTACTGTTAAATTTGATAAAGCTTTTTGAGAACTTTGTGACAGACAGATAAAAAATTATTTTTTTTAATGCCCTTGGTTTGGTAGTGGAGGTTATTTGACACTGTGAAATTTGCTCATAATCATAAAGAAATGTCCTGAAATCATTAGTCTCACTGCATTGTATTTGCAGGTATCGGTTTTGGCATGTACCAGAAAGAAAATCGGTGCTCATATTTTGTTTTTGCTGGTGCATCCCTAACAAAAATGCTCCGTGTTGTTGATGTTGCCCTCATCATCTGCATTTATCACATATTTGCTGTTTTGGTTTGTTTTCGCTGATCTGTAGGAAGTAGGAACACAGGGAATCCCTTGCACACAGCACAGTGATTTTCTGTTTTTCTCCAAACAGTCGTTCATTTCAGCACTACCACACACACACACACAAAAGTATGCTTTTATTTTTCTGTGGAATGCAATGAAAATCGTTTTGTTTTTTTTCCATACTTTTTTGGGCTTTTCATATGTGGACATATAAACTGCCATTATAATAAAAAAAGAGCTTCATCAAGAGTTGAGGAAGAGAGTGTTATAGTATGTGTTATAGCTCCTAAAACAGACATAGAGCTGAATGAATCATACCTCCTTCAGAAACTCCACTGCTGCAGGTTAGTCTACTACAAATGGACAGGGAATGTGACAGACACCAGCCCAATGAATCAAGGCTGTAATGCCTCAAAAGAGCTTTTAAAACCTGAAGTAAAACAGAATTTTTAGCCCTGCCAGCTAATTCCTTTGTGAGTGAGTGAGTATGTGTATGTAAATCAGCAGAGAGCTGTTTGGAACTCATGCCAAACCACTACTGGTGTGGCAGCAGAAGAGAGGGTGGACAGCTTTGAGCTCTGCAGTTTGTCCAAATTAGCAAGAGTCAGCAATTTATACTGGTAAAAGGGCAGTCAGATATCAAGTTTTAAAAGCACATGCCGGGAAGATACAAACCTATGCTTGTTTGAGTGCCCATTAGAACCCATATTCAACTTTTCTCTTTGCTTAGTTCCTGCAGAGGTCCAGTTGATTTCTTTTCTGTTGTTCACAAACAAACATTGTCTTTGTGTTCTGTTGAGTGTGGTAAATTGTGCTATTCTGGGCCAAGCTCCTGTTCCCAAAGCAGTGTTGCAACACGTCCATTCTGAGGCATTCCAAATGCTTCCTAGATCAGAATCTCAGATTTCTATTGAAGAAGTACATACTGAGCACTTTCGATATTAGTTTTTTGAAGTTTGCAGTGAATCTTGAAGTTTCATATTCTGAAAGAGGCATGTGTCTGGAGTTGAGTATATATTAACTTTAATAAAAGTGAATATGCAATATGGTTTAGTGTGATAGTGCAAAGGCTATGATTTAATTAAATATGCACAGCATGTTTTAGAAGGATGGGCAGCACTGTGTTCATTAACACACACCCAGCTCATGATCCAGGGAAGGGCTCCCTGCAATTTTTAGGCAAAATAAAAGCTTGACGGTTTAACGTTTGAAAATGAAGAAATTATGACATTATTAGTATTGTAATTTAAAAATCCATTTGAATATTATAATTTAAAAATATATACATTTTAATACGATAAGTGTGTATGTGGGTGGGTGGATGGGAATGGCACATCGCTCCGACAGCATATCTGTGGAATGCTGAAGAGATTAGACTTAATGAGCATGTCATCATGGCTCAACTCAGAAGAATCCAATTTAGACCACGTTTATACTTGGCATGAACATCATTTTTTTTTGTGTGTGTGTGTGTGTGTGATCAGATCACAAGTTGTCAGGGCTAAATACATGTGTAAATACATCCTGTAGGTCTAAAATGTCTGGTGACAATTGGATCACTGAAACCACATTTGGAGGTAGCCTCACCTTCCACATGATCATTCTGGGACGTGTTATGTGAAAGCACAACAAAACTAGTGAATCAAACATTGAATAACCATGAATAACCAGTTTAATAATAAACCATTGATAAAACTGTTCTTTGAACTACTCTAACTTTTGGGCATTTTTCAATCATAATACTAGTAACTTGCCTTAGATAAAGTAGGTTGAATGATTTTTCTTGTTTGCAGTAAAATATTGAGCAGTTTCAACTTTAATATACACTGATAAAAATGATTCTGTGGTGAAGTAAATACTGCAGAAAAATTTTAATTTCTGGATTAAGTTCAGGCAAGAAATAAAAAATATATATAAATTCTATATTAGTAGACTCAATTCAAGCTTGTAGAAATTAAAGCTTAAACTTATATTTTTATTCTTGAATTTTTTGTTTACAAAGAATCTTTAAAAATGTAATTAAGCAAAACATACTCAATCATGTTCCCATCATGCACTGGGGCATGAATAATTAATAAGGTTGCATTTTTCACTGTTTTCTATTTATATTTACACTGTGTTATCGTTGCTTTTGTTGTTAGCTTTATAGTAAGTTGCTGTATTGTGACATCTGGACTTCATTTTCTACTTAAAATAACCCATTCATACTCAGATTATCCACTGATTGTTAACGTTATTGTGTATTGTGTACCAAGTATTGAGGTCTCTTTATTCGGTTGGGTACCTCATATTGTGTAGATATGTTGTCTTACAAAGTGTACTGTACATAAAAAAAAAAGTATATATACTGTGTTGTTTTCTTAAATGTTTCTAAGTAAACCATACACATTAAAAGCATGGCTTAATTCAGTGCATTGTTTGAGTAAAATTTACAAACAAGAAGTGAGTAAAATGTACTTGAAACTGAGTATTGCAAAGTAAACTTCAAATGAGTAAGTAGAATTACTTAAACTGGCCAAGTTAAATATACTTATTCTTTTTTGTTAATTTTACATAACTTAGTTTTGTAGATGTTACTTAATTCTATACATGTGAAATTTACATTAGTGCAAAAAGAATAAGTTAAAACATTAGTGCAAAAAGTTGCAAAAGAAAAAGTAAGTACATTTTATTTATTGCTTTTTTTTTTTTTTTAACTTAGTCATTGTTTTTTAGATGTACGAGTTCAAATATATTGAGTAGATTCCAATATATTCAAGTCTGGTTTTTATCTATTTATTATTATTATTATTTATTTTTTAATATATAGAAAAAAGACCTGTTTGTATTTGATGTTCAGTTATGTTGTACAATTAGAAGACTGTCTGCAAGTCCTCCATTCTTTTACTGTAGATCCACTCTCATATCCACAAGTCTCAGAAAGATATACAGCTAATGCCTGAGCTTTCAGCAGTGTGTCCATGTACAGTCATTCAAATTTTAGTCATATCATTTTCAAGGACTAAGTCTCTCCAGTTTAATTAAGTTGCTCTGAAATGCCTAGTTTGGCAGCATGTAAGAGCTTTCGTGGATGTCAGTTGTACTGAATTCTTGTTTGGGTTTAATGAGTGTATTTTAGGTGTATATTCATAAATTCACATATGTTTAGTTCACTCCTAGAGGATTATTCCAGACCTTGAGACCAATCTGACTACTTCTTGATTTCTCTTAAGTGCTGCTGTCCTCTTGCACGCTATAAATTAGCTAAATTTTGGTGAAATTTCACAGGCAAGCGATGTATGAAGCTTAGCTCTCTCAAATCAAGCAGCTTCTGAATCCGCATGACCAACTTGAACTCATTGTGAAATCTACTTGTGGAAATCGTCACCTCGAAAATTAGCAGAACAACAGTAAATGTGACCGCAACCTTAAGAGTGTCTGTAAATCTCAAGCTCTCTGACATTGACATAAACATCCGACCCGGCTTCAGTTTTGCAGTGTGTGCTTGGCTTTGGACTACCCTTCTGTATTATTTACAACTGAGGGAAAGAAATTAATACACTTAAACAATTTTAAAAATGCAGTACAAGGATCTGAATTATTTGTGCTGTATTGTGAGAAAAAGACTGTAATGTATGATTGCATCAGCGCTAGAGATGTCAAAAGTACCAGTACTGTGGTACAGTGTTGATATTTAAATAAAGTTTTATGCTGCTTTATAAAATTCTCATGCATATTTTAAGAATCATGAAATCTCTCTATTGTTGGTATTGAGTACTGAAATTTATATTGTAACCACCGAACCGATTACAGATGTTATACATCTGTTGGTTTCCCCATTCAAGCTTCCAGAGCTACATACTTCCAGTCTTCTGTCACCTCTAAACCTCAGAAGCTTATATTATTCTGCTTTATTACAGCTTTGTAAATACAGTCATATGTTATTTTATGAATTTTTATTGCACTGATTGCAACTTGATTGGCCTTTGTTTACATTCATTACACCTCTAGATGTGTGAACAGGTGTGCGCCTGCTTTCTTCATTAAACCACAAGTGGGATTGAGTCCTTGAAGGGAGCCTGCTGTTATAGTTTTGTGTATGCTTATGAATGTGTCTACATTCAATGCACACACATTCAGTCTGAATAACATCACTAAAATGTAAAGCTGTACTTAAGCCTTGCAGGTTTTCACAGTTTAGTTGCTGTGACATTTATCATGTGCCAAACCCAACCAAAGTTGTTGCATAATTTTTTTTAAATGTCACTGACATGTTATGGGTTCTTTATGAAGGGCAACTAATAAAAGGCTGTACAAAATTGTTTGGCACACTTCCATGGCTTAAACTTCTAGAGGGTTATTTGGCTGATTTTTCAGGGCCATGTCTAGATTATTTTGAGCTTTAGAATTTTGGAGACAGCGTGTTGCTTATGGAGTTTGTTGACGCTTAAGATTTCAGGGTGATTATCCACAGCTAATTAAACTCTGAGAGTTGGCATAGAGTGAATAGAGCGGTTATATATGCTCTGCAGCAGAAATCTGTTCATATATTAAAACCGGTTTGAAAGTCTAACCTCTGTTATTTTGTATGCCTTTTAACCTTGACTACATCAGCGTTACCCTTACTGAAGGAGTTGAACATTCACATCTCATCCTGGCATGGCAGTTAGCAGCAATGAATGCAGTTATGTATTTTGGGCTTACTGGGAGCTTCTTTTTGGCATTTAGGACCTGCCCTGGCAGACTCGTTGCATATCTTTATAGTAACATGACTTGTGGATTGTACGTTTCTGTGAAGAACTTACAGTAAAAATGTAATAAATCAGGTGATAAATCCCTCTCTGGGAGTGTTAACCCATGCTAAAACCTTTGCCACAAAGTCTCTAATTTAATTTAGTTTAAAACAACCCAAAGATAAAACTATAAGCAAAGTAGTCAACCTCACTAATTAAGTGGTTAAATGTTGTACTATGTGTTATCCATTTTGCCCAAAGTAAACTTTGTTTTTATATGCAGTGGTTCTCGACCTTTTTTACTCCAAGGTGCCCCTACTTCTCCAAATCAATACTGCAAGGACTCCCTGGATGCTTGAAATTTCCTCTTAAACTGTATTTCTGCAGCAAAGAGAAAATTGTGTTTTTAAACCTTTTTTTATTAACAAAAACTTTTGTTTGCTAGTGTTATTACTCTTCTACTGCATGTTATTTTTTAAACAAAATTAATTCGAGATCGATTTAAATCTTTAGTATTCTTTTTTGCAAACATACTTTGTAAATTAAAGGTGCAATGTGTAAATTTTAGCGGCATCTAGTGGTGAGGTTTGGAACTGCAACTAACGGCGCACACCCCTCACACCCCTTCCTTACGGAGAAGCTACGGTGGTTTTCTGGCCGACACGACAAAGATGTCGTCTTCTGAGACAGCAGAGAATACATTAGCCAGTGGGCAATGAGGTTTCTTCTTACTTCTAACAAAGAACAGTCTCTGCTTCTAATAAACCAGACGATGACGACTACTACTATTACTACTACTTTGTGTGTATTCAGCGTAGTGATGATGCAAGCTGCCTCTAAAAACACCAACGAACATAGTGACGAAGCGCGATCTATAGAGCAGATTGTCCGTTTGTCTGTTTAGAGTTACTGTAGAAACATTCTGCCGCATAATGGCAACTTGACATGGAGGGGGGACCTGCGGTGTATGAGATAGAAATTGCTCTTTCTAAGGTAATAAAAACATTAAGGTTCGTTATGTAAGGTCTTTATACACCCCTGAAAACATAGTTATGTGTCCTAAATTTTACACACTGCACCTTTAAAGATATACTTTATAAATTCTTAAAGGGATAGTTCACCCAAAAATGAAAATTTGATGTTTATCTGCTTACCCCCAAGGCATCAAAGATGTAGGTGACTTTGTTTCTTCAGTAGAACACAAATTATGATTTTTAACTCCAACCATTGCTGTCTGTCAGTCGTATAATGCATGTCAATGGTAACAAAAGAGTAAAAAAAAAAGCACAGACAAATCCAAATGAAACCCTGCGGCTCCATGACGACACATTGATGTCCTAAGACACGAAACGATCGATTTGTGCGAGAAACCGAACAGCATATCATTTTTTACCTCTAATACACCATTATGTCCAACAGCCTTGAGCGCGCGCACGGCATGTGGTGCATGAGGTGTGTATGCGCTCTGGCATAGTTTAAACATGGTACCTGTAGTACAACAGTTGTTATACAAATGGAAGTAAACCACTAAAAAACATGTTTTTTTTATTACAACAAAACTTCATTTTATTTTGTTACTTTTCGTAAGGGTAGCTTTACAAATAAAAAGGACCCATACGAAGATCTTGTTCACATACCTCAGTTGGATGTGTAAAAACCATAGGCACAGCTGGTTTAAGTCGTACCTGATCCTCTCCTGGGTATGCAAAATCATCAGGGGAAAAAATGATCACTGCAGACCCTCAACAACTTTAGTACGTTAATGGGTGTGTTGATATCCAGCCGAAGAGCAAACAACTATAACTTCTGGCGAGCAGGCTCAGAAGTTGGGAATACATGGAAAGTCACCACTCCCGAATGAGTTTGTGCGATAGAACGTAATCTTTTAGTTTTAAGTCGGTTTGAACAATCCGGATAAGCAAAGTAAATACCATTTTGATTAGCCGTCGTACCTATAATGTTTGTGTACTGTGTAAACAATGAGTGATGTGCACGCGCGAGAGATCACTTCCGGCGCTTGCGTAAACTATTCCAGAGCGCGTACACACCTCACACCGGATGCCGTGCGTGCACTCAAGGCAGTTGAACATAGTGGTGTATTAGAGGTAAAAAATTATATACTGTTTCGGTTTCTCGCACAAACCGATCGTTTCGTGTCTTAGGACATCAATGTGTCGTCACGAGCCGCAGGGTTTAATTTAGATTTGTCTGTGCATGTTTTTTTGACTCTCATAGATTTTGTTACCATTGACATGCATTATACGACTGATAGACTGCAACGGTTGGAGTTAAAAATCATCATTTGTGTTCTACTGAAGAAACAAAGTCACCTACATCTTAAATGCCCTGGGGGTAAGCAGATAAACACTATCCCTTTAAAAGAACTCACTGAACTCACAAACTCACTGTGCTCCTGAATTCTTCACTGCAGACATTCTTTACAACTTAAAAAGTGCTTACTCTTAAGTAAGCCATGCCAAAAACAGGACTACAGGATGATGCCAAAAGACCACTAAACCCGCCGCTTTGACCTTACTGCATATTTACTATACGGATCCATTCAGAATTACTATACACAGCAAAATACAAATGAAAAATGCAAACATTCTGAATGTGTCAAAATGAATGAATGAATCTGAAGGTGGGTTTACATCATAAGTGAACAGTTCCTCTATCAGTGCGAGTTTTCATGTCTGTGTTTGGAGTGTCTGATGCCCATATGTACACCACTGACCCTCGCAAACTTGTCCAAAACACACTACTTCTGCAAGCCCTTTATAAAACACTTGCAGGACATTAATTTTGACAACTATGCAAATATATTGAAATGTATTCGTTCAAAAATACGATGTTATAAGGATCAGTGCACCGAGAGCACACATACTGTACACAGTTTTGTGACTGTACTTATATTTACCTTGATTACAATTGTCATCAATCAAAACTTTACTAGCGTGACACTGGTTTGCTTTCTCCAACCGAGCGTTGTAGTTTGCGTACAGTGGTTGGATGTTTTGAGCCGCCATTCAGTCTGTATTTCACACATCGTGATGAGAAACAGCTTGGGCTGATCTGAAACAATCACAGAATACAAAAGGTTGTGTTTTGTTAATTTTTATTTTAACGCATTAATAATAAAAGTAATGAATTATAGGAATATAGGCTATTTAAATTAAAGTTATCTTGTAGCCCCCCTGGAGGATCACTGCAGCCCCCTGGTTGAGAACCAATGCAATAGGGTATGTATTAGTGTTGTCAAAAATATAGATTTTTCAATACATATCGATACTGAAGTATCTGAAACGTTATGAAACTCATTTTTCAGAGTATTGATTCACCGACTGCACTTTCTCACTTTTTGTTCTCTGTGACAGCAAGTTGACACATACGGCGGGCCTGCTACAGACACATACCCTCTCACTCGTTTCATTCGAATAGTGGTGGTGTTATAAGGCCTGAATTTCAGCATGGGTATTGCGCATTATTTTACTCATTCCCACAGGTTTCACACTTACACCAAAAGCGTGCACACTGAATGCCACCTGTCAAACAGTTTGCGAGTACCAAATTGAGTTATTTTTTTACGGCTTATTGAGCTTAAAAAGTCAAATACACAAATCATTTAAAAATTCCCGTCTTGGCAAGTATTTACCTAAACAGGAGGTTTTGTTAAAGCTGTTTTAAGGCAAGCCTCTAAGGTTAAAACAGCTGACAGAAGCATGTGTTTGAGCGAGTGTCTGTGTGATACGTGTCACACTGGTTGTCCTCTGTGCCCTGGGACTATCATGAGATCACGTTAATGTCTGTGTCAAGGATCTTCTGATTTGTCATGAATTTTGCTACAGCAAATTAACTGTTTTGACCCCATGACCAGCTGCTTCCACAGCACATTTCTTAAAAGTAACCTACTCACTTTCAGCCAGGGTGCTGTGCCCTTCATTCCAGAGCTGTTGATTTGGGATGCCAATATCCTTAGAGATGACATAGTTGTCCCCAGATGCAATTCATGAGCCAAGCAATCCAGTGCTGTTGATCGAATGCCCACACTTGGGAGTTATGCATTTCATACCGGTCCAATCTGTGGTCTGTAGAGGATCATTAAAAGAAGGAGCTGGATATGTAATGGTATTCTGTGAATTCTGGCAGTGGCTCTGGTCTTAGTAGCAGAGGGAGAATAAGAGGCTGGCTGTGTGCTTGAGAGCCAAAGAAGGTGAGATTGATGCCTGTATGTCTGTCTTCATCGATTAAACACTGCAGGGACTCAAGGGACTTGAATTCAAGGGACTTGAATGCCTCAGCTTGGGCTTTAGCCAGCTGCCTCCTCAATTTATACTAATGTCTGTTCACTTTTTTACATTGCTATACAAAGCATAATTTAACCATTTTATAATATTGCAAAGATAGTTTAACTCATAATTAAAACTATTGTGCTTTTGTTTCATTCCGAAGTTAACAGAACAAGGGCCTGATTAATGCATTAGATGACATGAATGATTAATGCGCAATATATTTTACAGTGTTTATTAGGGGTGAAATGGTTCTCGGTAAAAAATCGAACCGTACTGTTCTGCACACTCGGTTTGGCACGCACTTGCACCGCGGTTCATCTCATATCTGACGACGCATACGCATCTATAATATGGTTCATAGAAAATAAATAAAACGGACAGAGTAAGGCTAATGTATGTTTCTGTTGATGGATACGCATTCTGGCTTCCCTAAAGTGCCGTATGCTCTATCTGACCAGTCATTTATGCCGTCATCACCCGGGTGTTGACAGGTGAGACCTGAACAGCACACGTTGCTATCTGCGTTTAAACTAAACTCATTTAAGCATTGCAAATTTAAACATTCGAGTGCAAGGCGCAAAAGAGAACTTGCGCGCGCGCTGTGAGAAGATTTGTGCACTCATCCGAAGCGCGCACGCGGAAGCACGTGTACAGCACTCAAATATTGAGGTCTCTTTCAAGTCTTGTGCTTGATTGGACAAATTCTCACAAAATTATGTCAACATGCCCGTCTTGGGGAGTATCTTAGCAAGAATAGTCGGTTATGTTTT
Source organism: Elopichthys bambusa (assembly GCA_037101425.1). NCBI lineage: Eukaryota > Metazoa > Chordata > Actinopteri > Cypriniformes > Xenocyprididae > Elopichthys > Elopichthys bambusa. The sequence continues at coordinate 12,295,742 of CM074432.1, read as the reverse complement.
AAGTGAACTCAAACACTCGAGAAAGAATGCATGTGTTCAGTACCAGTGTACTGATCCGTGTATTGTGTCTTAAAGAGACAGCAGCCCTTGCATTCCTGCTGTCTGAATGTGCTTTTAATGTTAATCAAACAACAAAAGACAAGGAAATCACTCATTGCTCATGACTGAATTGTAACTTAATAATTAATAATGATTGATCTTTATTTAATTTATATAGTGAAGATTACATGCAGTGTTGTTTTACATTTTTATTAGCTACTTGATTCAATTTCTGTACCTGAAAAGTGGATGCATGAAAAACCTGAAAAGCTTTATTTATTTGTATCTTTGCTTTACTGTATTTATTTGTGCTGTTTGATTATTTGTTCTTATATTCTTTATTTTTATTTGACAGTAGTATTTTTTTACCTGAACATAGCATATACCGAAGCGTACTGAAACCGTGAGCCTAAAAACCGTGATACAAACCGAACCGTGAGTAATCTGAACCATTGCACTGTAATGCAATGCAATGCAATAAATGCTGTGGAAGTTTTGCTCATTGTTAGTCCATGTTAACTAATTTTAACAAACGAAACCTTACTGTAAAATGTTACCGGTTTTATTTGATTTTTCTACAAGGTCTCTCAAGGACTTTCTTTTTTTTTTAATTTTTTTTTTTAGAAAACAAAATATCTCAAAACTGCTCAGAATGCAGAGAGAACATTATAATTCCAAGGTGGCAATTAGTTAATGCATTACGTAAAATGAACTATTAATAAGTTTTGCAGCATTAATAACTATTATTATAAATCTTTGTTAATGTTTCTCATTGCTTTTTCATGTTAGTTTATGGTTTATTTATTAACAGATGCAATGTTTGATTTAAAAACTGTGTTAGTAAATGATTGCTGTAGAAGTTTTGATCATGTATATTGTATATAGTTCATGTAAATGAATGGAGTTAATATTAAAGGGGACCTATTATGCCCCTCTTTACAAGATGTAATAACTCAAGTTGTAAGTCTCAGGTGTCCCCACAAATATCCCGCAGATCATTTATTATACCATGTTGTAAATGGCCATTTTTGAGAGGAAGGAAAAACATGATGTTTTCGTGCATATATCTTTAAATGCAAATGAGCTGCTGCTCCCCACCCCACTTTCCAGAAGAGGGCGGAGCCATCTGTTTGGTTTTGATTATCTCTATCGTGGCCACGCTCACGTGACATTGCAGTTCTTTATCATCATGAAAGTTAATTATTTGCATGCATTTTAAAGTCACGCAGTTTATACTTATGTTATATGGTTTTCTGAGCGCACACATATGAAGCATGTGCAAAGAAAGCTGGCTGTCAGACGGCACATCCTGTGAGTATTAAACAAATTTCTCTTATTATTCTTTTATTTATCTTATTGCACTTAAACTGCCAAATACACAAGGTTATGTCAAAACACTCAAAGTTGATAAACGCACACAGTCAGTTATGTCCGTGAACGTAAACAGCAGAGAAAGAAAACGCATGTGTATATTAGAACTGTGTATTAAAGTGAGAGCAGCGTAATATACAGTAGGCTACCTAATGCTGTAAATGCTGTTAATATGAACCAAGCAACAAAAGAAAAACAGAAAATCACTCACTGCTTTTGATTAAATAACTTCAGTAGCTTTGATAAGAATACATTTCTTACATGAATGCTGCTGTTAAATGCTCTGGTGAGGAGATAAACATTGCGGACTGTGTACAGCTCACTCAGGGGAGGAGCTAAGCTAGTAGAGCACATTACATCACCAGTCGTGGGCGGGGCTTCCCCCTACTCTTACGTAAGAGTAGGGGAAAATCTGGACTGTTGAAGAGACTTTTTATGATTTATGGGGATTATAAAAAAAAAAAGTGGGTGGAATTTTACCATTATAGCCTGGTTGTTTACACACTGTAGACATATCTGTTCAAACACCTTATAAAATTGAATTTTGCATAATGGGCCCCCCTTTAATAAATGAAACCTTGTCAAGTGATACTTTTTATTTTATACTTTTATTTTTGTAGTTTTTTTTTTTTTATCAGAATAGTTTGTCATTTTAATTTGTATACAAGACTTCTTTTTTTTATCAAACAGCAGTGCATTGAAATTAAAATATTGCATTGAATTCCCCATCACTAATCAAAGAAAACAACCTTTAGCTTCACGAGAAAATACAGTGCTTTATTTTAGATCCCCCTGAGAAGTAAAAATGAATTGTACAGCTTTGTGTTCAGGTTCCATGAGGCTATGAGGAATGTTCTGTACAAGAACTCACCGTCAGAAAGTAGTATTGATCCAAGTGAATAGATCCAGTGCAAATTAAAAGGATAAAATATAAAGTCAGATTACCTCTTTTTGAGACCATTATTAAAACTCAATAGCTGGTTGATAAAAGAGAAAATATGTTATAAAAAACAGGGCTCCAGAAAATCTCGGTCAAAAACAGAACGGTTTGACTTTATCTTTGTGAAATTATATGCTACACAAAAAAAGCAGGGAAAAAAAGCTGTAGACAGGCGGAATGTGACGCAAATTCACTCTCTGACAGCAGGTGGCGCTTATGGAAGAGCAGTGATACAGCTTTTTCTTGGTTACCGCTGTAAACAAAGCACTGCATTTATAAATAGCTACTTTATTCGGAGGTAAGATGAAAATAAAATGCCACTGCCATCGAAATTTTTCTTTAGACAGTAAGTTCCCTTCAGAGATACATTCATATAACCCCTCGCCCCTAATTCAATATCTATATTTTCTTCTTATATTTCGAGCATCGTAAACAGTGAGCTGCTCTGCCTGCTACAGAATTGTCTCCTGTTTTCGTCCGTCTTCAGCGTCTCTGGCCTCTTGTTAACGGCTGTTTACAGACTCAGGCATGATGTGGGCTGTTTACCTTTATCATTGTCCCAGTAGCGTCCGAAAATAACTGAAAAATAAATACAGTACAGACACTGGAGAAATGTAATATATTTTTGTACTCATATTTCTGTTATTTTTGGGAGCTACTGGAACAGTGATAAAGATCTACCAGTCAATCGCGATCGACAGGTTTGCGACCACTGGTCTAAGCCACTGCTGCTGGAAGTTGTGCCTTTTCTTTTTCCTTTGCTCACTCAGTTCCTCCCTGTTCGCACCTGTGCTCTTGTCATTAGTTGTGATTGTATGCTTAATTCCTAAATTTCCTGAATACCTAATTGGCGCGTTTCATCATCAGTGTGCAATGCGCGTGTACGTTCGCTCTCTAGCAGTTAATAAATCGAACTGCATGTGTCTTGCGGAAGAACATTGTAGCCGGAGCTTCTTCTCTCTGTTTATGTCTATGATGAGTCACGCAGGTACTGTGCTACTCCGCAGCGGAGCCGAGCCGACCGGTCTAAAATAGTCAGAATATAAACACTTTTATAGGTGAACCGTAGTGATTCAGGATAAGACAAAAACACGGTTTGGAAAACGGATTCATGCAGTACTCGTTCATTATATACGCTTTGTTCATTTTAAACACAAAAGTTACTAACTTCAGCAGCTACAACGCCGTCCTGTTGCTCACGCGTGAATTTAACTGAGTGCATGACCATGCACTTGCACAAATGCTACCACATCAAATTTTAACATTCTCAAAAAAATGGTCGCATATGCAGTCTGGAACTCTGCAAAATAATCGGAAAAAGGATTTTCTTCTACTACTAAGAGCACATTACTGTTATTTTCAGCCTGATTTTAGAGATAATTAGGAGGGCTATGACTGGAACTATGGGGTCTCAGCCCCCTTTACCACCTCCATAATTTGAACATGGCTTAGCTATATATTTACATCCCAGTTATGTCTGACCCTTTGTTTGCCAGTTGGTCTGTGTAGAGATTTGTTGCGTTCAGTGTAATTAATGTGCTTGTCACAGACTAATTAGCTGTTCATTGTTAGCTGTGGGACTGGCAGGGTTGTGATAGCGGCCACTAGTCCATATGCTGAGATATAGCGGAGTGCGTTGGCCTCACAGTGAGCGTGGGAGGGCTGCCTATAGTGAATGCAGAACAGTGTGGGCAACATCAACACTGTAGCCCAGCCTAACGCTGCAACACTCACTACAGAGATGCTTAAAGAGTACTTGATTCTAGTTCATTTTCTGGGAGCCCACGCTAGAACAGCAATTGATAGAATCCACTACATCCAGTATACAAAAACTGATATGAGGGAGCCCATTTTGGAGGGCTCCTGTGCAGTGTGGGTACCAAAAAAAAGAGGCAAATGAATACATTTGAACTGCATAAAAGGTGTGCATAATATAAATATTGATTTAAAAAAATAGCCTTGGCTGTTTGACTCGTAGTACCCCCATGCCTACTGACTCCTGATCAGCACCATAAATTACAATGTATACTTTTTTCCACCCTTTACAGCAAATATTAGCAGTTTACCTATTTGGTGCCCACCTATTTGCAGGACTCTATTTGCTTGAAGATAAATGATGATCCAAAGTTAAGCCCCTTTTCTATTCTTTCTAAAGCCGTGAATGACGCCTCGTAACCACAATGACAGTTTTCATATTCCAAACAAGTTCATCCTTCAAGTCTTAATAATCCAACACCATCTTTGTTTTTTTGTTTTTTTTTTCTCTCTCAATCAAACCCATGTTTGCACACATTTGTGTTGGAACCCCACAAACAAATAGGAGAAGCTTCAGTGGATGACAGCAACATTTTGTATGACACAAAGATGATATCTCTGCAACTTACCAAAACTTCATATAAACAAACATAACGCACAATATTCTAGTTATGTGTACTAGGGGTGTAAAAGTTCAAATTACGGTTTAGTTTGTATCAGTTTTAGGGTCACGGTTTCGATATTGTTCGGTATTTGCTGTTTTCAGGAAAAATAAGGAATACTGTGAACTAAAAATAAAGAAAATAAGAATAACAAATACACTAATAAATACAATAGAGCAAAGATAATAAATAAAATAAACAGTGCTTTTCGGGTTTTTCAAGTACAGAAATTGAATAAAGTAATCTAATGTAAAATAACAGCCTTTGTCTTGTCTTTTTGTTGTCTGATTAACATTAAAAACAGACAGCAGCAGGAACATTACACTGCTGTCACTAAGACTAATGCATGGATCCAATATACTGATACTGTACACGCAACACACAGATACTGTCTTTCTCGACTGTTTACGTTTATTTAAGGCATATTTGACTGTTTACTAGGATACTCACCAAGATGGACATTTAGACAGTTTTTGTTTGAATTTGTCCATTCAAGCGCAAGAAGATGACCGTGCAAGTGATTGTTCATATTGGAGCATATGACACGCGCATCGAACAAGGTTAAGTGTGACTGTTTTGTCCCCATGTTTTTGCCCATCACTATCGTAACATATTGGGAAGCTAGAATGTTCCCACATGCACAGGAGATGTATATAATGCAAGCAGTGACTCTATCAGAGGCGTTTCTCCTTCGCTTGCCATGCTGAACTGCAACACACCACCACGTGAGAAACTGATGTCAACAACAGATTTACATACTAAGATTTGATTGGACAGGTACTCTTACGTGAAACGCATGCAGAGAATATCCATCGACAGAAACATTAGAAGAACTCTGTCTTGAATGAAAGCAAATGCTGAGGTAATCTATTCTCCAGGCCATATCTGTCAGTTTGATGGTGACCGCTCTTATCCCTTAATTGAGTTATTCACAGATATACAACATATAACACAGGGGTCCTCAAATGCATCCCTGGAGGGCCACTGCTCGTCAGATTTTAGCTCAAACCCTGATCAAACTAACCTATCTGTAATTTTTGATTAGCTAATCCTTGATTAGCTTGCGCAGATATCTTTGATTAGGGTTGGAGCTAAACTCTTCAGGGCAGTGGCCTTGAGGAACCCTGATATAGTGCATCTGGGGTGAGTAGAATTATACATGCTTACCAAACAGCTTCAGTGACTTGTAGGCAGTGGTTAATTGCATGATATAGTTCATATCTGTACTGCTTAGCCAAGCTAGTTCATTGCCACTGCCTTTTTTAGCATACAACCATGTTACATCATCCTGCCAAAAGGCTGTTACACCCTTGCTAAGCCTATCCAGTGATCCTGCAGCTTTCATTTGCTTATTAATCTCACGTCTTCATGTCTGGATCTATAATTTTGAAGTTTGCACTTGCTAGTAACCCTTTAGTGTTTTGCATTTGGTTGTCAAGAGACTTGGCTTACCACAAATTTTAGTATTCCACAAATCTTAGTAAATCTTAGTATATGAGTTCAATGGTATTTTATTTTTTTTGTACTTTTAAAGTTCTTTGGTATTTGTGGAGACAATGGTAGATATCGTTAGGTCTAGTAACCCTTTTGTAGCTCAAGACTGGTTACATTGCTGCTCGCTGTAGCAGGTAACTTGAGCTGTGGTTGGTATGTGTCAGGCCTGTGGGACGGCCAAATCCAGTTTTGGACTCTAAACTGAAGGAGTGGATGTCCCTCTCCGCAAATGAACTTGCATACGTGTAAGACCACAGTAGGACAAGACACAAGCACAGTGTTTATCAGAGGACACCAACCAACTTTATTTATAGTGCAGAGCTCGACAGTGTGAGCGTTTCACTCGAATTTTCTGCTAGAAATAGATGTGCGAATGTTTTTAGGAGCACAAGAGTGAATAAAATGTCTGAAATATCTTAAATAGTATATCAAATATTTAAGAGGTCTTCAATTTGGGGATGAAAAACAGCGATACAGCATAATATGATTATTAAACTCCAAAAGGTGTTGATTTAATTAAATAACACGGATGAGAAGCATGGTGGAACTAGTGAAGGAACACTGAACAGTAGATGGTGCCTTTGGAACAGCAGAAATACAGTCGTTACCCCGGTAACCCTATAAAGATAGCAGGCTGCGCTACTTTCTGTTTCTGAACAGTATTTAAATGTTTCAAACAGCCATTCATATTTGTGTATTCAGTTTGTTGTTCATC